>JAPVLO010000483.1:600000-969260 GCA_027257055.1 Cephalopachus bancanus
AGTAGCTCAATATTTTAAGCAAAAGTACAGTCTACAGCTGAAATACCCCCACCTCCCCTGTCTCCAAGTGGGTCAAGAACAAAAGCATACATACTTGCCACTTGAGGTAAGCTAAACTAAATTATCTTTTGTCAATCTGCCAGTCTCTTGAATTGGTTTTTTCTTTTTTTTAGATTGGAAAACATGGTTTATTTAGAAAGTAAATTAGAGAAAGACACAGAGAGAAAGAGATTTACCTCCTCAAGGTAGGGGAGGGGGCCAAAGCTTAGAGAAACAGAGTAGCCATAGCTCAAAGAGCCACATGACCAGACCAGAGTTGAGTAAAGCAATGGCTTGCTTTTCTTTTTTGAAGAATTCTAAACAATTGGTAAATTTGCATTAGTTCTTTTATTTTTTTTTTAGTTGGAGTCTCACTCTGTTGCCCAGGCTGGAGTGCAGTGGCATGCTCACAGCCACCTCAGCCTTGACCTGCTAGGCTCAGATGATTCTTCCACCTCAGCCTTCCAAATAGCTGGAGCCACAGGTGCATGCCACCACACCCAGCTAATTTTCTGATTGATTGTAGAGACAAGGTCTTGTCAAGTTGCCCAGGTTGGTCCCAAACCCCTGAACTCAGGCAATTCTCTTACCTCCGCCTCCCAAAGTGCTGGGATTACAGGCATATGCCACTGTGTCTGGCTTAGATTATCATTCATTTCTAAAGTACATTGGACAGATAATTTTACTGTATGAAAGAATTTTTATTTTTTTGGAAATTGAGGATGTAAGATACAATTTGGCAAAGGCTTAAGATGTAGAACCCATTATACAAACTAATTTCTCTTTGCCTCTTGGCAGGTCTGTAATATAGTGGCAGGACAGCGATGTATAAAGAAGCTCACAGACAATCAGACTTCTACGATGATCAAAGCCACAGCAAGATCTGCTCCTGACAGACAGGAAGAGATCAGTAGACTGGTTAGTAAGGGATGGTCTTCAAGACTAGAAAACTCCTGATGGGACACAGTTACTCTTTGGTTTTTATATATGCAGGCTTTCTATTCTTTAGGTGAAGAGCAACAGCATGGTGGGTGGACCTGATCCATACCTAAAAGAATTTGGTATTGTTGTCCACAATGAAATGACAGAGCTCACAGGCAGGGTACTTCCAGCACCAATGCTGCAATATGGAGGTCGGGTAAGCATTTTATTTTATTCAGCAAACTGCTTCTACAGCCAGTCAAAAAGAAAATAATTCAGAGTTTTCTGCTACACTATCACTGAGTTTACCCATGGTTCTGCTCATTATTGCCTTTTGTCTTCTGACTCTTACCAAATAGAAGTTTGTTTATTCCCTCATTAACATTAAAATGGCCTTAGATTGTAATGTCTTTTTCCTTTTCTTTTGTTTCTTCCTTTTTTTTCAAAGAATAAAACAGTTGCCACACCCAACCAGGGTGTCTGGGACATGCGAGGAAAGCAGTTTTATGCTGGCATTGAAATTAAAGTTTGGGCAGTTGCTTGTTTTGCGCCTCAGAAACAATGCAGGGAAGATTTACTAAAGTGAGTATCTTCATATTTTCAGCTTAGTAATATCCCTTCCAGATATGAAAATACCATCTTTATGTGAATGTGCTATGTACACTGGCACTAAATCCGTGACTCCCATAGTGTGACACCATCTGGTTATATGTAAAAGACCTTGTATTCTAGTAATTTGCAAACTTAGGAACTGCATTAAGAATCTGACTCAGCTTCATTACATTTAGAGCAGAAATTTGTGACTAACAAGGCTGAAGCAATGTTGGTTGGTGAATTCTTGAGTTCTTAGTGAAGCTTCCTTTGGTATTTTTTCCCCTTCCCCCTCCTCCTTCGGTATTAATTGTATCAGCCGGGCTGGGTGGCTCAGCCTGTAACCCCGCGCCTTGGGAGGCTGAGGTGAGTGGATTTGCCTGAGCCCATGGGTTCGAGACCCGCCTGGGCAACTTGGCAAAACCTCATCTCTACAATAAATCAAAAATCAGCCGGGAGTGGTAGCGCTCGCTGTAGTTCCAGCTACTTGGAAGGCTGAGGCAGAAGGATCGCTGGAGCCCGGCAGGTCGAGGCTGCAGTGGCCGGGAGCAGCCACTGCACTCCAGTCTGGGCGACGGAGTGAAACTTCAACTCAAAAAAAAAAAAATTGTATCTTTTCAGCTAAGATTTTTTGAAAAGCTTATTTTTAATCATTATAATTTACTAGTGAGGTTGTTTTATTGCAGGATCACTGGCTATAAGAATATTGGTTCGTCTTACAGATACAGCTATCTATCAAAAGAAAGTTAGTGAGAAGGATGAAAAAAATCAAGACAAGGGAACAGGGATGAAAGAGGACTCCTACAAAATATTGGCAAATGCACAGAATTATATATAGATTGAAGTAACTTCTTAAGTCTACAATTTAAAACTTTCAAATGAATTGCCTTTTTAAAATGATGATTTCTTTTGACATAGTTATTGAACCAAAGCTGTTACAAGTTTGAATGTAATCCTAAATATACTAATTTTGTGATAGCATGTTTCTGTGTTCTAAGTTGAGCACAGGCTTACCCAACTACTTCCATACCAGGTTTACCAAAATGCTGTTACTTGAGATTTTGGCCCCTCTCTGTTCTTTAATCCAGAATTACTGATTTGAATGTTTTTTAAAAAATCTTTGAACAGAAATACTATTCTAGTTTTAAATAATTATACCCAGCTGAGGTGTAATTATTTAAAAACTCAAAATGAGCCGGGTTCGGTGGCTCAGCCTGTAATCCCGCGCCTTTGGAAAGCTGAGGTGAGTGGATTGCCTGAGCCCACGGGTTCGAGACCCGCCTGGGCAGCGAGACCTCATCTCTACAATAAATCAAAAAATCAACCGGGCATGGTAGCGCATGCCTGTAATTCTGGCTACTTGGAAGGCTGAGGCGGAAGGATCGCCGGAGCCCAGCAGGTCGAGGCTGCGGTGGCTGGGAGCGGCCACTGCACTCCAGTCCGGGCGACAGAGTGAGACTCCAACTCAAAAAAAAAACCAACTCAAAATGATAATCTGATAGCATAATACAGATTCTTCCCTGTTTAATTGCAGAGATACAGTTGCCAATCTATTTTTGGCAGTCAAAGATTATTTTGTTTATTTATTTGTTTCTAATTTTGGCTAAGAATTTGCAAAACTGAAAGAAGTATTTTAGAGGGAAATTAATGCTAAGAGCATACTCTGAAATGGAAAAAAAACTGTGCCACTGGTTCTATTTTAACAGGAGTTTCACTGACCAGCTGCGTAAAATCTCTAAGGATGCAGGAATGCCCATCCAGGGTCAGCCATGTTTCTGCAAGTATGCACAAGGTGCCGACAGTGTGGAGCCCATGTTTAAACATCTGAAAATGACATATGTGGGCCTACAGCTAATAGTGGTTATCTTGCCTGGAAAGACACCAGTATATGGTATGAACCCTTTTAATGTTGAATGAGGATTTCAAGTAGTGGGTATAGCGATCAAGATAAGCTAGGTTATGCTGCTGTCACAAACAACCCCAAACTCTCAGAGGTTCAAAATAACAAAGATTTATTTTTTGCTCCTGCTGTGTGTCCATTGAGGGTAGACTGTGGCTTCTGCTCTGTGTCATTATGTCAGCCCTACTTGGTAACCCAGCTTGGCAGAGCAGCTGCTTTTTGAAATGTTACTAGTCCCAAATGTCTCTCTGCAAACCCTTAGCCGCAAGGAGCCATATGGCCTCACCCAACCTGTGTTGGGGGAGTGGAGATGGGAGTTGGAAAGGCAGTACAATCTTACCATAGTCCCAGAAGCTGGGAGAACTGGAATGTTTAGTGAAAAGCACTTAGGAATATCAGAGTAGGGAAGAGTGGGGGAGACTGACACTTCTAGAAGAGGATATGCTCTTTGTAGCTATTGTAAAAAGAATGATACAAAGTTCTTTTGGCTATCATCTAAGTAAAGAACCTAGGAACTACCAATAGCAGTTTAAAGTTTATAAAACGCTGATCATGTGAGTTGGCTCATGTAATCCTAGTGCTTTGGGAGGCCAAGGCAGGAGGATCATTTGAGGCCAGGAGTTTGAGACCAGTCTGGGCAACAGAGTGAGGTCCTGTCTCTACAAAAAAAAAAAAATATGTGTGTGTGTGTGTGTGTGTGTGTGTGTGTGTGTGTGTGTGTGTGTGTGTGTGTGTGTAGTGTGGTGGTACATTCCTGTAATCTCAAATACTCAAGATCATTTGAGCCCAGGAGTTCTAGGTTGCAGTAAACTGTGTTCAGACCATTGTACGGCAGGCTGGGTGATAGCAGCTTGGGTGACAGAGTAAGACCTTGTCCCTAAAAAAATCAAAATAAAGCAAATAAATATACTATATTAAATGTCTTTAACACTCTCTATGCAGTCCTAATGTTTGGAGAAAGAAAGAAAAAAAGGAAAAATAATTAAAGTTCAAAGGGCTGGTGTGTGTACTAAGAGGGAGTTACCAGAGAGATTGATTCCTCTGCCAGACCGGTCATGTGGAAAGAGGAACCTGAAGGGGCGAGTAGTGGCAGGCAGCATCAAAGGATAAAGGAAAGCAGGTTGGCTTCTAGGCCTGCAGGAGGGGAAGAAAGAGAGGGAGGAGGGCCTATCCAAATGAGGGAAAAAACTGCCCTGGGGGTTTAGCAAATGAAATGATGACACATGAGAAGCATCTAACACAGTATAAGTATATAGTGGATACTCTGTAAAGTTAATGTATGAGGTTTTATTCCCCCTTTGCTCTTAGTAATTAGGAAACTATTTAAACATGTTCTAATGTATTTATTTATTTATTTTTATAGCGGAGGTGAAACGTGTTGGAGATACCCTTCTAGGTATGGCCACACAATGTGTCCAGGTGAAAAATGTAGTGAAGACCTCACCTCAAACCCTTTCCAACCTTTGCCTAAAGATAAATGCAAAACTTGGAGGAATTAACAATGTGCTTGTACCTCATCAAAGGTAAGATTCTGACTGTGTTTCTCCCACTTTTTAAAGATCTAACTTATATAATTAATGATACAGCATACAAATCTCAAATATGCATCCGATTACTTTTTCTCATATAAGTATTCACCCATATATTAACCACCCAGGTGAAAATATGGAACATTTTCAGCACTCTATCAGGTTTCTATGTGGTCTCCCCAAATAAGATAATCTCCAAAGATGATAACTATCCTGACCTCTATCACCATATTAGTTTTGCCTGTTTTTGAACTGTATATAAATGGACTCATAAAGAATGTACTATTTTATGTTTATCTTTCTTTGGTCAACATTGTGTCTATGAGATTTATTTATGTTGTTACATTTAGTAGTAGGTTTTTTTTTTTTGTATATTATTTCATTACATGAATAAACCACACAATTTAAATGTTTTACTTATTGATGGATACTCTCATACATTCATTGTGCAATTCTACATTTTTGGTGGGCTTAAGCAGTCTTTCTTGTGTGTGGAATTCCAGGAGTGGAATTACTGGGTTATAAAGAATACATACGTGACAGGTACAGTGGCTCATGCCTGTAATCCCAGCACTTTGGGAGGCAGAGGTGAGAAGATTGCCTAAACCCAGGGGTTCAAGACCAGCCTGGGCCAACTTGGCAAGACCTCATCTCTAAAATAAATAAAAAAATTAGCCAGGCATGGTGGCGCACATCTGTGGTTCCAGTTACTTGGAAGGCTAAGATGGAAGAATCACCTGAGCCCAGCAGGTCAAGGCTGTGGTGGCCATGAGCATGCCACTGCACTCCAGCTTGGGTGACAGAGTGAGACTCCAATTAAAAAAAAAGAATACAAGCCGGGCTCGGTGGTTCAGCCTGTAATCCCATGCCTTTGGGAGGCTGAGGTGAATGGATTGCCTGAGCCTGCGGTTCGAGACCTGCCTGGGCAGCGAGACCTCATCTCTACAATAAATCAAAAAATCAGCCGGGCATGGTAGCGCATGTCTGTAATTCCGGCTACTTGGAAGGCTAAGGTGGAAGGATTGCCGGAGCCCAGCAGGTCAAGGCTGTGGTGGCCGGAAGCAGCCACTACACTCCAGTCTGGGTGACAGAGTGAGACTCCAACTCAAAAAAAAAAAAAAGAATACATACGTGTATTTAGTATTAATGAATATAGTCAAATAGTTTTCCAAAGTGGTTACACGAATTTACATTTCTAATAACTATATATGAGAGTTCTACCTACTCTATATCCTTACTAACACCTGGTAGCATCAATTCTTTTAATTTTAACCATTTTAGTTGGGGGTAATAGTATCTTGTTATGGTTTTAATTTGCATTCGTCTGATAGCTAATGATATTAAGCATGTTTTCATGTGCTTATTGGTCATTTGGATATCTTCTTGTGAGATGGCCCTGTTCAGTCCTTTGTCTATTTTTTATATTTGGTTGTGAGTCTCTTTCATTAATTTGTAGTAGTTCTTTGTGGTTTCTGGATACGGTAGGTTCTGGATATGATAGGATATAAGTATTACAAATATCTTCTCCTATTCTGTGTTTTGCCTCTTCACTCTCCTAAATAGTTGCTTTTAGCCGGGCTCGGTAGCTCAGCCTGTAATCCCATGCCTTGGGAGGCCGAGGTGAGTAGATTGCCTGAACCCGTGGGTTTGAGACCCGCCCGGGCATCTTGGCAAGACCTCATCTCTACAATACATCAAAAAATTAGCCGGGTGTGGTAGCACGCGCCTGTGGTTCCAGCTACTTGGAAGGCTGAGGCGGAAGGATCGCCGGAGCCCAGCAGGTCGAGGTTGCAGTGGCCGGGAGCGGCCACTGCACTCCAGTCTGGGCGACAGAGTGAGACTCCAGCTCAAAAAAAAAAAAAATAGTTGCTTTTGATGAATAAAAGTTCTTAATGTAAATAGGACTGAGTTTAATCAATCTTGTTATGCCCTATTAAGAAAACTTGCTCTCCCCTAGGCTTTGTGTTTAAATTTGAATTTGTCAAATTGACTCTAGAATAACTAAACACCAGAGCTAGAGAGTGATATTATAGGCAAAATACTGGCTAGGTGTTGAGAAATTTGAGTATTTTTTTACCCACATGTGTTTTTAATATCTCTGCTCTTTGGTTCCTTATCTATCAAGACAATAATATCTGCTTTGTCAACTCTAAACTGTTGTTTTTATGTGAAATCCTACATGTGAAGGTGACTTGGAAAGTTAATTTTAAGAGTGTGGTATTAGTCATCGTCATATCTGAAAAGAAGGTGAAATTGAGTGCCTTGCTCTTACGCAGTCATATCACAATTCTCATTTTTGTCCTTCAATGAAATTTCTAGCTAAATAAATCCCTCCTGAAACATTGGTGATGAGGTGCACAGGACATAGGGGGAGTTAACCTAAAGCTTACCCCAAACATTTGAGACAATATAGCATAGTGGCTTAGAGTGCATATTTTGGTATCAGACTTCCTGGGTTTTAATTCCAGCTTTACCATTCCTAGCTATGTGATCTTGGTCATATTCTTTATCTCCTTATGTCTTATTTTTTAAAGAAAATTGAGATAATAATTATACTACCCTTATAGAATTGTGAGGACTAAATGAGTTAACACTTGTAAGGTGCTTAGCACAGTGGCTGATATATTGCATATGTAATCTATTATTATGTTATGTATATGTATTTTACCTATACATGTCCACTGGGTTTTGTTGTCATTGTTGTTGTTTTGAATTGGAGTCTAAATCTGTTGTCTAGACTAGAGGGCAGTGGCACGATCACAGCTTACCACAGCCTTAAACTCCTGATCTCAAGCGATTCATTCTCCTTAGCTTCCTGAGTAGCTGGGACTACAGGTATGCACCACCACATGGATAATTTTTAAAATTTTTGTAAAGATGAGGTCTTGCTATATTGCCCAGGCTTACATCCCACTATTATTAACTGCTCTATGCCAGACCTGGGTTCTATGATGACATAGATAAATACGACACAGCCTCTGCCCTCTATGGGACATCATCTTTAGTAGTACTTACTATACAAGATTGTCAAATTTGGGATGTCTCCTAAATTATACATTAAGATTTAACACTCACAGTCCCAAATTCTACTTTTAAAAATGTAAAGAATTTCATATCATATCTTATCTCACCTTTTTTGCCTAGTTTTTACCAGAGAACCATACATATTTTTCTCTTTGATTCCTTAGGTAGAGAAATCAGTGCCAAAGAAACGAATTTATTCTTTCAACAAATAGTTATTGAGTGTCAAATGTGGATGAGGCAGTGTTCAAGGCACTAGGGATACAGTAGTGGCCAAGACAAAACAAAACAAAATTCCTGCCCTTGTAGAGCTTACATTTATGTGTGTAGACAATAAATAAAATAAGTAATATATACGGTATGTAAAAATACTATGGATAAAAATAAAACCAAGAAGGAAATAGGCTTGATTCTTTTCCCTAAGTCTCTCATCTTAAAGAGAATTGGGGTTTTGGTCCCAGTTCCATATATATTCTGCATTTCTGTGTCCTTTGTAGAAATCTTAGAATCCCAAGAAAGCCTGTTCTGGAAAAGTTTTATTTTACACATAGAGACTTTGTTAAATTTGAGTTAAGTTGTCTTTTTTGCTTGTTTGCTTGTTTCTTTTCTTAGAGACAGCTCTTGCTCTGTTGCCCAGGCTGTAGTGCAGTGGCACAATTATAGCTCACTGCAGCCTCAAACTCTTGGGCTCAAGCAATCCTCCCACGTTGGCCTCCCAAAGCAACTGCAATTACAGGTGTGAACCACTGCGCCTGACCTAGGTCCTCTTTTTAAATCTTCCCTTCCTACAATTATAGAAGAACCACGTTCACTTCTTCAGTCAATCCAGATTCATTGTCCTGGGCACCACCAATACTCAGTGGGCCTTAGTGTTCTCTCCCAATGGGCATAAACCTTTGTTCGCTCTTATATAATTATGTCTGTGATTATATTGGATGATATAATTTTATTAAACTCAAGCATTTTCACTTGCATATCTGAGTGGCAATGTCTTCTTAAATCTGAGCAGGCCTTCAGTGTTCCAGCAGCCTGTCATCTTCCTGGGTGCTGATGTCACACACCCCCCTGCAGGGGATGGGAAGAAGCCATCCATTGCTGCTGTGGTCGGCAGTATGGATGGCCACCCCAGCCGGTACTGTGCCACTGTTCGGGTGCAGACTTCCCGGCAGGAAATCTCCCAAGAGCTCCTCTACAGTCAGGAGGTCATCCAGGACCTCACTAACATGGTTCGAGAGCTGCTGATCCAATTCTACAAGTCCACACGCTTCAAACCCACTCGGATCATCTATTACCGTGGAGGGGTATCTGAGGGACAAATGAAGCAGGTACTCCCATTATCCCATTGTTGCCCTCTGGGTCTTCTAGGAATCTGACAGAGCTTCTGCCCATCTGTCACTCTGGGTAGATCTGAGAAGTTCTCAAACATAATTCCATTTCTATCTCCTAGGTAGCTTGGCCGGAACTAATAGCAATCCGAAAGGCATGTATTAGCTTGGAAGAAGATTACCGGCCAGGAATAACATATATTGTGGTACAGAAAAGACACCACACACGACTCTTCTGTGCAGATAAAACAGAAAGGGTAAGAAGACATAGTATAAGTTTCATTATCTAAGACTGGGGCAAGTGATACATATACACCTATAGCTATAGTTTTTCTCCTAAAAGAATAAGTGTCTAAAAATAACTCATTAAATACACTAACCACAATTGCGTTTGGATGACCAATTCTGAATGACACAAGTTTTAATACTGAATATTTCTTTTGTGTGACAAAAATGCTTATTTCTAGAAGGTTTTTGTTGTTGTTTGTTTTTTTCTGAGGGAAGGCAGTTAGAAACATGCCAGGTTTCTATTTGAACTTGATTTGTTACTTTTTGCTACCAGTGCCTGAGCCACAGTTCTAGGGTGTAAAGAAGAATTCTCTTCCAAATGATTTTATATCAGGACAGGAGATACTTAAAACACAAACTTAGCCGGGCTCGGTGGCTCAGCCTGTAATCCCGCGCCTTTGGGAGGCTGAGGTGAGTGGATTGCTTGAGCCCGCGGGTTCGAGACCCTCCTGGGCAACTTGGCGAGACCACATCTCTACAATAAATCAAAAATCAGCTGGGCGTGGTAGCGCGCGCCTGTAATTCCGGCTACTCAGAAGGCTGAGGTGGAAGGATCGCCGGAGCCCAGTGGGTCGAGGCTGCGGTGGCCGGGAGCTGCCACTGCATTCCAGTCTGGGCGACAGAGTGAAACTCCAACTCAAAAAAAAAAAACAAAAAAACCACAAACTTGAAAAAACACAACTCAAAAAAAAACCAAACAAACACTTATTAATCATGGGCAATTTACTTGAGTTCTCTAAGCCGTAATATTCTCATCTGTAAAATATGATTAAGGTTAATATCTACCTTAAGGGTTGTTGTAGGGATTAGATTAATAAATGTTAATTTGGGGTACAATTCCCAGCACTTGATAAAAGTTATTTTGTGTTCTTTATTTATAGTCTTATATTTATGTGTAAACTAGGTAAGTTACCAAGTACATAATGTAGGTTGAGCATCCCCAACCTGAAAACTCAAAATCTGAAGTACTCCAAAATCTGAAACTTTTTGAGCACTGACATGATGCTACAAGTGGAAAATTGCCCATTGACCTCATGTGACAGTTGCAGTCAAAACTTTGTTTCATTCACAAAATTATTTAAAATATTGTATAAAATTGCCTTCATGTGTATAAGGTATATATGAAACATACATGAATTTTATATGTAGACTTAGGTCCCATCCCTAAGATATCTCATTATATATGTACAAAAGTATTCCAAAATCCAAAAAAATTTAAAATTCGAAACACTTCTGGTCCCAAGCATTTCAGATAAGGAATACTCAACCTGTATTGGATAACTTTGCTTCTTTTATATATATATATATTTTATTTTTTTGAGTTGGAGTCTTACTCTGTCGCCCAGACTGGAGTGCAGTGGCCGCTCCCGCCCACCACAGCCTCGCCTGCTGGGCTCCGGCGATCCTTCCGCCTCAGCTTTCCGAGTAACCAGAATTACAGGCATGCGCTATCACGTCCGGCTGATTTTTTGATTTATTGTAGAGATGAGGTCTCGCTGCCCAGGAGGGTCTCGAACCCGCAGGCTCAGGCAATCCACTCACCTCTGCCTCCCAAAGGCGCGGGATTACAGGCTGAGCCACCGAGCCCGACTTCTTTTATATTTTTTATGTCATTACTTCATCTTTTCTGGGCCTCCCTGATCCACTCCCAGGGAAACCAGATCTTTCTGTTGCCAAATCATGTAATCTTGTCAGGCATTCCCATTATTTTTTGTACACCCTTAGTTTTTTGTCTCTAATCCAAGAATGAGTTGTTTCTTTTTGTTTTGGGAAGCATTCCAGAACTAAGGTTCTTTTCTTCTTTGGCCTCATGTTCACCAATCATCTTAGATTAAAAGTGCTCTCTTCTAAATTGCATAAACCTTGACTCAGTAGTACTTCTTAGACTTTGCGAAGTGAGGACCAAAGGGAGGTCCAAACTTTTCCTGTACATTGACCGCTTGTGTACCTAATCCTGAATTGTACCCCACATCTCTTTTTTTTTTTTTTTGAGTCAGGTTCTCACTCTGTCACCCAGGCTGGAATGCAGTGGCAAGTTCATGGCCACCACAGCCTCAACCTGCTAGGCTCAGGTGTTCCTCCCGCCTCAGCCTTCCAAGTAGCTGCAACTACATGCCACTATGCCCTACTAACTTTTTTTATTTATGGCAGAGATGAGACCTTGCCAGATTGCCCAGGCTGTTCTCAAACTCCTGGTCGCAGGCAATCCTCTTGCCTCGGCTTCCAAAAATGCTAGGATTACAGGCATGAGCCACTGCATCTAGCCTGTACCCACATCTTTAAAATAAAATAAAATAAAAATTCTCTGAACGCTTGCCTGAGATCTGGGCACAAAATATTTTGCCACCCCTTCCTTAACCGCTGTTGTTACCTGTCCACCCATCTGTCAACTCGCTACCCATGTAGCTTTAGGACCTGGATTATCTTTCTAAGCTGTCTATTAAGCTATTATCAAGCTATCTCATAGTTTTGCTCCTTACCATCCACTGTCATGACTAATCTTTTAAGACTGACAGTCCCAGGTCCTGGTCCATTTTGTACCCCTGACAATTAGCAACATCCTCAACTCTCTTAAACCTGCTTCTTGCCAATCTCCAACTCTGAATCAGTTGCCCATTTTCTTTGCCTCTATTCTTAGGCTGATAGCAATTGCTGGAGGGAAATTGTTTAATAATACAACAGTACAAACTCATGATAGCAAATCTCAGCCAGACCTTGGATGCTGCAGTTTTTTTCATTTATCCTATTCCCCATAGCATCTGTTACAACCCTTTATATGCTTTTCAAATCCCCTACTCTATCCATAATACCTTTATTACCAACAAAGTCCTACAATCTATTTTCCCCAGAAAACAAGATTTAGAAGGCATTCATTTTCTTAGCTACCTCTCCTCAACTTTCAGATTTATTTAAATCTTTTGTTTCCTTATGTCCTTTCTCACATCTGAGGCTAATTTCTCCACTTATGCACTTTTCCCCCCACCTATGTTTGCAAATTCTAATCCTTGCCTTCTCTAGAGCCTCGATTGATTAATTACATATTGCTTTTCAAAATTTCACTCTTTCTCATTCTGTTGCCTCCTTCTCACCCTAGAAAGCTGCTCAAGTCTTCCTTAGTCCTCCATTTCTCCCTCAGTCTACCTGCTCCCTTTTCTTTTCTTCCTTTTATGACTAAACTGTTAGAAAAACAACTTGACAATCTGTATTTCTCACATCATACTTCAATTTCCTCCCTCCCTCCCTTCTTTATTGTATCAGGGCCTTGTTGTGGTGCCCAGGCTAGAGTAAAGTGGCACAATCATAGCTCACCACAGCCTTGAACATCTGGGCTGAAGGAATACTCCCACCTCAGCCTCCCAAGTAGCTATGACTACAGGTGCATACCACCATGCCTAGTCAATTTTTATGTTTTTTGTAGAGATGGGGTCTTGCTTTGTTGTCCTGGCTGGTCTTGAAATCCTGGGCACAAGAAATCCTCCTGCCTTGGCCTCCCAAAGTGCTGGGATTATAATTATGAGCTACCGTACCTGGCCCATACTTCAATTTTCTATAACCTGACTGTAATTTCAGTGACTCCACTGAAATTATTCTCTCAATGACTTGCTCATTTTGAATCCACGGGTATCTTGTCAGATTCCCATACTGACCTCTTTGTAGCACTTAAGACAATAATTGTCTTCTTTGGCCTTAGCAATGTAATTTTCCAGGTTTGCTAACCTCACCTCATCTTCATAATCAGACTTCTAACTCCTCTTTCTTCTTCTATCCATTAGGCACTGATGTCTCCTGTCATTTCACACTTCTCCCTCCTCTCTTCCCAATTTCAACTCTCTCTTTAGTGTCATCCACTTTTCTTGACTCGCTTAATTTGCTACAGATTCCTAAATCTGTATTTCCAGCCCCAAACCACTATATGCAGTTTCTGGCCTATACTTCCAATTATCTACCAGATATTTACTTAGATGCTCTATAGGCATTGCATCAAAGAGGCTAGGCTGTGCTGTGGTAGCAACAACAACAAAAAGCCTCAAATCTCAGTGACTTACAAAGACTTATTTCTTGCTCACATTACACTTTCATTGTGACTCTGCTGCAGCTGTAACCCTGCTGTCCTCCCTTTGAAACCTAGGATGACAGAAAAGCGTCTATCTGGAACATTGCCAGTCATCAAGGCGGAGGGAATAAAAGATGTACAACAAGCCATGTGCTAGCTTTTAAAGTTTCTGCCCAGAAGTAACACATTTCAGGCCACCTTTTATCAGCCAAAGCAAGTCACATGGCCATTCCTGAGATAATTGGGTGGAGATGTATAATCCTCCCCCAGGGAAGGGCACAGGAATATTTGGCGCTGGTGACACAAATCTAAAAGGCATTTCAAAGCAAAACACGTCTAAACCTTTCTACTTATTGACTTATCCCTGTCCAAAACCTATTCCTCTCCCAATAGGTTTACCTTTTATTCTGTTACTTGGCATCCCTGTATATTAAATCAGCCAAGCTAGAAACTTCAGAGTTATCTTTCAGTTCTGCTCCTTTCTTCCTGTTCCTCCATATCATCTCTGTTATCTCAATTTTTCTTGTGTGCTTCAACTGTCCTGGGCAGAACTCCTTTGTATTACAGGAGACTCCTAGAAGTCTCCCTGTCTCTACTTCTTCACATATGCATCCTCCAACCTACTGTGAAAACACAGATCTCATTGTGCCACTCCACTGCTCAAAAATCTTCAAGTACTCCTCACTGCTTACCAAACACCTTCCTGTGGTGTTTACTATTTTTCCAAGGCAGCCAAAACAGCATTTTTGCTTCTTCTTTCACCATGACCTCATACATTTTCCATTTCTCATACCACTATGCATTCTTATCCCTGGGATGACTGCATCCATCCTATCTTTTCCCCCCATTATTTTTATTAAAGTATAGTATAGATAAAGTAAAATTAACTCTAATTTTTAGTGTGTAGTTTTAGTGTATAGTTTTGACAAAATGCATATAATTCTATAGCCACCATCACAATAAAAGTATACAATCATCTCTCCATATCTGTGGGAAATTGGTTCTAGGACCCCCTGCACAGATGCTCAAGTTCCTGATATAAAATACCATAGTATTTGCATGTAACCTATGTATATCCTCCCATAATACTTTGAAACATCTCTAGATAACTTACAATACCTAATACAATGTAAATGCTATATACATAGTTGTTAAACTGTATTTTTTTTTTTTTTGAATTGGAGTCTCACTCTGTCACCCAGACTGGAGTGCAGTGGCCATTCCCAGCCACCGCAGCCTCAACCTGCTGGGCTCCAGCGATCCTTACGCCTCAGCCTTCCAAGTAGCTGGAACTACAGG
The DNA here is from genome assembly GCA_027257055.1 of Cephalopachus bancanus. NCBI lineage: Eukaryota > Metazoa > Chordata > Mammalia > Primates > Tarsiidae > Cephalopachus > Cephalopachus bancanus. The sequence goes on from JAPVLO010000483.1 coordinate 614,968, forward strand.
CGCGCACTACCACACCCGGCTAACTTTTGACTTATTGTAGAGATGAGGTCTCGCCAAGTTGCCCAGGCAGGTCTCAAACCTGTGGGCTCAGGCAATCCACTCACCTCAGCCTTCCAAAGGCATGGGATTACAGGCTGAGCCACCGAACCCGGCTGTTAAACTATATTTTTAAATTTGTATTTTTGATTGTTCTATTGTTATTTATTATTGTTTAAAATTTTTTTCCAGATTAAAATTGAATTGCAAGCCGGGCTCGGTGGCTCAGCCTGTAATCCCGCGCCTTTGGGAGGCTGAGGTGAGTGGATTGCCTGAGCCCGCGGGTTTGAGACCCGCTTGGGCAGCGAGACCTCATCTCTACAATAAATCAAAAAATCAGCCAGGCGTAGTAGCGCATGCCTGTAATTCCGGCTACTCGGAAGGCTGAGGCGGAAGGATCGCCGGAGCCCAGCAGGTCGAGGCTGCGGTGGCCGGGAGTGGCCACTGCACTCCAGTCTGGGAGACAGAGTGAGACTCCAACTCAAAAAAAAAAAAAAAAAAAAAAAAAAAAAAATTAAATTGCAAAACATGTTAGCAATTTCCTGTATTTGCATCAAGTCTTTTTTAAAATTTAAACACTTATTTATTTTTAATTGATACATAATAATTGTACATATTTATAGGGTATATAGTAAATTTCAATATGTACCATATGTAGTGATCAAATCAGGGTAACTAGCATATCATCACCTTTTTAAAAAAATATCCATAATTGGTAGAATCTTGGATTCCAAACTTGCAGATACTGAAGGCTGACTATATAATAATTCCATCACACCAAAAATTCTTATGTGCCCTTTTATAATCAACCTTTACTTTAGTCCCAGCCCCTGGCAACCACTGATAAAATTTTGCCATTTCTAGAATGTCATACAAATAAAATCATACAGACTTTGAGTCTGGATTTTTTTTAAGAAACAAGATCTCTCTATGTCACCCAGGCTATAGTACAGTGGCATGATCATAGCTCACTGTAACCTCGAATTCCTGAGCCCAAATGATTTTCCTACCTGCACCTCCCAAGTAGCTGGGACTACTGGCATATACCACCATGCCTGGCTAATTTTTAAAAATTTTTTATAGTGACGAGGTCTCGCTATGTTGTCGAAGCTGGTCTCAAACTCCAGGTCTCAACCATTTATCCCCCTCAGCCTACCAAAGTGCTGGGATTCCACACCTAGCTTTTCTTACTTAGCATATTGCATTTGAGATTCAATCAAGTTATTGTATATCAGTAATGTGTTCCTTTTTATTGCTGAGTAGTATTTCATGATATGGATAAGCCACAGTTTGCTTATCTATTCCTGATTTTAGGAATATTTGGAGTGTTTCCAGCTTTTATCCCACTTCCTTTTTCTTTCTTTCTTTTTTTTTTTTTTTTTAAACTGGAGTTTCACTCCATCGCCTAGGCTGGAGTGCAGTGGCACACTCACAACCACTCCAGTGTCAACTTGCTGGTCTCCAGTGATCCTTCTGCCTCAGCCTTCCAAGTAGCTGGAACTACAGGCATGAGCTACTAGGCCCAGCTAATTTTTTATTTATTGTAGAGACAAGGTCTTGCCAAGTTCCCTGGGCCAGTCTCAAACCCGCGGACTCAGGCAATCCACTAGCCTTGGCCTCCCGGAGTGCTGGGATTACAGACTGAGCCACTGAGCCCGGCCCTCACTTCCCTTTTCAACTCCTACTTATCCTGTAAGGCTTGGCTCAACTATTTCCTCCCCACCAGCTTTTCCCAGTGCTTTCCATATACTCTTATTACATCGTATTATAGTATACTGTATATAATTTTCATGAAGGCAAGAAGGCAAATTTACTAGTTCTCTCTGTGCCTCTGGCTCTTATCCTCAACATCTGCTGCAGAGCCTAGCACATGGGTGCTTAGGCAATATTTGTTGAAATTAATGTGAAAAGGATTCCCTTTTCCCCTAGATATCACCTCTCCAGGCTCTCATCTGTAGATCAGGAGAGTTTTCTTTTTTCAGAGTCAAAGAAGTTTTGGAAATGCTATGTACTCTATCTCCCTCTTAAAAATTACACACAACTGAACAAAGATTCTGAGAAGTCATACAGTAGAAAATCCTTTTTAACTTGGCTCTAACCCAGTATTTCTCAAATTTGACCATAATACACCTAAACACATTCTGCAAAACTAATATTCTTTTTTTTTTTTGAGTTGGAGTCTCACTCGGTCGCCCAGACTGGAGTGCGGTGGCCGGGAGCGGCCAGCCTTGACCTGCTGGGCTCCGGTGATCCTTCCACCTCAGCCTTCCAAGTAGCCGGAATTACAGGTGTGCACTACCACGCCCGGCTGATTTTTTTGATTTATTGTAGAGATGAGGTCTTGCTGCCCAGTCAGGTCTCGAACCCGCGGGCTCAGGCAATCCACTCACCTCAGCCTCCCAAAGGCGCGGGATTATAGTCTGAGCCACCAAACCCAGCTAATATTCTTTTTAAAAAAAAATTTTTTTTTTTTTTTGAGTTGGAGTCTCACTCTGTCACCCAGACTGGAGTGCAGTGGCCACTCCCGGCCATCGCAGCCTCGACCTGCTGGGCTCCGGCGATCCTTCCGCCTCAGCCTTCCAAGTAGCTGGAACTACAGGCGCGTGCTACCACACCCGGCTAATTTTTTGATTTATTGTAGAGCTGAGGTCTCACCAAGTTGCCCAGGCGAGTCTCAAACCCACGGGCTCAGGTAATCCACTCACCTCAGTCTCCCAAGGCGTGGGATTACAGGATGAGCCACCGAGCCCGGCTTAAAAATTTTTTATTTTAAGTATTTGGGTACAGTTCAGGATTAGGTATACAAATGTTCATTATGCAGGTACCTTTGTTGATGAGGGGTGCCCCTCCCCCCACTTCCCTGGCAGTTTCCCACTACTACCAATTCTGCCCCCGCCATCCTCTGGCAGTTTCCCACTATTGCCAATCCCTTTCTTATAGTATTATGATTAAAAACTAATATTCTTGCCGGGCTCAATGACTCAGCCTGTAATCCTGTGCCTTTGGGAGACTGAGATGAGTGGATTGCCTGAGCCCGCGGGTTCAAGACCCGCCTGGGCAACTTGGTGAGACCTCAGCTCTACAATAAATCAAAAAATTAGCCGGGTGTGGTAGCGTGCGCCTGTAGTTCCAGCTACTTGGAAGGCTGAGGCAGAAGGATCGCTGGAGCCCAGCAGGTCGAGGCTGCGGTGGCCGGGACCGGCCACTCCCCTCCAGTCTTGGCGATAGATTGAGACTCCAACTCAAAAAAAAAACAAACAGAAAAAAAACTAATATTCTTAAAGAACACATGGAAAATGCCAGAAACATTATTCAATTATATTTTCTCTGGTTCAGCCAGGTACCCAAGTTCACATATGAATTTGATGAAAGGAGATTTTTCTATACATATAGTTATTATATGCTTTGGTGTATGATTATTAACTGACAGTAATAATAGTCAGATTGAAGCCAGATAAACTCTCGTCCAATTTGTGCCTATATGTTAAATAAACTTCTTCATATTCAACCCTGCTGTATAGCAGAAGAGGATGACTCAATAGCAAGATTTAATTCCTTTCCTCCTAAACCCATTTCTGAAGTTCCCTTCTCTGCTTTCCTAGATGTTTTTTACAATTTTGTCTGTAGAGTTTTGGCTTAGAATTTTTAAAATGCAAAAGATTATCACCTAATTTTTTAAAAAATTGAGTCAGGGTCTTACTCTGTTCAAGGTTTGTAGTTGCAAGGGTAGGCCTTGATCTGAAACTGATTTCTTAATTTCCTTTTCAGTGCTGTCTTTCTGGTAATCATTTGCCAATGTCTTCTTTTATTAATAAAATATTAGTTATGTTGAACCTGTGAGCCATTCAAAGATTTCTCTTTTTTTGAGTTGGAGTCTTACTCTGTTACCCAGACTGGAGTGCAGTGGCCGCTCCTGGCCACCACAGCCTCGACCTGCTGGGGTCTGGCAATCCTTCCGCCTCAGCCTTCCAAGTAGCTGGAACTACAGGCTAGCGCTACCACATCCCGCTAATTTTTTTATTTATTGTAGAGAAGAGGTCTCGCTAAGTTGCCCAGGCGGGTCTTGAACCCGCGGGCTCAGGCAGTCCTCTCACCTCAGCCTCCCAAAGCGCGGGATTACAGGCTGAGCCACTGAGCCCGGCTCCAAAGATTTCTTTTTTCCTTTTTTTTTTTTGAGTTGGAATCTCACTCTGTTGCCCAGACTGGAGTGCAGTGGCCACTCCCAGCCACCACAGCCTTGGCCTGCTGGGCTCCGGCAATCCTTCCGCCTCAGCCTTCCAAGTAGCCAGAATTACAGGCATGCTCTACCATGCCCGGCTGATTTTTTGATTTATTGTAGAGATGAGGTCTCGCTGCCCAGGCGGGTCTCGAACCCGTGGGCTCAGGCAATCCATTCACCTCAGCCTCCCAAAGTCCAAAGATTTCTTAGCTTAACTTTTACTGAAAGTTATGGATTTTTTTTTTTTACTCTAAGTAAGAAATAAAATTGATTTTTTCCTTAGGAAGTTTAATAGTTTTTTTTTAAACTGGGGTCTCACTCTGTTGCCCAGGTTGTTGGGACTACAGGAACCCACCACCACATCTGGCTTATTCTTTTAATTTTTTGTAGAGATGAGGTCTCGCTATGTTGCCTAGTTTTGTCTTAAACTCCGGGACTCAGTGATCCTTCTGCCTTGGCCTCCCAAAATGCTAGGATTATAGGCATGAGCCACCATGCCCAACCTCAGGAAGCTTAACTATCTTAAATGTTAAATTTTTTCCCTCTGTTAGCATATTAGGTGTCATCTGTAAACAGATGATAATATTGCAGTCCAAGTCTACAGATAAAATAATCTTTTGGTCTATATTCCTCAGAGAGACGGCTGAAGTATATTTGTTTGAGAAAATACTTTTAAGTTGAGATGGTTAGGCTAAGAGAAAGGTACAGGGCATTCAGCATCTTAAAGTGGTTTTCCAGACTTCACTTAAGAGCAGGTAAGCTGCTCTTGTTACCAGTTGTTACCAATTAACACACAAAAGGAAAAAATGGCCTGATCACAGTTTGACACTTTGATGACTAATCATATTTTTTTTTTGGTAGGTGGGGAAAAGTGGCAATGTACCAGCAGGCACTACAGTGGATAGTACCATCACACATCCGTCTGAGTTTGATTTTTACCTCTGTAGTCATGCAGGAATTCAGGTAATTTGGAAGCCGATCCAGATCTTTGACTTGATAGGGAGATATTTGCAAATTTGGCAACTAGCTTGAGTAGACTTGTTATGAAACACGTGCTTAACTTCCTTAATGCTTGTATGCTAGAACGGTTATCTTTTGGTCTAGGTATCTGCCTGTAGGTGCTAGGCAGAAGTACTTCTGAGTTTAAAGAGTAGTTTTCAATTCTTGTCTCCTCTCAGGTAGTCAATCCATGTCAGAAATATATTAACCATAAAATTCTCTCTCCAGGGAACCAGCCGTCCTTCACATTACCAGGTCTTGTGGGATGATAACTGCTTCACTGCAGATGAGCTCCAGCTACTGACTTACCAGCTGTGTCACACCTATGTGAGGTGCACACGCTCAGTCTCTATTCCAGCCCCTGCATATTATGCCCGACTTGTAGCATTTAGGGCAAGGTATCATCTGGTGGATAAAGATCATGACAGGCAAGTTTTCTAGGCACAATAAAATCTTTTTATATTTTAACAACACTTTAAAAAAAAAGAGCTACCACAGAGAACTTTTTTTTAAAGGACTTAAACTTCCTTTTAGAGTTTAAATTGCAAGGAGCAGATAAAATTCCATGTGCCTCTGAGAGCTTATAATGTGACTTTTGGTCCAACAAGTGCTCAGGCTTGTTTATACTTGCATTGTGTCTCTAAAGGAGTCTAATTTGGAGCTGCTTGAGGTTTTCACATGGAGCCAAATGCATTTCAGTCCTGCTCAGGTCCTGTGTGGCCTCAAAAAGTGGCCAGCACAGTCCCCTGGCTACAGTCAAAGCAGTCATAGGCCTGTGGATTTCATATGATGCAAGAAGAGTATCCTGGCCATTTAACTTTGCTTTCAGTACAGTCTTGAAAATGTACCAGCGTAAACCTGGATGTGTGTATGAAAGGGATCCAGACCATTCTCACTCCCAAGTAGGGAACTCAAGAGAATTAGACATTTTGACCTGTTTCTGAGCTACTATTAAATAGCTAAACAAGCTTTCTGCATTAATTTTCTTTTCCAAATGACCATCTGTGAAGTGTAGCAGTTTCTGGGCTCTTCCCCAAGTCTGAATTCAGCTGCTAAATAGTAGACATTCCACTGCAAGTGTATTTCAGTAAGGGTTGAAAATATACTGTTATGGAAAATGCCCAGCTGTGGCTTTGTATATTCCATTTTGTAATGTACATTCATTCATTCAACATATTTATTAGATATTGACTGTGTGCCCAGTACTGTGCTAGGTGCTAGAAATACTAAGTGAGTAATACATGTTTCCTGTCCATGGGGACTTTATATTTCTTTTTTTTCTTTTTTTTTTTTTTGAGTTGAAGTCTCACTCTGTCACCCAGACTGGATTGCAGTGGCCGCTCCCGGCCACTCCTGGCCACTGCAGCCTCGACCTGCTGGGATCCAGTGATCCTTCCGCCTCAGCCTTCCAAGTAGCTGGAACTACAGGCGTGCGCTACCACGCCTGGCTAATTTTTGATTTATTGTAGAGTTGAGGTCTTGCCAAGTTGCCCAGGCGGGTCTCGAACCCGCGGGCTCAGGCAATCCACTCACCTCAGCCTCCCAAAGCACGGGATTACAGGCTGAGCCACCGAGCCCGGTGGACTTTATATTTCATTATGGGAGACCATATAGGCAAATATCTACAACTGACAACGAGTTAAATCAGTATAGTTAAATCAGTATAGTTAAAAGTGCAATGGAACACCAGAGGAAAGGCCATTAGAGATTTCATAGCTGGATGGGTAGATGGGTAGAATTTGGTTCTACAAAGAAAAGAAAAGAAGTTTTCAGGCAGTGGGAACAGTGAACACAAAGAAGAGAAAGCAAGTGATATGTTGTAAAATAGCAAGTTTTATTTTGCTGGAGCATATTAAAGAGGAATAGTAGGCATGAGGCTGGAAAAGTATGTTAGAGCAAGATTGTCTTTGTTAAATGTAAAGAGCTTTTCCTAGGATAGAATAACAGGACTTAACAATTAATTGGATGTGAGTGACAGAGAAGAGCATGAAGTAAAAAATGGCTAAGATTTTGAGCCTCGAAGATAAGGATAATAATCATTTAAAGAGAGAAGTCAAAAGAGGGACAGTGGTTTACAGTTTGCCAAGCCTTTTACGAGGGGGACCCAAAAAACCCCTGAAATTTATGTATAAAAACTTGTGTATTTATTCTTACATGTTTAAACTTCAGTCACCTTCAAAGTACTCTCTGTTTGACGCAATACAAGATGCTTTTCCCACTGCTCAAAATAGTTTTTGAATTCGTCCATTTTGATGCCTAGTGCTTCTGCCTTTTTTTGTTTTACCTTTTCCACACCAGCAAAATGTTTCCCTTTGAGGATTTTTTTCATCTTGGGAAACAAAACAAAGTCACTCAGGGCGAGTTTGGGTGAACAGGGAGGGTGGGGCATGGGGTCACGCCATTTTTTTGGTCAAAAACTGCTGAACGCTCAACGCAGTGTGGGCAGGTGTGCTCATAAATCACTCATCATGAAATGGGCAAATGCATTGAAAGACTCTTCAAAAAAATTCACTGAAACCAAATGCAACCTCTCTCAACAACACTAGCTGGTACATTAATGCCGATGGGTTCCTGGAACACTTACCTAGTAGGGGAAGCCTGTGCTACAAGGGGCCCGCCCTCCAAAAAATAATGCCAGGGGTTTTTGGTTTTTTCATATATTACATGGTATCCTTAGGAGGTGTGTTTAGAAGTTGTTGTTGTTACCCCAAAAGGCCAAAGTTCAGAGGAATTGTTAGTGAATGTTGCTAGTGAAGGGAAAGTAAGAAGAGATTGGCACAGTAACATGTGGTGAGAATTTGCTGTTACAGCACAATGTTAGGTACATAGATGCATTCATTCAATAAATGGTTATTGAGACTATTGTATTATGTGCTAGGTACTAGGAATATAGTGGTGAGAAGATGAATGAAGTTACTGCTTTCTTCAAGTTTATATCCCAGTGGGGAAATAAGTAATTTCTCAATAATTTACTGTTTAGTACCACGAAAGAAAAGTATAGAATTCTGTAAAAGCATGTTCCAGGTGGCTCTGACCTGGAATTTGGAGTCAAGGAAGATTTCTATGGGGAAAATGACATTTGACTGAAGTCTAAAGATGAGTAGAAATTAACCAGACATAATGGACAGGGAAAGTTCTTATATAAGTACTATTAAGGATTTGGATCTTGCAGGCATTGTTTTATTTAATTCTTGTAACAGCCCATTAAATAAATTCTATTGCATTTTTTCAGTTGAGTAAACTGATGTTTAGAGAAGTATTACAAATTACTTAAGAAGCTAAAGCTTGAGCCTAACATCTTCTTAGATCTAGTACTGTTTGTGCTGTTTAAAACATGTGAAGTTTGATACATCTGTTTTTTGCTTTGTTTTCTTTACAGTGCGGAAGGCAGTCATGTGTCAGGACAGAGCAACGGCCGGGATCCTCAGGCCTTGGCTAAGGCTGTGCAGATCCACCATGATACCCAGCACACTATGTATTTTGCCTGAGAGTCTCAAAAAAAGAACTCAACCATTTGGCACCCCATGCAGCCTCAAAATGTCTCAAATGCCTACCGCCTCTAGATAGAGCCAAGTTGACTTCAGGTGGTCTTCTACCAGCAGCTCGGAATAGTTGCACTGAATCTATACTTTGCAGCACTGTCTGATGCATCAACAAAATTGAGCCATTTTTTTTTTAAGTAATAGATACTCATAGATTATCTTTTCTGATGCACTGGACTGAATTTTTACCTCAATGTGCAAAGGCTATCAGCCTGAACTTTCTAACGGACTTCACAAGAAAGGTTTCTATGGAATATTTTGCTAGCTGTGGTATTCACCGCATCCCTCTAGTCTTATAAGAGAAGAGTATTCCTTTTTTCTGTATCCATTGAGTGGGGTGTATGCATAAGTGGGAGAGAAAAACCAAACAATCTACTTCAGTTCAGTGTAACTATTTAATTGTGTGGGTCCATAGACTTTTTAATGAAGATTTCTGACTTCGCCACTGTAAATGCCTTTAACGAGCATTAATTTTTGAAAGTTTTACAGAGTTTTATTAGTTTTACTACTTTATCTTACTGATCTCTGCAGACTGTGCTGGTGCAAGTACAGGCTGCCAGGCAATTGCACTATATTTGGCTGCAGATTCAAATAGGCAGTTCTCTTATTTGGTTGACTTTTGTGAATGTGTGACATAAACAGATGTAATGCATGTCACAGTGACAGATAACACTGCCATGGTAAACGTACTCATGTTTCCCCCATTTGGAAAAAAAAATATTAGCTTTTAGTATTTTTCCAAGTTTTCAAAAGTGCCCATTTTATGCTGCTGTGTGGTTTGTTAGATCTAAATGATTTTTAAACTTTTCTCATAGAAAGTTAACTTTGGCAATAAACATTTTTTAAGGTCCCTCCTCTTCCTTCCCCAACAATGTAGTTTTTTAGATGAGATTTCAATATGATTTTCTCAACTGTTTCTTATATATCATAATCTGGCAATTTCTGAAACTGGTCAGAAAAGACATATATGTCCATGACTTTTTAAATAATTATTTTACCTATTTTATAGTCACTATTGGTGTCCTGTCACTTTGTTTTAAAATAAGCTAGAACCAGGATGCTTCCTTATTGGAAAGGCTTTGCCAGTCCTTAAGGTACATTGAGTGATGCTGCAACTTGCAAAGATGTACCAGCATTAAAAGATTTTTTTTCCCTTGGTATCAAGGTTACTCACACAATTACTTGCAGTGCAAATGTTTTGCTTCTCTTTCAACCTGAAATACTTGGTGGGTTTTCCTTCTTTTTATTAACTAAAACTGTGTAGAAGAGATTGCTTTTTCTTAATAGATTCTGGATTCCGCTCACAGGGAGATGAGATTCCTTTCTTGTCTAAACAAAAGGGAGTTGATCTAAAGCAAGCATCAGTTAAAATGTAGGGAAAAACATATTCTGTAGGTAGTGTAGATAATACTTTGTGAATGGACAACAGTTACATAGAGTCTTGGTAGTTCCAGCCAGTGTTTCCCAGCCCAGATTTTACTGACTTGTAATTCTCCACCCTGGACATCAGGAGTGAGAGATGGAAAAGGAGATAAAAGGCCTGGAGCCATACTCCATATGGCTGAGGAAAGTGCTGGGGACAGAGACAGACACAATGTGTTAGAAACTATTTTGCCGCCTCTGTCTGGAAACTGCTGGTGGGAAAATGATGGCGAAGGGTGTTTGCTTGAACTCATTAGCTGGTCCAAATCTCATAAACTAGCCTTCTCAAAATCCCAGCAATATAAAGCACTGTTTTTCTTCAGTCGTTTAAACAAACTTGTAAATACATTGAAGTTTACATTTCCATGTGCTGTTGATCAGCGGCGCCACCAATGTTTGCTGAGACTGGTCTCCGAGAGAGTTTTATAATATCTATTGAGTCCTATAGCTCATTAAGATGAGTGCAGACATCCTCCATCTCTGCAGATAGTGCGATGAAAACAAGTTCTGTGACTGAAGCACAACATAGGCAGGAGTGAAGAGATGGCAGATGTTAATTTCTTAAGATTTTCCTTTTTTGCAAATACCTCACTTGGATAATACAAATCAGGACATGTTGGTGAGGGGCTGGCTGCTGCTTTTATTCATACTTGTTCAGGGAGAGCACAGAAAATACCCTTCAGCATGGCCACTCTGGACCCAAGAAGAGGAAAACTGGAAGCTTTTTTTTAGGAGAAGGAGGACTCGCTGGAGTCTAAGATGTGAAGAACTCTTGGTGGCTGGCTGGCTGGCCAGCGGGCACCACACCTGCACTTGAGTGCCTCAGGCTTGCTCATTAATAACGCACAGAAGAAGCATCACTTCTCACCATCTCCTGGCATGTATGGAGCAGGGAACAAGGCAGAGTACCAGGAAGCCCTGATTCACTTGCCTGTAGTTGGGCTTTATGCTCGACCTTGAACTATATAGTTTGTGAGACCTCAGTCAGTCCTAGTACACTGGGGCAAATCAGTGTGGTGGTGGAGGAAAAGCCGGGAGGCCTATTTTTATAGGAAAACAGTACCATTAAAGGTGCAATGCTGTTGTTTTGAATGAAAGGAAAGAAACATGGAAGAACTAGGAGTATTGGGAAAAACTTGCTGAGGGGTGAATCTTTAAGAGATAACCACTGCAGAATCAGAGTTGCAGCAACATTATTGCAAGCAAGTCTGAATGCATAGTTTTACTTTAATTCGGTTTGACAGTTTGAATAGGTAACCCCTTTGGGACTGACTGAATCATTATGCATGTGTCAATCAATGGGAGGTGTGCATTCTCTAGAAGTAGTTTTAGGCATTTTTATTTTTATTTTTTAAATGCAGCCTGTTTAGGCACTGTCATGTGGTGTGAAAGATTTAAATGTAGCAATGCTAAAGAGTAACAATTTGGGGATAAGGAGCAGGGGACATTAAGGGAGTGGTGAAGACCCAAATTGAACCAATTATGTTTTGTTGTTATTGTTGTTAGCTGTTAAATACTTAATGGTTTATAAAGTGAACTAGCTGGCTTAATGCAGCCAACATTCTGGGCAGGCAGAACATATTCATTCTTACTGTAAATTCTATTTGCTGCTTCCAAAGGTAATGATTTTCAAGCAGATATGCTCTGTATGGTCTGTATTTTAGGATCTGGTGCCCGACCTATGTCAGAGCTTACCTACCTGGCTTAGCTGTCTACCCTTCATGTGGTAAAATGTAATCCACTGTTTAACAAGGTTCACCCTCTCTACCTTGCCCTAGCAACTTTTTGTGGATGTGCTGTAAGATTTTCTTGCTCAATAGCAAGGTGGTATCTCTGCTTTCATTTTCAGAAAGTGGAGGCTGAAGGCATTGTGTCAATACTGCTTCAACTCCAAGAATTTTTCCTTATAAAGTTAAAGGAAAGGTCTTGTTATTGATTAACCATTTTCTTATGCCTTGCTATTGACATATTCATGCTCTTTCTATGTTTGGTGGCTGAAAATGTTTGCATTTGTTCATTTGACTAATGATGTGTTTTTTGTTTCTATATTATTAAACTTGTAATGTTTTAAAATGTATTTTATTAAATTTGGACTGGATGTACGTCTCTAGCAATACGAGGTACTTTCTAAACTATTAAGGGAGGGGTTGTATCCCCATGTTGCTATAAGATGATGGTTGTTTAAATTTTGCAACTTTTTTGGGGGCAGGGATATTTTGTGTTCATGTGTCCAAAAAAGGAATAAATTGGCATTCTTGTGCCAAAAGTTGTTTTTCTTGTTAATTGTCTAATAAATATGGTGTACACTGTAATGACAATACACATGTCCTTAATTGACAAAGAAGAACCGTGGGAAACCTGTGTTTTTAGATCCCAGGTCTCCCTATTTTTTGAAGTTGTTATTTGGTATACAATTATTATGTGTCAATTAAAACTAAAAACTTTTTTTTGAGTCAGAGTCTCACTCTGTCACCTAGGCTGGAGTGCAGTGGCATGCTCACAGCCACCACAGCCTCAACCTGCTGGGCTCAGGTGATCCTTCCATCTCAACCTTCCAAGTAGCTGGAACTACAGGTGCACGCCACCATGCCCAGCTGATTTTTGATTTATTGTAGAGACGAGGTCTCTCCAAGTTGCCCAGGCTGGTCTCGAACCCGTGGGCCCAAGCAATCCACTCACCTCGGCCTCCCAAAACGCTAGGATTACTGGCTGAGCCACCGAGCCTGGCAAGTGCTGGGATTATAGGCATGAACCATCACACCTGGTCTAACTAAAAACTCTTAATGGGAAGATCTGTTTAGGTAGTGTCTTGAGAAAAATCTGCAGTCTCCAGAGGGCAGTGTGGCCACATACTTTAGAAAACAAACTTTAGAGGAGATGTTGCTCATATTCATCCAACTTGGGGCAATCTAGTCTCATATAGTTTTCAAAAATTCTCACCAGCAAAGTCTGGGCAACTTGGTGAGACCTCATCTCTACAATAAATAAAAAAAAAATTAGCCAGGCATGGTGGCGCATACCTGTAATTCCAGCTACTTGAAAGTCTGAGGTGGAAGGATCACCTGAGCCCAACCAGTTGAGGCTGCAGTGGCCAGGAGCATGCCACTGCTCTTCAGCCTGGGTGACAGAGTGAGATTCCAACTAAAAAAAAGAAAAAGAAAAGAAAAGAAAAAACTTAATTCTTCAAAGAATTAATTCTAATTTGGCCCATGGTGGAGGAGAAGGCAGGGAGATCTACACCATCTGAGTGCCCACTACATATCAGTCACTTTATACTGAAATTTTAAATCCCAGCTATAATCCTTTGAGGTTGATAATGGTATTCCCATTTTAAAGTTGAGGAGTCAATGTCAAAGAGGCTAAATATTTAGCACACAGTTACTAAGTGACAAAGCTAAATTTGAATTCAGAACTCTCTAACTTTATTATACCTGCTGCTGAACATAAAATAACAGAATACTGTGAGGAGCTTAGAAGGGGAGAAACAACAAATTTTGTCATGGAGAGTTAGGAAAGACTTTACAGTGATGGTGGATTTGGGGATAGATCATGAAGTATGAGTGGGAATTTGTCAAATGGACAAGGGGGTGAGGAGGGGATTCTATTAACAGTCATACTGCTTACAGTAGATAATGGTAGCCACAATTTTTATCTAGTCAAATGCTTTTGGGGGAATAGGGGAGATAATTCATGCATTAGAAATAATGAAGAGTTATTAAATTCTGATTTAAAAGGACCCCGAATGCAATGGCAATTTATTTTACATATTACCTTTCAATAATACACATTTTATATAGTCATAATGTTAATACATTTAGAATTGTATATTATATTCTTTTCATTAATTATCTTTTTTCAAGACTGAAATCACTGTGACTATAATTTACTTGGCAAGCATTTATGGAATATCTACGGTCTGCCTGACATTGTGTTAGACATTGGAGCTACAAAAATAAATAAAGTATGTTTTTTTTCATGCTCTTGGGACTTTTACATGTTGAACTTGGGAGGAGGAGAATGAGGAAGAATAAGGTTATGTTAACAAAGGAGACCAGCAAAGTGTTACATGTGCACCACAGGAAGTGCAGGAAGGGACACATGGGAGAGAATGTCAGGAAGTTGTCATGAAAGCAGGAAGCCTTGAGCTGAGTTTTGAAATACAAGCAGGTTTCACTAGTCAGATGGAGGAGATGTTGAGGTTTTAGGGGGTTAATAAATCATATCCTCTTCCCTGTACCAACCAACGGAAAAATAGATATTAAAGAGTTGAACAAGGAGCAAAATGTTGACTTTATTGCTGGTAAGACTTAGATAACAGGATGTGCTCAGAAGTGAGGGCAAGTGAGAATGCTAATACTCCTCTTTATTTAACATGCTTTGCCTACCCAGTCACAGTAAGTGCAATACAACCTTGGTTTTCCACACAGGGAAAGAACCTACTTCTCTAAGCTTACTGATTAAACACTTAAGGAAAAAATTTTTTTAAAAATTTAAAACTGAGCCCACGGGTTTGAGACCCGCCTGGGCAACTTGGTGAGACCTCATCTCTACAATAAATCAAAAAATTAGCCGGGCGTGGTATCGCGCGCCTGTAATTCCAGCTACTTGGAAGGCTGAGGTGGAAGGATTGCCGGAGCCCAGCAGGTCGAGGCTGCGGTGGCCGGGAGCGGCCACTGCACTCCAGTCTGGGCGACAGAGTGAGACTCCAACTCAAAAAAAAAGAAAAAAAGAAAAACATAGTTGCATAACATATAGGATCTGTGGAGGACAGATTCTAAGATGGCCCCATGATCCTCACCTCCTGGTACTTAATTAAGCCTTTGTATAATCCACCCCCCTTTAGTGTGGATGAGACCTCTGATTTGCTTCTAACAATAAAATACAGCAAAGGTGATGGAATGCCACATCTGTGATTACATTAAGTTATAAAAGACTCTGTCTTGCTAGCAGACTCATTCTGGAGTCTCTTCCTCTCCCTCCTTTCTGGTTATGTTGGGGAAGCCCACGTAGTAAGGAATTCTGAGGGGCCTCTAGGGGCTAAGGATGTCCTACAGTTGCCAATCAACAAAAAAACTGAAACTCTCAGTTATACAGTTACAGCCAACTGAATGCCAACAACCATGTGAGCTGGAAAGTGGATTCTTTTTCATCTGAGTCTCCAGAAAAGAACCTATCCCTCACGTGAAAAGAACCTATCCCTCGCGTGCATGCAACTTGACTGCAGCATGAGATGCTATGCAAATAATCTAGCGAAGTCAGCCTGGACTTTTGACACACACAGACTGTAAAATAATAAAGAAATAAATGTTATTTTAAGCCTCTAAATTTGTGGTAATTTGTTATGCAGCAATAGATAACAAATATATTACCTGATCTCAAGTCTTATTATACAGCTACAGTAATCAAGACAGTATAGTATTTTTCATAGAGATAGATATATGGAACAGAATAGAGCCCAGAAATAGGCCCAGATATACATGGCCAATTGATTTTCAACACAATCACAAGTGCCGGAGCACTTTAATGGAGGCAATCTTTTCAACAAATGATGCTGGAGCAATTGGATAGCCATGTGAAAATGGAAGTGAACCTTGGGATTGGCAGTAGGGGACACTGCCAAGGGAGGGATGGGGGAGGGCATACAACATCAGTAAGGGTACCTGATCTCAAACCAGGCAAAGTGAGGACCAATGGAGTCCCAAACTTTACCTGTACTGTGACCACTTATCTACCTAATCCTGAATTGTACCCCACATCTTTAAAATAAAAATTAAAAAAATTTTTTAAAAAGAAAGTGAATCTTGACCCTTATTCTAACTATATATGAAAATTAGTTTAAAATGAAACAGAGATCTAAATGTAAGAGCTAAAATTATAAAACTACTAAAAGAAAACATGGAAGAAAGTCAGTGACCATGGGTTTAGCATAGATTTTCAAAACATAACACAAAAACATCAACTTATATTTGATGAAAAAATCAATAAATTGCATTTTGTCAAAATTAAATTTTTTTTTTTTTTTAGTTGGAGTCTCACTCTGTTGCCCAGGCTGGAGCGCAGTGGCCAGTTTATGGCCATCCTAGCGCCGACCTCCAGGGCTCTGGCGATCCTTCCACCTCAGCCTTCCAAGGAGGCGGAACTACAGGCGTGCGCTACCACACCTGGCTAGTTTTTTGATTTATCGCAGCGATGAGGTCTCGCCAGGTTGTCCGGGCTAGTCTTGAACCTGCGGGCTCAGGCAATCTACTCACATCGGCCTTCAGAAGTGAAAATTAAATTTTTACACTTCAAAAGATCTGTTATGAAAATGAGGAGGTAAGTTATCACCTGCAATAAAATATTTGCAAAATATGTCTGACAAAGGACTTGGGTCTAGAATATATAAGGAATTTTTACAACTTAGCAAAACAACCCAATTTTTAAAATGGGTAAAAGATTTGAACAGACACTTCTTAAAAAAATATAACAATGGCAAATAAGCACTTGAAAAGATGGTCAACATAATTTGTTAAGAAAATGTAAATTAGAACCACAAGGAGATACCACTATACTCCCCCTGGAAGGACTAAAAAAGATTGCGCATACCAAGTGTTGGGGAGCATGTGAAACAATTCCGGAATTTTCAAACGGGTCTGGCGAGAATGTAAAATGATGCAATAACTTAGAAAAACAGTTTGTCTGCATCTTAAATAGCTCTTAAGTTCTTCTTTCAAAGTTTGCACCAAAACCCAAAACAGAACAAGAAATTAGGAACCTGTCATTAGACCCAGGCATTTCTCTCCTAGGTGTTTACTCAAGAGAAATTAAAGCATACATCCAAAGACTTGTAGACAAATGTTTACAGCAGTTTTATTTGTAATGTTCCCAATCTGAAGACAACCCAAATGTCTATCAACATGTGAATGAATACACACACTGTCATGTAGCCATATGACAATTATTGATATACGCAACAACGTGAGTGAATCTCAGGATACTTACAGGCCGGGCACGGTGGCTCACGCCTATAATCCCAGCACTTTGGGAGGTTGAGGTGAGAGGATTGCCTGAGTCCACGTGTTCGAGACCAGCCTGGGCAACTTGGCGAGACCTCACCTCTACAATAAATAAAAAAAATTACCGGGCGTGGTGGTACGCGCCTGTAGTTCCAGCTGCTTGGAAGGCTGAGGCGGCAGGATTACCTGAGCCCAGCAGGTCGAGGCTGCAGTGGCCATGAGCATGCCACTGCACTCCAGTCTGGGCGACAGAGTGAGACTCCAACTTAAAAAAAAAAGATACTGAGTGGAAGAAGCCAGATTTCCTCACCTCTCAAATTATTCCTGTTATATAAAATACTAGAAAAGAAAAACTAACCTGTGGAGACAGAAAACAAACCCATTGCTGCAGAGAAGAGGTCAAGGAGGTACTGGAGAAAAGAAACACAGGGGCAGGAGAGAATTTTGGGGGTGTTCACTATCTTTGTTGTTTGTATGTGTTCACTATCTTGTTTGTTGTGATGGTTTTCATGTTGTGTATATTTGTGTCAAAACTCATCAGATGGCACACTTTAAATATGTGCAGTTCGCTGAATGTCAATTATACCTCAACAGAATTTGAGGGCCTGGGACGGGAAAGAATGCAAGCTTCCCGCAGACATGAAGACCTGAGATTCAGCTGGAGGGAGGAGTCAGGTCGCGCATACTCAGTCCTTCCTCCACACCCACCAATCGGATGCCTGTTTGGCCACCCGGCGTGGCCGGAGCCAGCAGCCGGACCTGTGAGGGCGCCATGTGGGAGCGACGCCACGACGTGAGCGCTTTCCGGGTGCGCGAGGCGCCCACGGAACTCCGTGGCCTTTTCTCCTGAGGGCACACAAGGGAGCAATGGAAAGGTTACACTGAGGCAAGTAATTTTGATCGAGTGTTCCTCTGAAGCAGCATTTTCAAGCTGTGTGGAAAGGGGGCTCGAGAGGGTGGGAAACGACCGCTGGCAGGCTGTGGCAGCTGATCATGTATTTATGCTTTCCGTCCGTCGTTCTATTCAACCGTGAACTCTGGAGGGTTGGGACTATTTCAAACTTATCACCAGAGCCCGTGGCCGGCCCATGCATTTTCATTGAAGGGGTTGTCAAATCTCGGGTCACGCGGTGTGTCTGAGCGAGGATTCAAATCCGGGTCTTTTTTGATGTCAAACCCTGAGGTCTTTGTTAGGGACCGGGTGAGGGTGGAGAGGTGCAGGGTAGGGAGGTGCGCAGCACTGCCGGGTTTGGCAAGCCGGAGGTGCGCGCCGGCAACCCAGAGATCCGAGTAAATTGCAAAGAATTGCGACACACAGAGGTGAGAGAAGAAAAGATTTATTTAAGAAAAGTTCAGCCCCCACAGACAGGGAGTGGGCCTACACTCTAGGTGAGTAGTAGCCGCCCAGAGTCCTGGCTTAAAGCCTTTTCTTGGAGATGTTGCACGTGACTGCCGTGACTTCCTTGTCGACTACCTGCGGATGTCTTGGAGATCCTGTGACACAGAGAGCCATTAATGTCTGCCCACATTATCATAGCCCCTAGAGAAGGGCATGACAAGGATTCTAATTCTCCTGCACCTTCCCAAACGACATTCCTTAGAGCTAGTGGAAGGTGTACCTCCCCTTCTCCTAGGCATTCCCAGTAGGTAGCTCTGGGGGATCCTTGGCTTCCCTGTAGATAGTGCCCAATTTAGTGGAAGATCGAACCCCCACCTGCTCTCCCTCTGAGCGGTTATAACTTTTGTAATTACAAGTTTCATGACTTTTACAGCCCTTGCCCAATGCATGATGTCTTAGGCCTTGTAAATTCCCTTTACTCTAGGCAAGCTTGATTGCCACTATGAGATACCTCTGATACTTGGAAGTCTGTTTCTGAAAAGACAAAGTCGGTAAAGTTAATTATACCTAAAGTGTGCATTTCTCCAAAAGCATAGCTTCTACTTTCTCATCATTGTGTCAGGGTTTAAGAACAAGATGAAAATGGCTTCCCACTCTTGGTCTGTCCTTTCAGTCTTTACTTTAAAGCATAACGAAAAACTAAGAATATTTGGTCTTCATTTTAGGATTGATCAGTCGAATCCGTTCGATGACGATGCAAGCCCTAAAATGCCCGCCATGAGTAATGGGGAATTTCTGAAGCTATGTGTGGAGGGTTTTGTGTTTTTTCAAAAATTCCACAAGGTAGATCTTGCACTTGTGTAGGCACTGTGTCAGGTGCTGGATGTGTCATGTGAGGAGGGCGGACATTGTCCCTGCCCTCACATAAAACCGACAGAACAATAACCAAAAAAGTGTGCTAAATTTTACCATAATATGCTCTAATGTGTTTATTTCTCCTTTTTTCCTCAGAAACTCATGCCCTTTAGTTCTGAGAGCTTTTTTTGGCATTAGATCTTTGATGCTGTCTTCTATTTTTTTCCCTCCTTTCCTTAATTCTCCCAACAATCCTATAGATGTGGGCACTACTTTTTTCCTGGATCTTCCGTTGGTCAGATGAATGACTCCTCTAAATTTCTTTTATTTTCTCTTGTATTTCCCATCTTTGTCTTTTGTTCTACTTTTTGGGATAATTTCCTCAACTTTATATGTATTTATTATTATTATTTTTTGAGTTGGAGTCTCACTCTGTCTCCCAGACTGGAGTGCAGTGGCACGCTCCTGGCCACCCCAGCCTTGACCTGCTGGGCTCCAGCGATCCTTCTGCCTCAGCCTTCCAAGTAGATGGAACTACAGGTGCGCACTACCACGCCCGGCTAATTTTTTGATTTATTGTAGAGATGAGGTCTCACCAAGTTGCCCAGGCGGGTCTCGAACCCGTGGGCTCAGGCAATTCACTCACCTCAGCCTCCCAAGGCACGGGATTACAGGCTGAGCCACTGAGCCCGGCTTATATTTTAATCTCATTTATGAATTTAACATTTTTGCTCTTCTAATACTTTAATTTAAATTGTTCCTATTGTTACAGTCTCTTGTTTAATGATTGCAGTATCTTCTTTTCACTTTTTGAGGATATAAAATGCAATTTTGGGGGGGAAGTTTTCTTGCATTCTCTTTGAGTGACCTCTGTTTCCTCTGAGTTGTGTTTACTGTTTGTTTTGTTTTCTGATTTCCATGTTGGAGGACTTCCTCATAATAAAAATAGCTAACGTTTATCAAACATTTACAATGTTATGGACTAAGTTCTAAGCTCTTTCAAATACTAGTTTATTTAATTTTTGTAACAATTAATGAACTAGGTGTTACTACCTCCAGTTTATAAATGCTAGAGTAGAAGAAATGAGAGTTGAGTAATTGAATAAAGGTCACACAGCTCGAAAGTGGTGGAGTCAAGATATTAACTAAAGACGTCTTAGACTGGTGTGTGTATTCTTAACCACTGTTCTATTCTTAACCACTTTGGGAGGCAGAGGCAAGAGGATTACCGAAGCCCAGGGGTTTGAGGCCAGCCTGGGCAACTTGGCGAGCTCTTGTCTCTACAATAAATCAAAAAATTAGCCAGGTTTGGTGGCACGTGCCTGTGGTTCCAGCTACTTGAAAGGCTGAAGTGAAAAGATCGCCTGAGCCCAGCAGGTCGAGGCTGTGGTGGCCATGAGTGTGCCACTGCACGACAGCCTGGGTGACAGAGTGGGACTCCAACTCAAAAAAAAAAAAAAATGAGACCTGGCTTCTGGCTAAAGATGATGGCTTGCACACATGTTTACCTCAGCTTCCTCCACTAACTTCAGAAAAACAGTAACAAATATATATATTTTTAAAAAACACAAGTTCATAAGGGCATATAACAAAGGAAAGAAGGAAGCAGGAACACATTTTTGGAAGTTGGAAAGCCTATAAACCAGTGATGACTGACTTAGACTGACTTAGCACACTCTAGAAAGCCAAATCCTAAAATATCATCAGAGAAAGCCAAAAGGCAAACTAATTTTCCCAGCAGACCATCAGCCCTCTTTCTTTTCTCTCAATCTCTCTCTTTATACACAGACACAGAAACACAAAAGTTCGCAATTAGAAACACCAAGAATGTCTGGTTGTGTTGATGAAGGTGGGCTGAAAATAGGATTGATTAAAGAATGATAAAAATCTGTTAGATTCCCAGATCCTTTCCACCTTCACTGTAGTCTGATGATTGCTTGTTGCTGCTATATCCAAACTGTTACAAAATTGAAGTTTATTCTCTGGAGAGGATAAAAGTCAGTCCAGGACTCATTAGATATAATTAAAGTCAGGAGTACTGCACTGAAAGTAAGGATTAAGTGAATGTTTGAACTCTAGGTGTTGCACTATTCGAAGCACTTTATGAGTATTATGCAATTTAATTCTCCCAACACCCCTCTAGATGTGGGTACTCTTTTTTTCCTGATTTACAGATGAGAAAACTGGGGTCCAGTGAGTAAATTTGTTACTTAAGATCTCAGATAGAAAAGAATATATATAACCTATGTATGTTTTAAAGAAGAATATTATCCACCATTCAGTTTGCACCTTCCTTTTCAGAGAGAGAAAGGAAGAGAGGATATGAATGTGACTTTTACCTTTGTTTTTATACCTTTACCTTTTGAGATATTCTGTATACTCCTTCCTAATCCAGTCCCACTCTTTTCCCTCCCAGATTGTAACTATCATCTTGAAATTTAGGCTTACCAGTCGGGCTCGGTGGCTCAGCCTGTAATCCTGTGCTTTGGGAGGCTGAGGTGAGTGGATTTGCCTGAGCCCGCGGGTTCGAGACCCGCCTGGGCAACTTGGCGAGACCTCATCTCTACAATAAATCAAAAAATTAGCCAGGCGTGGCAGCGTGCACCTGTAGTTCTAGCTACTTGGAAGGCTGAGACTGAAGGATCGCCGGAGCCCAGCAGTTCAAGGCTGCGGTGGCTGGGAGCGTGCCACTGCACTCCAGTCTGGGCGACAGAGTGAGACTCCAACTAAAAAAAAAAAAAAAAAAAAGAAATTTAGGTTTACCATTCCCTTGCTGTTCCATATTGTTTAATACATATGTTTGTATCCTTAAGCCATATTTAGTTTACTTTTGCATATTTTTGAATTTTATATAATTAGTGTCATACCAAAAGCATTCTTTGGCACCTTGCTTTTTGTCACTCAGTATCATGTTTCTGAGATTTATGTATATCACAATTCATTTATCTGGTCTGTTATGTATGGATTTAGTGTAGTTGTCAATATTTTGCTGTCACAAACAGTCCTGCTAAGAACATTCTTGTATATACCACCTCTTGG
The DNA here is from genome assembly GCA_027257055.1 of Cephalopachus bancanus. Classification (NCBI taxonomy): domain Eukaryota; kingdom Metazoa; phylum Chordata; class Mammalia; order Primates; family Tarsiidae; genus Cephalopachus; species Cephalopachus bancanus. Next base: position 637,414 of record JAPVLO010000483.1, read on the forward strand.
CAACAGCAGAAGATTTTGTGTAATGCAATTGCTGTTTCACAGGGTATGCACATCTTCACCTTTGCAAAAGAGTGTTGGTTGTACCAGTTTTGTTTTTTTTTTGAGTTGGAGTCTCACTCTGTCACCCAGACTGGAGTGTAGTGGCCGCTCCCGGCCACCGCAGCCTCGACCTGCTTGGGCTCTGGCGATCCTTCCGCCTCAGCCTTCCAAGTAGCTGGAACTACAGGCGCGCGCTACCACACCCTGCTAATTTTTGATTTATTGTAGAGATGAGGTCTCACCAAGTTGCCCTGGCGGGTCTAGAACCCGCGAGCTCCGGCAATCCACTCACCTCAGCCTCCCAAAGCACTGGGATTACGGGCTGAGCCACCAAGCCCGGCTTGGTTGTACCAGTTTACACTCTCACCAACAGTACCTAAGAGTTTTCGTTACTTTATATTCTATAGTTATTTTAACTACTGATTTGAGAATTTTTTTTTCCTGTTCTTTTCTATGATTTTACTTGTTCTGTTTTGTATTAGGATCTCACTGTGTTGCCCAGGCTGGTTTTGAACTCCTGGGCTCAAAGCATCCTCCCGCCTCGGCTTCTTGAGTAACTCGGATTACAGGCACATACCACCACATTCAGCTAGTTGTTTGTTTGGTTTTTTATTTGAAGTTTGCCATCTATGCTAAGGTGAATAAGTACCTTTGTCCTTGTCCTAAACAGTACAAGGACCTTGAGAACACTTTAACTCTGAGCACCCTACTTCCCAGCTTACATGCTGTATGTGTTTTAGTTCTGGCTCATTAAAACATATTATACTTCTTTTTTTTTTAAATAAAGATTTTATAAACAAGCTGTATGGACACTGGGATTTAGATCTTAGCAACAGGCCACTGGATGTGTAAAAAAAGGGTTGCACATATAATTAAGACCACTGGTAGCACTGGATATCCTGGAAGCTCCTTATAATGGGCTATATTGACCAAGAGTAGATCTCACTAATTTTGATGATGGTAATGAATTGAGATAACCCATATTGCGATGGTAGTCCATCATTTTATCTGAGTATTTCATACCAACTGTTAGTTTCATAGTTAAAAGGTTTTTCAATGAAGACAAATTTTCTTTCAGTTCTTTGTTGTTCCCCCTGTGTGTTGAGATACTATGATACAACTTAGGAGAATGATCAGTCTTCTAGAAATTGTACTTCCACTTCCTGGTTTTTCAGCCCATCTTGACAGTTCTTTTTTTTTCTGAGTTGGAGTCTCACTCTGTTGCCCAGACTAGAGTGCAGTAGCACGCTCCCAGCCACCGCAGCCTCGACCCGCTGGGCTCCGGTGATCCTTCTGCCTCAGCCTTCTGAGTAGCCGGAATTACAGGCATGCGCTACCACGCCCAGCTGATTTTTGATTTATTGTAGAGATGAGGTCTCGCCAAGTTGCCCAGGCGGGTCTCGAACCTGCGGGTTCAGGCAATCCACTCACCTCGGCCTCCCAAAGCGTGGGATTACAGGCTGAGCCACCAAACCCGGCCCAACAGTTCTTTTAAAAGCCTCTGATTTTCCTGATCAATTTGTTATCCCTCTTCTCTTGTGGATGAGTACTTTTTCCTAGGTTCTAATAAAGCCTATTAAACTGATGTTTTTTATATTTGCTTTATACCTAATTGCAGAAAAGCTTCAAGTCTATCTTGTCAACTTCAGTGCTCTCCAAATATACTGTCACATTTCTTGACCACTTATATCAAATATAGGCATACCTTTTATAGTGTTTTGCTTTACTGTGTTTGGCAAATATGGTGGTTTTTGTTTATTTGTTTGTTTATTTTAACAAACTGAAGGTTTGTGGCAACCCTGCATCAAGTGTCTGTTGGCACCAATTTTCTTTTTCTTTTCTTTTTTGGGTTGGAGTCTTACTCTGTCACCCAGGCTAGAGTACAGTGGCACACTCATGGCCACCCCAGTGTTGACCTGCTGGGCTCCAGTGATCCTTCTGCCTCAGCCTTCCAAGTAGCCAGAACTATGGGCGCACACTACCATGCCTGGCTAATTTTTTATTTATTGTAGAGACGGGATCTCGCCAAGTTGCCCGGGCTGGTCTCAAACCTGTGGGTTCAGGCAATCCACTTACCTTGGCCTCCCAAAGTGCTGGGATTGCAGGGTGAGTCACCAAGCCCGGCTGGCACCAATTTTCTAATAGCATGTGTTCAATTTGTGTCTCTGTGTCACATTTTGGTAATTCTCACAATATTTCAAAAAAATTTTTTATTGTTGTTACACCTGTATGGTCATCTCTGATCAGTGATCTTTGATCTTACTCTTGTAACTGTTTTGGGGGCCCCACGAACCATGCTCATATAAGATGGTGAACTTAATCTATAAATATGTGTCTGACTGTTCCACTGACCTGCCATTCCTGTCTCTCTTTTTCTCTTTGGGCCTCCTTCCTTGAGACACAATAATGTCAAAGTAGGTCAACTCATTATTTTACATCGGCCTTTAAGTGTTCAAGTGAAAAGACAGTCACACATCACTAACTTTAAATCAAGAGCTAGAAATGATTAAACTTAGTGAGAAAGGGATGTCAAAAGCAGAGACAGGTCAAAAGTTAGGCCTCTTGCACCAAACAAGTCAGCCAGGTTGTGAATGCAAAGGAAAAGTTCTTGAAGAAAATTAAGAGCGCTACCTCAGTGAACCCATGAATGTAAGAAAGCGTGACATCCTTATCATTGATATGGAGAAAGTTTTAGTGGTCTGGATAGAAGATCAAACCAGTCACAACATTCTCTTAAGCTAGAGGCGAATCCAGAGCAAGACCCTAACTCTCCTCTATTCTGTGAAGGCTGAGAGAGGTGAGGCAGCTGCGGAAGAGAAGTTTGAAGCTAGCAGAGGTTGGTTGATGAGGCTTAAGGAAAGAAGCCATCTCCATAATAAAAGTACGAGGTGAAGCAGCAAGTACTGATATAAAAACTGCAGCAAGTTATTCAGAAGATCTAGCTGAGATCACTGATGAAGGTGACTATACTAAACAGTAGATATTCTTTTTTTGTTTTTTGAGTTGAGGTCTCAGTCTGTTGCCCAGGCTGGAGTACAGTGGTATGATCACAGCTGACTGCAGCGCCGACTTCTTGGGCTCAGACCATCTTGAGTAGCTGGAATTGCAGAAGCATGCTACCATGACCGGCTATTTCTTTTTTCCCTGTGGAGACATGGTCTTGCTATGTTGCCTAGGCTGGTCTCGAACTCCTGAACTCGAGCATTCCTCCCACCTTGGCCTCCCAAAGTACTGTAGGCATGAACACCGTGCCTGGCCAATAGATTTTTGCTATAGACTAAACAGCCTTCTCTCTAGGACTTTCATAGCTAGAGAGAAGAAGTCAGTGCCTAGCTTTAAAGTTTCAAAGGACAAGCTGACACTCTTGTTAGGGGCTAATGCAACTGATGACTTTTAGGTTGAAGCCAATGCTCATTTATCATTCAGAAAATCCTAAGGCCCTTAAAAAAATTTTTTTTTTTTTTTTTGAATTGGAGTCTCACTCTGTCGCCCAGACTGGAGTGCAGTGGCCACTCCTGTCCACCGCAGCCTCGACCTGCTGGGCTCCGGCAATCCTTCCGCCTCAGCCTTCCGAGTAGCCGGAATTACAGGCGCGCACTACCACGCCCGGCTAATTTTTTTTTTTTAATTTTTTATTGTAGAGATGAGGTCTCGCCTGCCCAGGCGGGTCTCGAACCTGCGGGCTCAGGCGATCCACTCACCTCAGCCTCCCAAAGGCGCGGGATTACAGGCTGAGCCACTGAGCCCGGCTGGCCCTTAAAAATTATGCTAAATCTACTCTGCCTGTGCTCTATAAATGGAACAACAAAGCCTGGATGACAGCACATCTGTTTGTATCATGGTGTGCATGATATTTTAAGCACATTGTTGAGGCCTACTGCTCAAAAAAAGAGTTCTTTCAAAATATTACTGTTCATTGACAGTGCACCTAGTCACCCAAGGGCTCTGATGGAAATGTACAAGGAGATTAATGTTGTTTTCATGCCTCCTAACACAGCATCTAGTCTATAACCCTTGGATCAAGGAATAATTTCTTTCTTTTTTTTTTTTTTGAGTTGGAGTCTCACTCTGTCACCCAGACTGGAGTGCAGTGGCCGCTCCCGGCCACTGCAGCCTCAACCTGCTGGGCTCCAGCAATCCTTCTGCCTCAGCCTTCCAAGTAGCTGGAACTACAGGCGCGCACTACCACGCCCGGCTAATAGGAATAATTTCAAATTTCAAGTCTTAATTATTTAAGAAATAAGGCCATTACTGCCATACATCAGGATTTGGAGAGAGTAAGTGAAAACCTTCTGGAAAGGATTCACCATTTCAGATGCCATTAAGAACACTCATGATTCCTGGGAGGTGGTCCAAATATCAGCATTAACAGGAGTTTGGAAGACATTAATTCCAACTCTCATGGATGACTTTGAGAGATCCAGGACTTCAGTAGAGGTAATAATTGCAGATGTAGGAATAACAAGAGAACTGGAATCAGAAGCGAAGCCTGAATATGTGACTGAACTGTTGCAACTTCAACAGATGAGGAGTTGCTTTTTATGGATAAGCAAAGAAGGTGGTTTCTTTCTTTTTTTTAATTTTTATTATAAAGATGTGGGGTACATTTCAGGTGAAAGTGGTTTCTTGCGATGGAATTAACTCCTGGTGAAAATGCTATGAACATTGTTGAAGTGACTACAAAGGATTTAGAATATTACATAAACTTAGTTGATACAGCAGTGGCAGAGACTGAGAGGACTGACTTCAGTTTTGAAAGCAGTTCTACTGTGGGTAAAATGCTATTATATATCATCACATACTACAGAGAAGTCTTTCTTGAGTCAGTCGATGCAGCAGTCTTCATTGTTGTCTTTTTTTTTCCCTTTAGTTGGGTTGTCACTCAGTAGCCCAGGCTGAAGTGCAGTGACAGGATCATGGCTCACCTTGATCTCCTGGGCTCAGGTGCATTGTTTAGGAATGCATTTAGGAAATTGCCACAGCCACTACTGCCCTGATCAGTTAGTTGCCAACAACATCAAGGCAAGGCCCTCCACCAGCAACGACATTGTGAATCACTGAAGGCTCAAATGATTGACTGAGCCACCATGCCCAGCTAATAAAGTATTTTTTATTAAGGTGTATACATGGTTTTTCTAGACATAATGCTACTGCACATTTAATAGATTACAGTGTAGTGTAAATACAACTTTTATATGCACTGGAAAACCAAAAAAAAATTGTGTGACTTGCTTTTTTGCGATATTTGTTTTAGTGTAGTGTTGAACAATTGAACTGAGCCCACGATGTCTTAGATGTATGCCTATAATTACGATCTCCAGTTATTGTCTTATTTTACCTCCCAGCAATCTATTCTTTTATCTCAAAATGTATTTTGTGTGTGTGTGTATTTTTTGTTTTTTTACTTGTTCACTGTTTGTGTCCCCTGCTAGAGGGCAAAGAACATACATACCTGCTTTGTTCCCTAACTGATGGGTATTTTGTAAATGTTGAATAAATGAATATTTGTATTTTAGAAGGATCACCCTAGATGATATTGGAAAGTGTAAGGAATTAGGAGGCTGTTGCACTTAACAAGGCAAGTGTTAGTGGTGACCTGGACTTGGATAATAGCAATAGGGATATAGAAAGGTAGAGAGGATTTAAAGATTCAAAGAGGCAGAAGCCACAGAATTTTATTAACATTTCTCTATGGGAGCATCAGATAAGTGACGATTTTTAGGCACTTGTTGATGCCCTTATGATGTCTTTTTTAGGTATCTCCATTCTCTATTCACACAACACACTCTTTTTAAGATTTTTCATTGGCCGGGCTCAGTGGCTCAGCCTGTAATCCCAGCACTTTGGGAGGCCGAGGCAAGTGGATTGCCTGAGCCTGTGGGTTCGAGACCTACCAGCAACTTGGCGAGACCTCGTCTCTACAATAAATAAAAAATTAGCCAGGTGTGGTAGTGTGCACCTGTAGTTCTGGCTACTTGGAATGCTGAGGTGGAAGGATTGTCAGAGCCCAGCACGTCAAGGCTGAGGTGGCTGGGAGCATGCCACTGCACTCCAGTCTGGGTGACAGAGTGAGACTCCAACTCAAAAAAAAAATTTTTTTTTCATTAATGCCCTTGGCTTCAGGTTACCATCTGTATGCTTATAACTCAAATGGATCTTAAATATGGATCTCAAAGTGAAACCTCTTTTCTGGGTTCTATATCATATATCCAACGGTGTATGAGACATCTGTATTAGGATACCTTGCAGGCATCCTAAGTTCAATATGTCAAAACTACACTTATCATATTTCTTGCCAAATCTGCTCCTCTGGTCTTTTCAATAACAGGAAATGGTACCACATGTTTTCTACATGCTTAAGCCAAAAACCTATTAGGGAGTGGCTCCTAGAGCCAAACCCAGGAGATGGTAGGGATGTAAGTACTAGCCCTTTAAAGGGTGTGACTGGTAGCCTGGCATGGTGGCTCACACCTGTAATCCCAACACTTTAGGAGGTAGAGGTGAGAGGATTGCCTGATTCCACAGAGAGAACAACTTGGAGAGACCAACCTGGGCAACTTGGAGAGACCTCATCTCTAAAATAAATAAAAAAATTAGCCAGGTGTGTTGGCACACACCTGTGGTTCTAGCTACTTGGAAGGCTGAGGCAGACGGATTGCCTGAGCCCAGCAGGTCAAGGTTGTGGTGGCCCTGAGTGTGTCACTGCACTCCAGCCTGAGCAACAGAGTAAGACTCCTACTCAAAAAAAAAAAAAAAAAAGAAAAGAAAAGAAAGGGTGTGACTGATTTGCTTTCATCCTCATTGTCTGTTTTTTTTTTTTTTTTTTGAGTTGGAGTCTCACTCCATCCCCCAGACTGGAGTGCAGTGGCCGCTCCCGGCCACCACAACCTTGGCCACCACAACCTCGACCTGCTGGGCTCCGGCGATCCTTCCGCCTCAGCCTTCCAAGTAGCCGGAACTACAGGCGTGTGCTACCATGCCCGGCTAATTTTTTTGATTTATTGTAGAGATGAGGTCTCGCCAAATTGCCCAGGCGGGCCCCGAACCTGTGGGCTCAGGCAATCCACTCACCTCAGCCTCCCAAAGCGCGGGATTACAGGCTGAGCCACCGAGCCCGGCTTCTTTTTTTTTTTTTAATTGGGGATCTCACTGTGCCACCAGGATGGAGTGCAGTGGCACAATCACAGCTCACTACAGCCTTGAATTCCTACATTCTTGAGTTCAGGCAGTCCTCCTGCCTCAGCCTACTGAGTAGCTGGGATTACAGGCATGCGCCACCATACCTGGCTAATTTTTTTTTTCATTTTTTGTGGAGATAATTTTTTTTTTCATTTTTTATTTTGCTGTATTGCTTAGGATGGTCTCAAACTCTGTGTTGCCTAGGCTGGGCTCAAGCGATACTCCTGCCTCAGCCTTCCAAAGTGCTGGGATTACAGGTGTGAGCAATCATGTCCGGCCCAATGTCTATCTTTATCTACAATTTTTAAAATACAAAAGGAAAGTAAAGCTATGAGAATGGATACAATAAGACAGAAAGAAAAGTACCTGCCTCAGGAGTACAGCATAGGGCCATAGGAATTATCATGTATTCATCACCTATAAGTGCTAAGTTCTGTGTTTGGCCTTTGTCATTTCAGTAATTAACTTAATCTTCCCAAAATCCTATGAAATTTTTATAGTTGAGGATATTACATTTTGTAGTAGGCCTACAGTTCCTTCAAAGTTACATGTCTGAATTTGGTAAAGGTGAGATTTCACTCATGTTTGTCTCTGATTCCAAATGTTTCAGTATGTAACTGAGTGGAATTATAAGGAAAAGAAAAACAGTGTTACAACAGTTGGTAAGTACTGCCAAATTGCTTTCTGAAGTATGACTGATATTAAATGCCAATTTATTAGTTCCATCACGATATCTTGATCATTGAGAATGTAATAAACATTTTTAAGTTAATGGGTATAGAATTATTATTCTGTATTGGCTTTACTATGAGTGAATGATAATTACATAGTCCTACTTGTACAGCCTGTCCTTTTCCTTGGCCTATTGATATATTGAAGCTATGTTTCTTATAAATATTTTTTCATTGAGCCCCCTCGTGGATTAATGGGGGTGAAGGAAGATAATAGGAGTTAATTCTATCATTTATTTTTTTATTTTTATTTTTTATTTTTTTGAGTTGGAGTCGCACTCTGTTGCCCAGACTGGAGTGCAGTGGCTGCTCCCGGCCACTGCAGCCTTGACCTGCTTGGCTCCGGCGATCCTTCCACCTCAGCCTTCCAAGTAGCTGGAACTACAGGCGCGTGCCTGGCTAATTTTTGATTTATTGTAGAGATGAGGTCTCGCCAAGTTTCCCAGGCAGGTCTCGAACCCGCAGGCTCAGGCAATCCACTCACCTCAGCCTCCCAAAGCGCGAGATTACAGGCTGAGCCACCAAACCCGGCTAATTCTATCATTTGGTAACATCCACCTAGGTAGATTCTGGGTTGAAAGTTGAGTTGTTCATATTTTCTAAGGAGTCAAGATAGGACACCTCAGGTTGACTACCATCTTTGGGGTTCATTTGGCGTAGCACGTATATATCCACCTCTGTTTCAGGGAGGATGCTTTTCCTGGTCCTACCTGATCCTAAACTTCAATATCCTAGAGTTCTGTTTATAGACTCAAATGTTTCTAAGATTCTTCAACCCACTCGGGGGCAGCCTGTCCAAAGGTTCTAGACTCTCCTGTTGTGCAAGGCCAACTTTAGGGTTTTGGGGCCTCCATGTGTGCTGCAGAGGTTCAGGAACATAGGCTTACTCTGGGCCAGTTCGATACAGGCTGGGTGGAACTGAACTATAAGTCTGCCTTGGGTGTCAGAACCAGGGACAGCTCCACCTGTTGCCTTTGCTTTCCCTCCCCTTGCTTGGGCTAGGGAGAGAATGGGCATATTTGGTGGTGGTGTATTTTTCTAGCCTCTGTTCTCTTTGCTACTTGCTCCCATCTTTATGCCAGAATATTACTACTGATAGTTTGTGGCATAATGTGCTATTTCTCCTCTTTGAACCCTCTGCTAATGCTGCTTAATATACCATTTTTCCATCCCTCCTTTGCCTAGCTAATTCCTGCTCATCCTTGCAGGCCTTTTTAAGTAGATATCTCCTCTAGGTAACCTACCCTGATTATTCCAGACTAGATTAGACATACCTCCTCTTAGTTCCCATGTCACCCATGCGTCTCTGTCATTACAGTTAAAGTTACATTGAAATGATCATCTATACTGTCCAGTATAGTAGCCACTAACCACATGTGTTAAGCATTTGAAATGTGACTAGTCTGAACTGAAATGTATTACGTGTAAAATACACACTGAATTTCAGACATACATACAAAATAATGTAAGATAGTAATATTTTTAAATATTGAAGACATTGATATTTGTGTTAATTAAAATATATTATTAAAATTATTTTCATCTGTTTCTTTTTTAACTTTTTATAATGTGACTAATAGAAATTCTTTTAAAATTATTTTTTGAGTCAGGGTCTCACTGTCACCCAGGCTGGAGTGCAGTGGCACCATCACAGCTTACTATAGCCTCGAACTTCTGTGTTCAAGTGATCCTCTCACCTCAGCCTCCCAAGTAGCTGGGACTACAGGTGTGTACCATCACACCTGGCTAATTAAAAAAAAAATTTGTAGAGACAAGGTCTCACTGTGTTGCCCAGGCTAGTCTCAAACTCTTGGGTTCAAGCAGTCCTCCTACCTCAGCCTTCCAAAGTGCTGGGATTAGAGGTGTGAGCCACTATCCCTGGCCAAAAATTTTAAAATTACTTATGTAGCTTGTATGATACTTCCGTTGGACAGCACTAACCTATGTTTTGTCTCTTCTTAGGGGTAGGGACTGACTCGAGTCTATCCTTGTATCTTTGTATTTCTGGAGTGCAATATGTGGGGATGGGTGGGATACCTGATTGCTCATTCTCAGAACTTGGGGGCTGGAGTAGCAAGTGTCCAATAGATATTATTTAGTTCTTCCATCTAGGAAATTGGCCTCTCTTCTTTTTTTTTGAGTTGGAGTCTCACTCAGTTGCCCAGACTGGAGTGCAGTGGCCGCTCCCAGCCACCGCAGCCTCGACCTGCTGGGCTCTGGCTATCCTTCTGCCTCAGCCTTCTGCGTAGCTGGAACTACAGGCGCGCACTACCACGCCCGGCTAATTTTTTTTTTTTTTTATTGTAGAGATGAGGTCTCGCCTGCCCAGGCGGGTCTCGAACCCGCGGGCTCAGGCAATCTACTCACCTCAGCCTCTCAAAGGCGCGGGATTACAGGCTGAGCCGCCTCTCTTCTTAACTCAGTTTTTAAAAATGTCTTCTTATTGGTTCTTGTGGATTTTTTCATATAAATCACATCTCATGAAGTTTATTTCTAATACATATTTTGAGTTGGATATTTTATCATTATAGTTTCTAATATTTATTACTGATTACCTGCGGTGAATGCTGTAGATTTTTCCTAATTTTCTTGAATCTTTCCACTTAGTATATCAACTATAATACACTGATTTATTTATTCCCAGGCTGCCTTTTAAATAATAAAAGAGGAAAATATAGAGGGGGATGCACATTAAATTCTTGGTGTAGAGAAGTTATATTGAGAGAGGGCTGTGGCCCACATAACAGAAGCCCTTAGATGTGAGTTAGCTATGGACTGAGATTCAGAGATTGAACTGGGACAGAAAGAGCCAATAGAGTTTTGGGAACATACATCAGGAGTTACTGAAAGTTTGTCAGCATAAAAAAGCAAAATGCTAGCCGGACTCGGTGGCTCAGCTTGTAATCCTGCGCCTTTGAGAGGCTGAGGTGAGTGGATTGCCTGAGCCCGCGGGTTCGAGACCCACCTGGGCAAGACCTCATCTCTACAGTAAATCAAAAAATCAGCCGGGCATGGTAGCGCATGCCTGTAATTCCAGCTACTCGGAAGGCTGAGGTGGAAGAATCGCCAGAGCCCCTCAGGCGAGGCTACGGTGGCCGGGAGCGGCCACTGCACTCCAGTCTGGGCGACTGAGTGAGACTCCAACTCAAAAACCAAAAAAAACCCAAAAAAACAAAAAAGCAAAATGCTATCTAGATTTCCCTTTTACTCTACCAGTTTGTCTAGCCGTGAGTGAAATCTCTGATGATGGGGATACTTTGCAGAAGGACCCCAAGAGGCTGGCACCAGGATTGACTCCACTAGCCCCTTTGGAGATGGGTCAGAATAGTGACCAGCACCTTTCCACAAAGTTTAAGTATGAAGCTGAACAGGGGAGTCAAATTCTTCTTATGGAATGCTGAGCCCCCAGCTAAGTTATACCAGGGCAAACATCTTCCTATTTCTGAGAGTTTTTCAGTGTCATCTCTTTGACTCAGGTAACCCAAATTTACTGACCATTCTAGGCACAGCTTGTGCCAGATATAAGGGGATACATAAATGCATCTGATACTGTCCCTGTGTTTAAGGGACTTAGAATATAGTGTGAGAGGCAGATAATGATTATAATAGCAGCTAATATTTTGCTTGTATTCTTTTAGGCACTGTTCTAACGTCTCTGTTTATACTAATTTATTTAATCTTCAAAACAGCACCATTAGGTAAGTACTGTTATCACTGCCATTTTACAGAGGAGGAAAAAAAATTTTTTTTTTGAGTCGGAGTCTCACTCTGTTGTCTAGGCTGGAGTGCAGTGGCACACTCATAGCCACCACAGCCTTGACCTGCTGGGCTCAGGTGATCCTTCTGCCTCAGCCTTCCAAGTAGCTGGAACCACAGGTGTGCACCACCACACCCAGCTAATTTTTTGATTGATTGTAGAGACAAGGACTCGCCATGTTGCCCAGGTTGGTCTCAAACCCGTGGGCTCAGGCAATCCTGTTGCTTCTGACTTCCAAAGTTTATGGGCATGAGCCATCGCAGAGGAGGAAATTGAGACACAGAGAAGTTTAATAATTTGCCCAATATTACACCGCTAGTAAGTGGCAGGGCCAGGATTCATACCAAGATAATCTAGCTCTAGAGGCTTTGTTCTTAACCACTACTTTATATTGTAGAGCTCTATACTGTAGACCAGTAATTCTTCAAGTGTGATACCTAGATCAGCAGTATCACCTTCATCTGGAAACTTGTTAGTAATGCATGTTCTTGGATTCCACCCAATGTCTACTGAATCACAAACTCTGGAGCAAGGCTCAGTATTCAGTGTTTTAACAAGCCTTACTGATGGCTGCTGCTTGAACCCTTCCTGTAGAGAAGCAAGGCATGCTATGATAAGAGTAAGAAATTAATCTACTCATCCGTAAGGACTGGGTGCGGTCTATTTATTAATTTCCCAGTCCTCTGCACAGCCTCTAGTGTAAAGCAGACATCAAAAATATGTATGAATGAATAAATATGAATGAGTATGTGGAAAAGTGGTATCTGAGCTTGGTCTCTTATCTCACCTATTGCTACAGCAGAATGAATGGGAAAGAGAATGGCATTTCTCAGAAACTATGAGGCTAGCAAAGAAGTGACTGTGATACTTCTGGCAAGATATGATAAGGGTCTGCATCAGGAAGAGAAACCATCAGAATGGCAGGGAATTATTTGAGAGCAGTCCAGGAAGGTAAATATGTTAAGATGTGAACGGCTGAATGGGGGAAGGAACAAGGGAGAGGGGAACCGCCATTTCTGACATGAAGGTGCCATTCATTGAACAGGAAGCACAGGGTAAGTATGTTTGTGTGGGAAAGATAAAGGGTTTGGTTTGGACTCCTTAACTTGATATAGTGATAGGAAATCCTGGTGGAGCTGTCCAGCAGACACTTGGAAATATGATTCTGAGACATGGTTAAAAATAGAGATTTGGAAGGATAGTTAAGCCATATGAGTGGATGACACCTTCAAGGGAAGAGAGGAGAGTAGAATGAGAAGAGAGAGAGAGATTTGGAACCACTTACTTAATGGGACAAAAGAGGGAGCCCGTTTAAAAACTGAAAAGAACTTAGGCAGTAGGAAACTTCAGAAAATGCTGAGGCCAAGTAGAAGGCTCAGAAAGGAAGGAAAGACACAAGGTTAGATGTTGTGGATAAATAACTGAAAATTATCCTTTGGATTTCAGTACAAAAAGTCATTTAAGTGACGTGGTGAGGACAGAAGCAGATTGACAGAGTTCAGGCTTTAGCTGTAAATGAGAAAGTGGAGGCAGGTGCTTCCCAGCTCCGGCAGATAGAGCTCTGTAGTTGCTCTTAAGTTCAGACTGACATCTTCCAGGGTAGGCAGGGTCTCTTATGTATCTGTAGTCTCAGCGCACAGCACAAAGCCTGGAAGAGAGGGTGGCGTTAGTTCAGTGACTAGGGGTAGAGAGAGACTTCGCAGAAGCAGTCGCTTTGCAGTCAAGGCTTGAAGGATGAGAGTGATTGGGAGGAGAGGTGGGAGGCAGGACCCCTTGGTGACGGGGCACTGGAGTGTGAGGGGGTATGGGAATGAAGTGGGACTCCTATAATGTGCGCGCGACTCTGTGCGAAGGGCGGGGGCTGTGTGTAGGTTTGGAGGGAATTGTTTGGGAGAAAGACACTGGGCCAGAAGCAGCTGCGGAGGGTGTCCCTCAGCCCCGCCCCACTTACGCCACTGCGCGGTACCGAGGCGTCTCTACCGGAGCCCTCTCGCCGGGCTGCATGGCGACGGGTGACCGCCAGGGGCCGCTGCCTCCGGTCCCCGGTGCCCCCGCCCCTCTCCATTGGCCTTTGTTGCCGTCGGAGCGCCCTGCTTGACTCGTTCCCGTCCGCCCCCTGGGCCTGGCGGTCGCGCCTGCGCACTGGCAGCTGGCCGGGCGCTTGCAGGGGGAGCTGCTGCAGGCTCCGCGGCGGCGGCGGCAACGGAGGCTGCGGGGGCGGCGGCGCGAGCGGCCGGCTTGGTGGGGGTGCCGAGCCCGGCCCGGGAGCCCGAGCAGCGAGAGTGCAGGGTACCTAGGCCCCTCACGCTGGACTCCACAGTCTCCGGGCCGCCTGACCTCCGCACGGGTATATGGGATGGAAGCGGGACCCTCGGGAGCAGGTAAGGGCCCCCGGGAAGGAGACCGTGCATGCTCCAAGGACCATGGGGCTTCCGAGTGAAGAGCATGGTTTCTGAGTGGGGGAAGCGCTTCTGAGTGAGGAGAAGGGCTCTCTTAGTATAGGGGGCCCAGTTTGAAGAAGGCTGTGTGCAGTTCCGGGGGAGAACCATGTGAAGAGAGAGCCCTGAGATGGGGACCGTTTGTCCAAGGAGGCTGTGCAGCCCTGCGGGTGGGAGATAATCTGGGAGGAGAAGGGCCTGGACGTACGGAAGGACTCCTGGAAATCTGGGGAGGCCTACGGAAAGGCCTGGCAGGTGGCAGGAGACGGGCTCCAGGTGTCCAGGAGGGGAGGGGGCAACACAGATGGGCCTGGAGCTACCGCATGCCGGGGGCCGGGGCTCGGCTGGGCTGGGCTAGGCTAATATCTTTTGGGAGAAGGCGCCAGAGCCGGGCTGGGAGCTCCGCCCCAGCCGGGCCTGACGCGGGGGCGAGGGTCAGGGGGCGGTGGGTGGGGACCCAGTCCCGGGATTCCCCCCCGGGAGTCTGGAGAGTCGGAGCGAAGGCTCCAGAGCATGCGCGGAGGTGGCAGCTGGAAGGGGCTGCCCGACGTGGTGGGGGCGTGGCTGTCCGAATACCCCCACCCCTCCCCCGCCCTGTTTGGCTTAGAAAAAGGAGTGTTAATAGGGTGCATTCTCTCTAGGGTTGTGCTAGCAGGACGCAAATAGAAATGATCCCTTCCCCCATTTGGGGGACCCTTGCACATAGACCTGAAGCCTACCCGCCCAGTCATAATTTGCCAAGAATGGTTTGAGGGAAACTGCCAAAGTGTCTCTCCTACGTGAGGAAAACCTGGAACCGAAGCAATGCTCTGGCGTGGGTCCTTCAGAAGATAGACCTTAGAAAAGGTGTTGGTTACTGAAGGACCAAGAACAGGACGTTGTCAACTTGGTTTGCATGTTTCAGGTCCAATATTGAGTAGAAATGGGGACTTTTAATCCAAGCACAATGACCTTTTCCATTGAATTGTCTCTTAAGGTTGCAGTCTAATCACTTTCAATACCTTAGTATTTTCAGGGCTCCTATCTCCCACTGGGTATCTGTTCTTTTTCCTCTCTGTATTCCTCAGCAACTGTCAGGGTCATGTCTTTAGAGCCAAGGTGTCCAATCTAGTCTACAAACAAGTTGCAATAGGGGGGAATTTATAGCCTTCACCCTGGTGAGTCACCTTAACTTCTTATTCACAGGCAATCAAGAGAGAAGGAGATAAGAACAGGGGAGAAACTGAGGCAAGGCTGCCTCAAGAAGACTAGAGTACTCAGAGTGGGTTGTGGAGTGGTGGTACCTCTTGTGTTTTAGGTGTTTTGCCCTCTGATGTGAGAAGCAGTTTGGACCCTGGAATCCTTTAGGCCGTCTTTCACCACTTACTTACATTTGGTCTGGGAATGGGAATTGAATTTCCATTTGGGACATGAACTTCATTACTTTCATGGTGGAAGAATTTTTGTCTTTTTTTTTTAGTTGGAGTCTCATTCTGTCACCCAGGATGGAGTGTAGTGGCATGCTCATGGCCACCCCAGCATCGACCGGCTGGGCTCAGGCGATCCTTCCGCCTCAGCCTTCTAAGCAACCGGAACTACAGGCGCCGCTACCATACCTGGCTAAATTTTAAATTTATTGTAGAGATGAGGTCTCACCAAGTTGTCTAGGCTGTTCTTGAACTCCTGAACTCAGCCAGTTTCCTCGCCTCGGCCTCCCAAAGTGCTGGGATTACAGGCTTGAGCCACCGTGCCTGGCCAATTTTTGTCTTTTATACCAGACCTGACTTCCTTTACCCCTCAAGGACGTGGCTACTACCACCTCACTCAAGCCATCCATTTAGTGATCTAAAAGTAGTTAGTGGCTGTTTACCCCCAAATAACCTTGTAGAGATCATATAGTTCTAATAGTGCAGGGAGCAACTGACTTCAGTACAAACTACTTTATCCTTCCTTCAGGACCCTCTCTGTATTCCAGGAACTCCTGATTTTCAAGGCTGGAGACATTTCAACAACCTGTGGATTAGAGTGTGTATGGGTGGGAGGTAGGTCACTGAGGTCCATATGGATTGCTGGGAACTGGTACCCATTCCATACTGGTAATGGTTTTGTCCTGATGAATTCCTAATGGGCTCTGGGGTGGCTAAAAATATGGACTTTTTTGTTACAAAAAATAAACTTTTAGGGAAGGAACTAGAGCCTGGTGTCTGGAGTTAGCCATAGCCTTGGGAAAACCCTAGTGGGACAAACGTTACCTCATCAAAGGGTGTAATTGAAATTTAGTTTGGAAGCTGTGGATGGAGGAACCCTATAACTCCCTCCTTCCCAGACCTGGACTATTCTCTTGGAAGAAATTGGGGTGGTGTGCTGAGGTGACCTGAGGACACAATACACAAAACTAATGCTTTGTTGTTGGCCTCACTGAGCTTATGCCCAGGTGTGCTTTCTCTGCTTAGGTGTATTTCAAGCACAAGTACTGGCCTGGGTGCTCCAAGAGTAGAGACAGTGTTTGATTTATTTGTGGAACTAGCAAGTGCCTAGAGTATAAGCCCTGACATGGAATACCAGTTTATTAATTGAATAAAATTATGTTCAAGTATGAACATATTTAGTTAAGCATGTATGTGGAGATTTAGTAGTTTGTGTATATTCATGTGTGGACAAATCCTTTTTGGAGATATTGACCTCTTAGTCTTTGCATACTCACCAGCTAACCTAGCCTTGAATTTGTGTCTTTTGAATAGGCAGTCTGGCTCCTTGGGAGGTATGTGGGCCTCAGAACTGCAGGGGAGGAATCCTGAGCCAGGGTTTTCAGCTCTGTTACTTTTCCCTCTCTGGGCTGGTTGAGGATAGGGAGAGGAGGAGTGTCCTTTTCAGGGCCCCTCCCTACATGCTTTTGTCTGTTGAGAAGGGCCCCGCCCCTTTCCCCCCTAGGCCCAAGCTTTGTCCTCTGTGCTGGGGCCCTCATCTGCATCACAAAGTGGCCGTCTGTCCCTGTCTGGGTCTGAAGGGAAGTGTCTCCCTTTCTCAGACTAAAAGCTGGGGTAAGGGCAGGGGTGGGGGATGGGGGGGGTGGGGCTTTGTGCTGCTGTTAGGTTTTCAGGAGGATGGGATGGGAGAGGAGTTTCTGTTTCCTCCTGTCTTCCCTAGTTTAGAGATGAAATGGGGGTGTGGACTCCCTTGTTTTCCCAAAGCCTCGTTAAAGAGGAAGGTGTCCTAAGGCTAAGTCTGGTTTGTAGCCCATTTTTTGGTAAGAGAAAGCTGCGAGTCTAGCGTATCATCCCATCCCCCATCATTTCTACCCAGCCCCCAGCTCTCGGGGATGTCTTTCTCCCAAAGCCCCAAACAAGTATTCAGTATGGGAGGCTAAGGTGAGTGGAATCTAAGAACTTGGGGAAGGGAAGGGTGTTTCTTACCAGCTACACCCACAAGAGTACGTTTGTCCTGTGCAGTGTTTTTAATTGTTTCTGAGCAGTTGTAGGTGTTCCTGTTTGTGTGCTCTGTGTGCTTGTGTGTTCTTGTGGTGTGTCTGTGGATATGCTTGTCCATTCATTTTATATCTGTATGTTGAACACCTCCCTGTGTGTGTGCCAGGGACCAGGGCAAATATAGTCCCTGTCTTTGAATAACTCAGTCTGGTGTCTGGGTAGTACCAGGGTGGTAAAGGGTATGTGTATAAAAGTACACTGTCAAGGTCTAAGAGTGTGTTTGGATGTATGTGATGGGAATGTTGTCTAACGTATTTGTCTATGGGCTTATTTGCAGTTTCTGCCCAGCCCTTTCTGGGGCAGGTGGCCAGGTGCTAGTAGATAGGCTTTCACTTCCCCATGTAGGGGAATTCTGAAAACTTTCTCACCAGTCTGGCCTCCATTTCCCTGTCTGTAGAGTGGGACTGGACTTGACAGGTAGTTAGAGGGAGACAGAGCAGTTTAGCTCTAGAAAGTGTGCCCCTCCCATGAGTGGTTCTTACCTTTTCCTGACCTCTTAGCTGAGGATGTGCTCCATCCCCCCAGCCTATCTGAGTGTAAAAGCAGAGCTCTGGTAATGGGAGATTGTGGGCTGATTTATTCCTCTCTGTTCCCACCTGGGCTGGTCCTCTACTGCCAAGGGCAATAGTAGCTGAGGACAAAGGCTTCTCTTAGGCAGTTTCCCTTTTTCCTCTCTTTGCCTCCCAAGCTAGAAAATAAGACCAGGGCAGCAATCACACTGGTAAGAGAGGAGAAAGTAGCTGAAGCTGGTCCTGCCCTAGCCCTTTCTCAAGGGCACCCTCTGTCTTGAAATTGATCCCTTCTGCTACTTTCTAGACCCTCTGTGTGGATCTGTGGAGCATGGAGAGAATCCTGTGTTTTTCTTCCCAGATCAGTGTCTCTTTCTTCCTTCTCTAGCATTCTGTCCTTCCCAAACTTCCTAGCTCTTTTTAAATTCAAGCCTTTTCATCATTGCCTCCCCAACTGCAGCTTTGTTTCCTCCTGCTCTAGCTCCCAATTCTGACCTATCTTGCCCTGGCCCCTAATTCTAGCCTTCCCTTCTTCCCATGGCTAATGGAAGCCTTTTTCTGCTGTGACTTCCAGTTCTGGCCTCCTCTTCAGCCCCTACCTCTGTTTCTCTCCTTTCCTTAGTCTCTAAATTCTATCCTTTTTAGCCTGTTCTCTCTCTCCAGCCCCCACCATTCAGTTGTCTTAATTCTTTCTCAAACACTGACCCTCCCCCCCACCAACCTGGCCTTTGAATCTCCTTCCTGCTTACATTCAAAGAAGCATCAAGGTGATGCCATTTTTTGTTCAGGATGGTAATGAATGAAGTGAGCACCTGGCTGGAGGAGAGTAGAGAATTCTTGGTCTGCTAGACATCTGGTGGAGACAGGTGTCTTAATCTGTAGGAGGAGGAGTTTTGTTGCTGGGAGCTGGATTTAGCCCCTCTGATTAATGTGTAATAGTAGCTTATTACATATTCACTTGATGAATTTAAAATAGACAACAAGGATAGTTTTTCCAACTGGAGAAAGGTTTAAAAAACAAAAAACAACAGCACAAATGAGCCTGAGATATAGTGGAAGTCCTCAACTAGGTTGAGTAGCAGGAAAGAGGCTCTCACTGTACTCTCCTGTTTCTGTTCTGGAAGGTAGATTTTCAGACTTTACCCTACCCGGCCTTTTTGTCTTACAGCTGCGGGCGCCTACCTGCCCCCTCTGCAGCAGGTGTTCCAGGCACCTCGCCGGCCTGGCATTGGCACTGTGGGGAAACCAATCAAGCTCCTGGCCAATTACTTTGAGGTGGACATCCCTAAGATCGACGTCTACCACTACGAGGTGGACATCAAGCCGGATAAGTGTCCCCGCAGAGTCAACCGGTAAGTGATGCATATCTAAGGCACCAGGTCCAGGAGTCTTTGCTTTCCTGAGTCTCAGGACCTTGAAAGGAGGGCCAAAAAGGTAATAGAAAAACAGAGAGTAGTACCACCAAATCCAAGAATGTTTTTTACGAGGAGATGACGCGTAAGGTAAATGGTGGAAAATATCATTGAAGTTGGCTATTAGAAGATAATTGGTGGCTGAGCACGGTGGCTCACCCCTGTAATCTCAGCACTTTGGGAGTTGAGGCAAGAGGATTGCCTGAGCTCAGGGGTTCAAGACTAGCCTGAGCAATATGGTGAGATCTTGTCTCTACAATAAATCAAAAACGTTAGCTGGGCATGATGGTGCATGCCTGTGGTTCCAGCTACTTGGAAGGCTGAGACAGAAGGATTTCCTGAACCCAGAAGGTCGAGGCTGTGGTGGCTGTGAGCGTGCCACTGCATTCCTGCCTGACAGAGTGAGACTCCGACTCAAACGAGAAAAAAAAAAAAAAAAAGATAATTGGTGGCTTTTGCCTGAGCAGTTTTATTAGAGTAGTTGAGCTAGTTAATCTAACTAACTACAGTTAGTTATAGAGTAAGTGGATGCTAATGTAGGAATAGTGAGAGCAGATAGCTTTTTCTAGATAGGTTGGCAGTGAAGCGGGGAGAAAGTGACTAGAGAAGACTGTAGGGACCAAGTACAGTGCCTAGCACATTTCAGCGTTTGTTGAATGGATAAAGAATTTTTAAGATGAGGCATGGGTATGTTTATAGATTGAGAAGGAGCTAGTGGAGAAGGAGAGGTTAAAATTATAGAACAGAGAGGGGAGAAATGAGAGTGAGATGTTCCTGATAAGGCAGGAGGACATTGCAGGATGCGCAGTTGGAGAGATTAGCTATAGACAAAGGAAGCAATATTTCTTTCTAAAATTTTATTTGAAAACTATATGTACAATATAAAAAAATCATATATTATAAAAAGAGCAGAAGTGAAAAATGTCTCATTACCTGTTCTCTAATCTCCTGAGGCGTTAATTGTTACCATTCTTGAGTATGCTTCCAGATATTTTTCCATGCATATGCAATCATGTATGCATATATAGCTTTTTTTTTTTTCAATTGGAGTCTCACTCCGTTGCCCAGGCTGGAGTACAGTGGCATGCTCACAGCCACCCCAGCGTCAATCTGCTGGACTCTGGTGATCCTTCCACCTCAGCCTTCCAAGTAGTCAGAACTACAGATGCGCACTACCATGCCTGGCTAATTTTTGATTTATTGTAGATATGATGTCTCACCAAGTTGACCAGGCTGGTTTTGAACCTGAGGGCTCAGGCAATCCATTCGCCTTGGCTTCCCAAAGTGCTGGGATTACAGGCTGAGCCACTGAGCCTGGCCTATAACATTTTTTTAAACGCACAAAATATAGGGTTCTCTATACTTGTTCTGCACCTTGCATTTTTGCACTTAACAATATCTTTTGGAGGCTGGGCACAGTAGCTCATGCCTATAATCCCAATACTTTGGGAGGCTGAGGGAAAAGGATTGCTTGAGCCCAAGAATTTGAGACCAGCCAAGGCAACATAGGACCTTGCGTCTACAAAAAAAAAAAATCAAAAAAATTAGCCGGGTATGGTGGCAGGCACCTGAAGTCCCAGGTACTCAGGAGGCTGATGGAAGGATTGTGTTAGCTCAGGAGTCTGAGGATGTGGTGAGCCGTGATCATGCCAATGCACTCCAGCTTGGGTGACAGAAAATAATACATATCAGTATATACAGATCTGCCTCATTCTTTTGCATAGCTCCATGCGCATTCCATTGAATGACTGTATTGTAACTTATTTAATAACTCTACTGAGGAACATTTAGGTTGAATCTTTCCCTACCTAAGGAGTTCCTGTTAGTCTAAATTCTGCTACAAAACAAAACTGTGTTGAATATTATATATATAGATGCATTTTTGCACTCAAATATGAGTGTATCTGTAGGATTTCTAGTAGAGGGATTGCTGGCACATTTCAAAGTTTTCAGATATTGCAAAAATTTTAAAAGATAAGCTGTACCAATTTATACTCCTATCAGTAAGATATCTGAGTACTTATTTCCTATACCTGTACTAATCCAATATATCAGATTTCTTTATCTTTAACATTCTGCTAAGTAGATAAATATATCTTGGTCTAATTTTAAATTGTATTTTTCCACTAAGTAAAGTTGAACATATATATATATATATATATATATATATATATATATATATATTTTTTTTTTTTTTTTTTTTTTTTTTTTTTTTGAGTTGGAGTCTCACTCTGTCGCCCAGACTGGAGTGCAGTGGCCGCTCCCGGCCACCGCAGCCTCGCCTGCTGGGCTCCGGCGAGGAGGTCTTGCCAAGTGCCCAGGCAGGTCTCGAACCCGCGGGCTCAGGCAATCCATTCACCTCAGCCTCCCAAAGACACGGGATTACAGGCTGAGCCACCGAGCCCGGCTTGAACATATATTTTTATATGTTTAAAATAATATCTGAGCTGGGCTTGATGGCTCAGCCTGTAATCCCGCGCCTTTAGGAGGCTGAGGTGAGTGGATTGCCTGAGCCTGCGGGTTCGAGACCCGCCTGGGCAGCGAGACCTCATCTCTACAATAAATAAAAAAATCAGCTGGGCGTGGTAACGCATGCCTGTAATTCCGGCTACTCGTAAGGCTGAAGCAGAAGGATCGCCGGAGCCCAGCAGGTGAGGCTGCGGTGGCTGGGAGCGGCCACTGCACTCCAGTCTGGGCAACCGAGTGAGACTCCAACTCAAAAAATAATAGTAATAATAATAATAATATCTGTACCTAGGTGTGGTGGCTTACGCCTATAATCCCAGCACTTTGGGAGGTCGAGATGAGAGGATCTCACAGGTTTGAGACCAGCCTGGGCAACTTGGTGAGACCTCATCTCTGCAATAAGTAAAAAAAATCAGCCGGGTGTGCTGACTCATGCCTGTGGTTCCAGCTACTTGGAAGACTGAGGCAGGACCTCCTGAGACCAGCAGGTTGAGCATGTGGTGGCCATGAGCAAGCCATTACACTCTCGCCTGGGCAACAGAGTGAGACTGACTAAAAAAAAAAATATATATATATATATATGGAAGGAACATTTCAAGTGTATGAGGAAAGGAAAATAAGATGCATGTGCATATATAAATATATATAAATATGTTTGTGTGTGTGTCTGTCTGGGAACTCGAAGGTGACCTTGCATACTATCCTCGACTTTTTTCAGAGATAATAGAGCTGCTTTCTGATAGGAGGTAGGAATGAGTTCTGAAATTAGAGGATAGTGGAGAAGGTTCGACAGTCTATGAGGGATGGAAGTAATCAGGGACATGAAAAAGATTGCTAGGCAGCACTGAAGCCTAATTGAGATTGAAAACATGTGATTACAGTTGCTCCTAATATAACATTTTGAGTGTTTTTATCCAGTAGTATTCAAAAGCTTTAATTTAGAAAGTGGAGAGGTCAGATGATTAAATGAATTGGAATTTTGAAGGAATGATAGACACCCTGGGGTCTAAGTGGCAGAGGACAGGAAGTGAAATCAAGGAAGAGATGATAATGTAGAGAAAACAGATTGGTGAGACTAAGGGCTTCAGAGAGGTGTAAGTGATGAGTTTCTTCTTCCACAGTTTATTCCTATTCTGCTTCAGATGTCTTTCTCTTCTACAATTTTTTTTCCTGTCAGATTGGGGTCTGGAGATTGGAACAGCCTGGATTCTGTTCTAATTCTTGATAGACCTTGGGATCAAACCCTTTTCCCCTTAGCCTCCCCGTCTTCTCACAAGGTTCTCACAAAGTACTCACACTCACTCTTTTAGGTCCCTTAGAGCCTTGGTGAGGACCATCAGCATCACCTGGGAGCATGTTACAAATGCAGACTTTAGGGCTTTGCTCTAGACCTGCTGAATCAGAAGCTACATTTTAATAAAATCTCCAGATGATTCATAGGAATGTTGAAACTTGAGAAGCACTTCCATGGAGTAGATGTTAGGAATGAGAATAATATATGGGATATTACCTAGACTTGAATCGCTTCCAAAGTTTGAAGTGGTGGTAGTCTCTCAGCTTCCACAGGCCACTCCTATTCCCACAGGGAAGTGGTGGAATACATGGTTCAGCATTTCAAGCCTCAGATCTTTGGTGATCGCAAGCCCGTGTATGATGGAAAGAAGAACATTTACACTGTCACAGCACTGCCCATTGGCAACGAACGGGTAAGTTGGGAGTCAGGTTAGTCCTGTGTTAGGAGTCTGGAGTGAACAAAGCTCACTTAAGCCCACTTAGAGTGGTGGTCCAGAGTTCCTTTTTATATCTTTTGTGCTGAGAGAGTGTTTTAGGGCGAAGGGTGGGTAGATGCTGATGTTTATTTAGTCTTTTGTGTGCCTGGCCTTGTCCTAAACAGACTGATTAGACTTAAAATAGACCTAAAGGACTTTCAGCTAGGCTGAGGTGGTTGAGAGAGACAGAAGCACTGAGCCAAGCTGACTAGAAACTAAGGGGGGCTGGGTTTGCTCTGGGGTCTTCCTTATGAGCCCCTATCAACTTGAGGAGCATATTCTTGGCAAATCAACGGAGTGGGGAGTCATTGGAGCACAGCAGGGAATGATGGTCTATAGGAAGCGATGGCAGACCTTCACCTCTTTCTCTCATTCTTCTGAAGGTCGACTTTGAGGTGACAATCCCCGGGGAAGGGAAGGATCGAATCTTTAAGGTCTCCATCAAGTGGCTAGCCATTGTGAGCTGGCGAATGCTGCATGAGGCCTTGGTCAGTGGCCAGATCCCCGTTCCCCTGGAGTCTGTGCAAGCCCTGGATGTGGCCATGAGGCACCTGGCATCCATGAGGTATTGGGTGTAGTTAGTATCTGGGCTACCAGTATTGGCAGAACTGATATTGGGGGAGGAGAGGGAGTACATATTAAGGTTCCACCTTGTGCCATTCAAGAAAAATTATTTGAAACCCTACATGTGTCAGGCAATTGTGCATATACATTTAGATAATTTAAAGCCCTGGCCCTGAACTTCTTAGGTATCTTTGGGCCTCATCCCATCTGTCCCTGCAGGGCAGGGAAGAGGTAGAAACTTGTACAAGGTCAGTCATACAACTAGTAGAGGATCAGAGCTGGCATTAAAGCCCCGGTGTCCTGCCTTCCAGGCCAGGGCTCCTCCGTGCCCAGGATGCCTCACAGGGTGGGGGCCTGTGCCCGAGGGACCAGTTCTCTGCCTGTCCCTGCCAGGTACACCCCTGTGGGCCGCTCCTTCTTCTCACCGCCTGAGGGCTACTACCACCCGCTGGGGGGTGGGCGCGAGGTCTGGTTCGGCTTTCACCAGTCTGTGCGCCCTGCCATGTGGAAGATGATGCTCAACATTGATGGTGAGTGGGGAGAGCTATGGAGCCATGGGCACCCCAAGTCCAGTAACCACACTCCCAGCCTCATCCCTCCCAGCTCTGCAACCACACTCCTAGTCTAATTCCTATAGCCCTGGCACCCCCTATCCCCTTCCCAATACCCTATAAGGAAGAGGGTATGAATTTCATTGCCTCCATGTGTTCTGGAAGACGGAAGCTGAGCTGAGCTATTTCTACCCTGTCCCCACAGTCTCAGCCACTGCCTTCTACAAGGCACAGCCAGTGATTGAGTTCATGTGTGAGGTGCTGGACATCAGGAACATAGATGAGCAGCCCAAACCCCTCACGGACTCTCAGCGCGTTCGCTTCACCAAGGAGATTAAGGGTGAGGACCTGACAAGGTGGGGAAGGGAAATAGTGCTGCTTTCTCTTTAGCCCTAAGAGGAAATCACCTTGGGATGTATTCAGGGGAGAGGCCAAGACTGGGCACTTGAGCAACCTATTCCAGCCCTGACAAGCAGTGTGTGTATCTCAGGCCTGAAGGTGGAAGTGACCCACTGTGGACAGATGAAGAGGAAATACCGTGTGTGTAATGTTACCCGTCGCCCTGCTAGCCATCAGACGTAAGTTGGCAAGGCTACTAAGCCATACTTTGTTGGTAGAAGAAGGCTGAGATTTCAAACTCACTCTCCTTCCCTCCCCCCACTGACCCTGAGAATGAGCCTTGAACTGGCCCTGTTTTCAAAAATAAACTGTGGAAATTTGGGATCCCTCCTCCAATCTTCCCAGATCCATTGATACTCTCCCTTCCATTTTTTACTTTCTTTTTTTTTTCTTCTGAGTTGGAGTCTCACTCTGTCACCTAGACTGGAGTGCAGTGGCCGTTCCCAGCCACCGCAGCCTCGACCTGCTGGGCTCCGGCGATCCTTCCGCCTCAGCCTTCCAAGTAGCTGGAACTACAGGCGCGTGCTACCACCCCCAGCTAATTTTTGATTCATTGTAGAGATGAGGTCTCACCAAGTTGCCCAGGCAGGTCTTGAACCCGCGGACTCAGGCAATGCACTCACCTCAGCCTCCCAAAGCGTGGGATTACAGGCTGAGCCACCAAGCCCAACTTTTTTACCTTCTTTATCTCCTCCTTTCCTCCTTGGGCCTTTACTGTAGAAAAGGCATGTTCCTCTGATTCCTGTTATGGTTATGTAAATATTAGAATTTCTCTCAATTTGCTCTTCCCCCTGCCTTTCCCTAAAAATAAGAAAGCCAGGCTTCTGTCTCCTTGGGAAAGCTATCAGTGATTCCA
Source organism: Cephalopachus bancanus (assembly GCA_027257055.1). Lineage (NCBI taxonomy): Eukaryota > Metazoa > Chordata > Mammalia > Primates > Tarsiidae > Cephalopachus > Cephalopachus bancanus. The sequence goes on from JAPVLO010000483.1 coordinate 663,548, forward strand.
TCCCCATTCTTGACCTCAAGCCACACTGGATTTTACATGCCGGCATTTGGATTTATGCTCACCATTATAAATATGGATGAATCAGTTTGGTCCTGACTTTTGTGGAAGTTGCGTCTCAAGCCTTTGGCTTCTCTCTTTTGAAACCCTGTATTGCCTGCTTTCCTATGAGTGGCAGTGCTTAAAGAGGTTGGGTAGGATGAAGCAAAAGTATGGAGTTTCTGTCTTGTACTCCATAATCATGTTGGGAGAAAAAAAAGAAAATGAATTAAAAAGTCTGGGGCTTCCCATGATTATGGGTCTAGGGAGATGGAAACTGAATGCTTGGCTTTGACATCTCCTTACCTTCCTCCAAACAGATTTCCCTTGCAGCTGGAGAGTGGACAGACTGTGGAGTGCACGGTGGCACAATATTTCAAGCAGAAATATAACCTTCAGCTCAAGTATCCCCACCTGCCCTGCCTACAAGTTGGCCAGGAACAAAAGCATACCTACCTGCCCCTAGAGGTGAGACTGCCAGGTGATGACTGGGCTGTGGAACGGGCATTGTTGTACCTTAATACTGATCATCAAAGTTCTGTTCTTTTGTAGTATGTCATCCTCATTTTGAAGTTTGGAAAATTGACATTCCTAGAAGGTATGAACCTTAGAAGGTTCTTCTGTGAATGGCAGGCCTCATTCTTACTGTTAAGTTGATTTCTATCCCCCATCCTACTCACATGTTCTTTCAGGGCTGACAGGCAGAGATGCAAGTTGTATTTTCTGCTTAATATGTAGTTGGTTTATTTAGGACAGAAATTTCAGATACACACAGACATGTTCTCTTAATTTCTCTTTCCCTGCTGTCAAGAGCTGGGGATTCTAGGTGACCTGAAGATACAAGTATATCTTTTTCGAATGTTACCTTTTTTTTTTTTTTTAAATTGAGTCAGTGTCTCATTCTGTTGCTCAGGCTAGAGGATAGTGGCACACTCACAGCCACTGCAGCCTCAACCTGCTGGACTCAGGCAATCCTTCCGCTTCAGCCTTCCAAACAGCTGGAATTACTGGTGTGTGCCACCACACCCAACTAATTTTTTGATTTATTGTAGAGTTGGGTCTCACCATGTTGCCCAGGCTGAGCCACTGCGCCTGGCCTGAATGTTACCTTTAATGTAATTCTTATTTCTCTAATGACTAATGTATTCCTTTTGAAAAGTGTTAGCCCAAAGACTTGTCATAACTTTTTTTTTTTTTGAGTTGGAGTCTCACTCTGTCAGCCAGGCTAGAGTGTGGTGGCACACTCACAGTCACCCCAGCATTGACCTGATGGGCTCAGGAGATCCTGCCACCTCAGCCTTCCAAGTAGCTCAAACTACAGGCATGCGCTACCATGCCTGGCTAATTTTTTGATTTATTATAGAGATGAGGTCTTGCCAAATTGCCCAGGCTGTTCTTGAACCCATGGGCTCTGGCAGTCCCCTTACCTCAGCCTCCCAAAGCACGGGATTACAGGTTTAAATCACTGTGCCCAGCCAACTTGTTATACTTTTATATATCTGTAGACCTCTGGAATCCTGTGATTAGAGAGAGAATAGTAATGCTAGTTAAATCATAGGCTACAAATGCAGAATTATTGGGCTGTATTTGGTTTGGTATACACTAGCCAAAATATCTAATGAGAAACTACTACAGGTTACTTTTTGTCTAGTTCAGTGCTACCCCAAAAGTGTGGTCAAGTGTACCAACAGGATAGGCATTATCTGTTCTTTAAAATGCGGCTTGTGGCTCAACCTGTAATCCCAGCACTTTGGGAGGCCAAGGCAAGTGGATTGCCTGAGCCCACGGTTTCGAGACCAGCCCGGGCAACTTGGTAAGACCTCATTTCTAAAATAAATCACAAAAAATAGCTGGGTGTGGTAGCATGTGCCTGTAGTTCCAGCTACTTGGAAGGCTGAGGTTTAAGGATCTCTGGAGCCCAGCAGGTTGATGCTGGGGTGGCCGTGAGTGTGCCACTGCACTTCAACCTGGGCGACGGAGTGAGAATCCAACTCAAAAAATAAACAAATAAATAAAACGTTTGTTTAAAATGCAGAATTGCAGTTCCTATCCATACCTATGGAATCAGATCCTGTCTTTTAACAGGATTAAAGGAGGATTCATATGTGCATTAAAGTTGAATAAACACTGTCCTAAACTACCCTCTTATTTTGTTCCAACAATAGAAGTCAGATAGCCCAGATCAAAGCTCAAGCCTTTTGTGAATTTCTGAGATTTCAGAAATAACCTGAGGGAATTAGGCTGAAGGGAGAAAACCAAGGATCTCTGACTTGGTTAATAACTGCTGATGCACAGAAAGTGGGGTAAACATATTCTCTGAGGTGTGAACAGAGGTCTTTAGGGATGATTCCAGCCAAATAGATAGTAGGTGATATTTACTGCAATCTGAAATTTGTTAGCAAATTATCATTATTTCTGTTTAAACAGTAGTTTCCAAGGTGAATAATTTATGTAATGATTTAAATATTGATTTTTACTGTTTAACAAATATTTATTGAGCTTCTACAGTGTGTCATATACTCTTATGTACTAGTATCATAGATAAGAACAAGACAGACAAGGTTCTTGCTATCATAGAGTGTACATTCTCGAAAAGAGATTTAGAGAATAAGTTGTTAAACACATTGTGAGCTGGTGATTGCTGCATGAGGCCCTGATCAGTGTCCAGATCTCTGTTCCCCTGGAGCCTGAGCAAGCCCTGGGGATAGATACAAAGACTCATGCAAAGATAGTTTCAGATGGTAGAAAGTATTATAAAAATCATAAAACAGGTTAAGGGGTGGAGGAGGATAAAGATTTACTTAAGTGATTGTTGTCAGGGAGGGCCTCATTTAGGAGACATTTGAGCTAAGTCCCGAATTATGGCATAGAATCAATCTTGTAACACCCTGCAGGAAGAGCCTTCCAAGGCAGGAGGATAGCAAATACAAAGTTTCTGAAGCCAAAGGGAATTTGGATCTTTTTAAGGGATATACAGAACGCCATAGTAGATAGAATATATTGTATAAGGAGAAAAGTAGTAGAAAATGATTCTGTAAAGGTGCGAGGTCAAATCATGTAGGTTAGTGTAACCAGGTGGGGGTTTTATTTTTTTTTTTAGAATAGCTTTATAGAGCTATAATTCACATACCATAAAATTCATCCTCTTGAAATGTACAATTAGGTAGTTTCACAGAACTGTGCAACCATCACCACTATCTAATTCCAGAACATTTCATTACCCCCCAAAGAAAGCCCATACTCATTAGCTTTCACTCATCATTCCTTCTCTCCCCAACAATCCCTAGTTACCACTAATCTACTTTCTGTCTCTGTGGATTTGCCTATCTTGGGCATATCATATATATGGAATCATGTAACATGTGGCCTTTTGTGACTGGCATCTTTCACTTAGCATAATACTTTCAAGGTTTATCCATGTTGTTTCATTGTATGGATATATTATATTTTGTTTCTCCATTCATCAGTTGATGGACATTTGGGTTGTCTACACTTTTTGACTTTTATGAATAATGCTGCTATGAACATTGGTATTTTTGTGTGAACATATGTTTTCATTTCTCTTGGGTATATACGTGAGAGTAAAAGAATATGTAAATATGTTTAACATCTTAAGCATCTGCCTGATTGTTTCCTGAAGTGGGTATGCCATTTTACAATTCCATTAGCAGTGAATGAGAGTTTCAATTTCTGGCCAGGTGGGATTTTAATCTAATTATAATAGGAATTAACTGGAAGATTTAAAGTAGAAGAACAATACGGATTATTTGAATCTCCACAGCTAGAGACTAGAAGTAGCCAGTCCTCCAATCCAGCTTTGTGTTTTCCTTGAGTAGTTATCCAGACCAGTAAGAATGTCAGTGAAATAATTTATTCATGTTCCAATCACAGTTTGTCCCTTCTTTTGCCTTTTTTTTTTCAAATTGTGGTAAATATACATAATATAAAATTTACTTTTGGCTGGGCACGGTGGCTCAAGCCTGTAATTCCAGCACTTTGGGAGGCCAAAGCAAGAGGATTGTCTGAGCCTGAGGGTTCGAGACCAGCCCAGGCAACTTGGTTAGACCTCGTCTCTATAATAAATAAAAAATTAGCCAGGAGTGGTAGTGCACGTCTGTAGATTCGGCTACTTGGAAGACTGAGGCGAAAGGATCTCCTGAGCCTAGCAGGTCAAGGCTACGGTGGCCGTGAGTGTGCCGTTGCACTCCAGCCTGAGCAACAGAGTGAGACTCCAACTCAAAAAATAAGATAAGATAAAATTAACCCGCCGGGCTCGGTAGCTCAGCCTATAATCCCGCATCTTGGGGGGCTGAGGTGAGTGGATTGCCTGAGCCTGCAGGTTCGAGACCCGCCTGGGCAACTTGGTGAGACCTCATCTCTACAATAAATCAGAAAAAAAAATTAGCCGGGTGTGGTAGCGCGTGCCTGTAGTTCCAGGTACTTGGAAGGCTGAGGTGGAAGGATCGCCGGAGCCCCAGCAGGTCGAAGCTGCAGTGGCCGGGAGTGGTCACTGCACTCCAGTCTGGGTGACAGAGTGGGACTCCAACTCAAAAAAAAATAAAGTAAAATAAAATTTACCATTTTAACCATTTTTAAGTGTACAGTTCTGTGACATTAAGTACATTCACACTGTTTTACAACTATCACCGTCATCTATCTCCAGAACTCTGTCATCCTCCCAAACTGAAACTCTGTATCCATTCAATAATAACTCCTTATTCTTCCCTTCTCTTACCACATGGTAATCACTATTCTACTTTCTGTCTCTATGAATTTGACTGCTCTAGGTACCTCAAATAAGTAGAATCCTATAATATTGGTTCTTTTTTGACTGGTGTATTTCACTTAGCATAACGTCTTCAAGGTTCATCCATGTTGCAGAATAGTAGAATTTCCTTCCTTTTTAAGACTAATAGTCCATTGTATGTCTATACCACATTTTGTTCATTCATTCATTGATGGATACTTGGGTTGCTTCTACTTTTTGACTATTTGGATAATGCTGCTATGTACAAAGGTATACAAATATCTATTCAAGTCCCTGCTTTACTTTTGAGTACATGCCCAGAAGTAGAATTGCTGGTTCATATGGTAACTTTATGGTTAATTTTTTTGAGGAATCACCATACCATTTTCTATAGCAGCTACACCATTTTACATTCTCACAATGCACAAATAAAATTCACTATATCTCTGCTTTAGTCTTTTGCCATTGTTATTTCTGTTGTCTATAACTATCTTTATAGAGTACCACAATTTTAAGGCACATTTAAGGGAGCTGCCTCACAGATTTCAACAATTCTGGATCTACATTAAGTGAATTGACTATATTGTGTATTCTTTGGAATATGAAGTTTGCAGGCAGGTCACCTTAGCCTGGTTTCCCTCCCATTGTTTAGAATGAACTCTGGGAATGAGGGCGAGAAACAATACATAATGTTGGCCCTATGGGAGCAAGTTATATATTTTATCTAACCTAAATCCTTATAACCTCATGGGACAGCTAGTTTGTGTGTGTGTGTGTGTGTGTGTGTGTGTGTGTGTGTGTGTGTTTATTTTTTTGAGTCAGAGTCTCACTCTGTCACCCAGGCTGGAATGCAGTGGCACGTTCACAGGATTGCTGGGTCAAATGGTAGCTCAATTTTTAGTTCTTTTTGAAATTATCACACTACTTTCCACAAAGGTTGAACTAGCATAAATTCTCACCAACAGTGTAGAAGCATCCCTTTTCTCCACAGCCTTGCCAACACCTATTGTTTTTTGGCTTTTTTTTTTTGAGTCAGAGTCTCACTCTGTCGCCCAGGCTGGAGTGCAGTGGCATGCTCACAGCCACCACAGCCTCGACCTATTGGGCTTAGGCCTCCTTCCTTCTCAGCCTTTCAGGTAGCTAGAACCCCAGGCGTGTGCTATCACGCATGGCTAATTTTTTGATTTATTGTCAAAACAAGGTCTCGCTATGTTACTCAAGCTGGTATCAAACCCCTGAGTTCAGGCAATCCTCTCATCTCCACCTCCTGAAGTGCTGGGATTACAGGCATGAGCCACTGTGCCTGGCATGTTTGTTTTTAGTGTCTGAGATTAAGGAAGCAGAGTTTCAAGAGTAGTTAAGAGACCTGTTCAAGCTAACATCACCTAGAAATGGCAAAGCTCGACTTAAAACACAAGTCTTCCAAAATCTACTAGCTTTCTCCATTCTACTACAAGCTTTTCTGTTCACAACATTCTGAATATAGTATATTAAAGAGTGAAAGTCTTATATATCGCTTAGACAGCCTTTTCTGATTGCCCTTGTGTTCTGTTGGGCCCAGGACAGATGAACAAAGTGGCAAGATGTTCCTCACACCAACAGAGGATACTGTCAGCCAACAAAGAAAGTGATTTCTGTAGTCTTGGGGCTCAATGCTCATTTGTAGATTGGGATTCAAGAGTTTAGAGCCATCCCTAGTCTTCCTTGTGAGTTACAGGATAGAGCAACTGACTTTCTGTAACCTTTAGAATCTAATTTGTGTTTATTGGGTTTTTCAGCATTCAGAAGATCTCTTGGTCCTTTGGTTAATAATCTGTATTACAATTTATTGAGTGTTTACTGTGTCCCAGAACTGTACTCAGTTCTTTAAGTGCTTTATTTAATATCAAGACAACCCTGTGAAATTGTTACTGTTCTCAGTTAACATGAGACCAGAGCCCCAGATCTGGCTTTGGATCTCAAGCTTTTTTTTTTTTTTCTTTTTTTGAGTTGGAGTCTCATTATCACCCAGACTGGAGTGCAGTGGCCGCTTCCGGCCACCGCAGCTTCGACCTGCTGGGCTCTGGCTATCCTTCTGCCTCAGCCTTCCAAGTAGCTGGAACTACAGCCGCATGCTACCACGCCTGGTTAATTTTTTTTATTTGTTGTAGAGATGAGGTCTCGCCTACCCAGGCGGGTCTTGAACTCGCGGGCTCAGGCAATCCACTCACCTCAGCCTCCCAAAGACACGGGATTACAGGCTGAGCCACCGAGCCCAGCTGGATCTCAAGCTTTTAATCACAGTGACTGTGCTGCCTTTTGTATTGCACATGAATATTTGCTAACTTACCTATAAAGTAAAACTCGAGGATATGTGTATGTAGAAGGAATTTTGCCGTCCCCTTCCCCATAGCTGACAGCCAAGGTCCCTTCTCTTACTGTGGGGTTCAGGTTACAGGGAGGACTGTACTCAAGCCAGAGCCACTTGTCCTTCTTGTTTCCTCAGGTCTGTAACATTGTGGCTGGGCAGCGCTGCATTAAGAAGCTGACCGACAACCAAACTTCAACCATGATAAAGGCCACAGCTAGGTCGGCCCCTGACAGACAGGAAGAGATCAGTCGCCTGGTCAGTGGGGCTGCAGAGAAATGCCTGCTTGTTTGCTCAGTCATTGGGGGTTTTGGTACCATAGATGCCTTAGTACCCCAACAAGACCCTCCCTTAGGAGAACCCAAGTCTGTGTTTGTTTCCTGAGACTCCATAGGGCTTCTCTTGCTTTTTGACCCTGTAGCCACTTTGCTTTCTCTTTGTCTGTCTTGTATTACTTTCTTGTGTTATCCACTTCCACTTCTCTTATCTTCCACTTTCCCCCCTTTTTTAGGGCTATTCCTTGTCAACCACCCTGCTTCTCTTTATTGTTCTCTCCTCAGGACTTAGAGGGTAAGCAGTATTGCCAAGCTGCTACTCTCCTGAGATCCTTCTTTTTTGCTCTGCAGATGAAAAATGCCAGCTACAACTTAGATCCCTACATCCAGGAATTTGGGATCAAAGTGAAGGATGATATGACGGAGGTGACGGGGCGAGTGCTGCCGGCGCCCATCTTGCAGTACGGCGGCCGGGTGAGCAGGGTCAGGGCCAGACAACATCTTGGGGTATTTGGGGGTGGTTGGGTTGTATAGCCAGGGGCTTTTGCTCCCCTACTCATCTGGTTCTACTGAAGCTCACCTGGCTGCCCCCTCTGCCTATCTCCAGAACCGGGCCATTGCCACACCCAATCAGGGTGTCTGGGACATGCGGGGGAAACAGTTCTACAATGGAATTGAAATCAAAGTCTGGGCTATTGCCTGCTTCGCACCCCAAAAACAGTGTCGGGAAGAGGTGCTCAAGTAAGGAGGGTTGGGTATAGGGGTGGAAGGATGGGAAGGACCCTAGAGTTGCCTGCCTTTCCCCACTCCCCCAGGGGCTGAGATTGATTAGTTGTGTGCTCTTTTTGTCTTGACCCTGGCTGCATTTTTGTCTAAAACTTATGTATTCTTTTTCTGTCCCTCTGTGGTCAGGAGAATTGGATAAGGACCATATCTCTGTCAGAGGTGATGATTTAGGGCATGAATCTCCTAAGGGAGACCTGAATTATTTACTACTGTAATTATTATCATCAGTAATTAACAGTAGTAGTGATGACTATAGTATTTATGCCAACACTGTACTTACATTCCTGATTTATGTTCTCTCATTTCATCTTTACAGTGAGTAGGTGGTGATATTTCCATTTTCACTGAGGCTCACAGAGGTTAAGTAACTTGTCCAAAGTTTACACATCATCAAGAAAGTACCAGAGTTGGAGCAAATCAGATCCAAGCTTCAAAACTGTTTTGTTCCTAATTGGAAACAAAATAGAGCAGTTTGTTTAGCTGGTCCTCTGAGTTCTCCTTTCCTATGTACAGAATTTGTTTAATCAGGTTCAAGTGACCTGAACAGGTGAACATGAGTTGTAAAGGCCTCTGTAGCTGAGGGACTGGGAGGAGATGGCAGCAATGAGGAAAGTGTTTATAGCCAAGTAGTTTAAAGCAGCAGGTTAGGGGAATAATAGCTTGAGTGAGTAAATGAGTAAGTAAAGAAGTCACTGATCCTTCTGTGGTCTTTTTTAAATTTTAAGTTTTATTGAGATAAGTTTAACATACCACAGAACTCACCTACATAAAGCATAGTTTGTTGATTCCTGCCGTCTTCTGCAGTGGTTGCTTCTTCTCTCTGGATCTGGAATGGGGTCAGTGCATTCTAGGGATGAGGAAGAGTCGATGGACCTGGCCATCGATGGACCTGGTGAATAATAACGAGAATAATGGAGATGTGTGCCCTGGTGAACTCAGCTGGCTTTGGAATCCTCATAAGAATTAATTCGTAGCTAGGGCATGGTGGCACGTGCTTGTAGTCCCGGCTACTCAGGAGGCTGAAACGGGAGAATTGCTTGAGCCCAGGAGTTCAAGACCGTCCTGTGATCACATCTGTGAATAGCTCCAGCCTGGGCAATATAGCAAAACTTGTCTGTTAAAAAAAAAAAAAGTCTAGTGCAGCTCCTGATGGATCTAGAGACTCTGGACTTTGCCCTTGCCCTTCTCCCTCTCTCCTCCCCCTCACAGATACACAACCACTACCACCATCACAATTGTAGCTTATTGTAAATGGATTTTCATGTCCCTTCTCCTGAGTTTTTTGGATATTGGCCCCATTTAAGTCAGACTGCTCCTAGCCTTGGCCTAGTATTGTAGGACTGACTCTTAGCAATATTGGAAAGACTCCTAGCTTTTTGCCTTTGTGCCATAGTGGCTTCGCTGGTAGTTCCATTCTCTGTGTGCTTCTCTCTTACTCCCATATCTTTCCTCTACTCAGTTGTTTTGGGAAACAGTCCCTCATTTTGGCCGTTTTGAGGTATAGGAACTGATAAATCTAGAATCTCAGGGTTGGAAGAAGTCAGTTTATTAGGCTTTCCCTTCTCCTGGTGACACCTAGATGTAGGAGGTAAGAATGTGGCTTGTGTATCTCAGTCAGTAGTACCCAGTAGTCCCCAGTTAGATGTGTGGTTCTGGGCTGAAGGTAAAGATTTCTGAGACTTTAGCCACGGTGGTAGATGAGATTGTTGGGAGAATGTGCATAGTAAGCAGAGGTTGAAGATATAACTGGAAAGTTAATAAAATCCTTAGTCGGACTCGGTGGCTCAGCCTGTAATCCCGCGCCTTTCGGAGGCTGAGGTGTGTGGAATGCCTGAGCCCGCAGGTTCGAGACCCGCCTGGGCAACTTGGCGAGACCTCATCTCTACAATAAATCAAAAAAAATTAGCTGGGTGTGGTAGCGCCCGCCTGTAGTTCCAGCTTCTTGGAAGGCTGGGGCGGAAAGATCGCCAGAGCCCAGCAGGTCGAGGCTGTGGTGGACGGGAGCAGCCACTGTCCTCCAGTCTGGGCGACAGAGTGAGACTCCAACTCAAAAAATAAATAAATAAATAAATAAATAACATAAAATAAAATAAAATCTTTAAGTCCATATGAGGGGATAGGATACAAAGCATCAAGAAAGGGCATCCTTTTTACCGAGAAAGGGGTGGGAGAAACATGAAGGCTGCTGTGGTATTAGAGAAACTGGTAGTTGGGGGTGGATGTCCTAAGTGCAACCCCCAGAATTGTTCTTCTGGCTAAAGAGGCCCCATTACTTCAGCTATATCACCTTTAGGACAGGATTACAAGAGTTTCCCATCCTAGACATCTCAACACTTTGTGGCCCCCATCACTGGACAGTATTCCAAGTGTGGTCTAGTAGAGAGATTGGAAATACCACTTTCCTTGAAGTAGAGACCCACTATTAATGAAATCTGGTAACACTGGCTTTTTTAGTAACTGCACTGCAGTTGTATACAAGGCAGATAAATCAAAAAAATATAATTAGTGAACTAACTATTAAAAGTCTAGCTGTACTAGACTTATTCTATCATTAATGTCTTGCTTTTATTTACATGAAACAGTGGTTACATTGCATTTTTTATTCTAATATTAAATTGAATATATGTCTTAAACTAATGTGCAGAATAATATAGTAGACACCCACACATCCATCATCCAGTTTTATCATATTTACTTTATCCTTTTTCTTTGAATTGGAGTCTCACTCTGTCACCCAGGCTGGAGTGCACTGGCATGTTCACGGCCACCTCAGCCTTCACTTGCTGGGCTCAGGCAATCCTTCCACCTCAGCCTTCTAAGAATCTGGAACTACAAGTGCACCACCACACCTGGCTAATTTTTTCGACTTATTGTAGAGACGAGGTCTCGCCAAGTTGCCCAGACTGGTCTTGAATCCCAGGCTTGGGCAATCCTCTCACCTCGGCCTCCCAAAGTGGTAGGATTACAGGCTTGAGCCACTGTGCCCAGCCTTATCCTTTTTTCAAATATGAAATAAAATTACAGATAAATTTGATGTTCCTTCATATCCCGCTCTACAGTCCCATTTTTCCCTTCTGATGCAACCACCGTCTTGAATTAATGTGGCCTTTCTATCCAGTTTATATGTTTTATATGCTTATATATATGTGTGTGTGTGTGTGTATATATATATGTATATATATGTATGTATGTGTATATATGTATGTGTATATATGTATATATATGTATGTATATATACATACACTTTAAAATTTTATATAACAGTATCTATTATGCTGTATTAATCTTTCTCATGTATTTTTACTAAGTAAATGAAAAAATACTTTCTCACTAAACTATCATGGACATTTATATGCTATATAATAACATCTCCTGAATAATTGATTTCCTTCTCTGTACATTTTTTTTAATTAAAATGCAAGATTATCAAACTAAATTTCCTCCTGCTTTGTTGGTCTGTCAATATATTTATGTAGCTTGATTTTTGTACTCTACTATATGTGTACCCTCTCTTCTAATGTTGTCTTCCTTTCTCAGGCTAAAGCCCTAAAGTCAAAGGAAGGAAGCTTGTGTCAAGATTGGCTGTTAGGTTTCAAAGAACCAGTTGGGGAGGAGGGAGTTCATTTTTACTGAGCATCTCCTGTGCTCCCATCACTATTGGAACCTCGTTTGTTGTTAATAAAAAGGCCTTACACTTGGGCATCTGCCTGTATCTTTGGGCATGTAGTAGAGCACGGGAATCAACTGCTTGAGTAGGGCAAGGTGGGAAGCCTGAGAATTCCTATAGGTCCCTTTTCTGGGCTCTTTCCTCTCTCTGCTTGTACCATTGAACACTTAGCAAGCTCTGTCTTGTCTTACTGAACTATAAATGTATTTTTTACATTAGCTGTGCTTGTGTCTCATTCATATTAGAATCTCTCAGTGCCTTTTACAGTGCTGAGCACTAAGGTGAAGACATTTGGTTAGAGGTATTCAGATGGAACTTACTGTCTCCTGTCATGACCATGTTTGTGCTACAGGAACTTCACAGATCAGCTGCGGAAGATTTCCAAGGATGCAGGGATGCCTATCCAGGGTCAGCCTTGTTTCTGCAAATATGCACAGGGGGCAGACAGCGTGGAGCCCATGTTCCGGCATCTCAAGAACACCTACTCAGGACTGCAGCTCATTATTGTCATCCTGCCAGGGAAGACGCCAGTGTATGGTACAGTTCCCTTAGGATGATGATAATGATGATGGGACTCAGGGTAGTTCTCTAGGGGGGCTCCTAGAGAAGACTCAGTCTTGACTCTGGCCAAGCGCTGTTCCTTAATGTCAATGTTCCTCTCATAGGAGAAATACCAACTTGTATAAGCCATTGAGTGATCCCAGATCCTACTTACCTGCTCACACTCCCTCCCAGTAACATTTACTGGGGTCCTCTCTGTGCTAGTCTTTTTTCCAGGTTAAGCTGGGCCAGACATAGAGATGGGTCAGTCCGGATACCTATTCTTAAGAGTGTGTTGTTTATCCAACGTCATGCAGCACACTCAAGGGGCATGTGTGGTGATTCTTCTAGTATTCCATTGCTTGGGAATTACTTGAAAATTTTGAGAGGCTGTCTCTTTCCTCTTTTCCTCTTTTTTAGACTAGGAATGACTATATAAGTCTCTGACTTAGTGCTTCTCTCTTACTCCATTTTCCCTCTTACATCTCCTGCTTCAAAGGAAGATGCATGCCTCTTTCTTTTCTCACCTCCTCTGTGTTCTTGTTTTCAGCCCCTCAAACCTGTGGGACTTCATACCTTTTAACCTTCAAATATATTTAGATTTCCCATAGTGTACATTACCACAATCTTACCATCTTCTTTAGCTTTTGTCTTCCTATTTTCTTCATCAAACCTTTTGAATGAGTACTCTATATTCTCTATGCCTACTACCTCACTATCCACTTACTCCTTAGCTGCTTTCATCTGTCTTGCCTTCTGTGTACTCTTCTCCTGAATCTCCTCTGCAAAGAGTCACCAATGGCCTTTCTCAGTTGTCCTCTTGTCATGACTTTTGGATATTTTCTTCTGTTTCTCCTTAACTCATAAAAATAAGTTAATCATTACCATGAATGCCTAGTATTCTCCAGGTTTGTGTTTTCTGCCTTCTCTTTCTGTTTTTACCTTTTATTACAATTCTCATTCATTTCAGTTGCTTCAGCCATCACCTATTGTTATTTTATGTTACATTATTAAAATCTTGATCTCGCCCTTAAACCCTCTACAGCTTCCATCTGTTCCTTTGGCCTCTCTCCTTTCTGCAAGAATTATTGATCACCTATTATGTGTGTAACACTGTGCAACATCCTGGATACATTGGTGAATAAAGCAGGTATCATCTCTGTCCTTAGTGTTTTGTTGGACCATTTCTTCAGTAGCTTGTCTTCTCTATCAACTCTTCTCTCCTTTCTTCTTTATGTGGCATCACCTTTGCTTCTGAGTACCTTCATTCAAACTTTGGAGGCTGTCTGCCTTCTCTTTGCTTCATATCTTGGTGCTTTTTTTCACAGTCCTCAAAATATATCCTCTGTTCTCCGGCTACACTTCTTAGCCTAGATCTAACCTTCCTTCTCAAGTTTTTCTTGAATAAGTTACCAAGTAAGACTTACTGTGACTGTACTGTCTATCAAAGAAACTTTTTTTTTTTTTTTGAGTTGGAGTCTCACTTGGTCGCCCAGACTGGAGTGCAATGGCCGCTCCCAGCCACCGCAGCCTCGACCTGCTGTGCTCCGGCAATCCTTCCGCCTCAGCCTTCCGAGTAGCCGGAATTATAGGCATGCACTACCACGCCCGGCTGATTTTTTTATTTATTGTAGAGATGAAGTCTCGCTGCCCAGGCAGGTCTCGAACCCACGGGCTCAGGCAATCCACTCACCTCAGCCTCCCAAAGACACGGGATTACAGGCTGAGCCACTGAGCCCAGCTCAAAGAAACCTTTATTGGTTCCCATTAATTACTGCATAAAGGGTTTAGTATGGCCCTGATCCTAATTGAGAATTTTCACCTTTACCTTGTACTGTTCACTTGCCACACATATTAGAAAGATCACTGATTCTGGAATTGATCAGAACTGAATTTAATACTGGCTATACCAGTCAACTGGCTTGGGCAAATTATGTAACCTTTATGAGCCTCATGAATTAATTATATAAAAAGCAAGAGTCTAGTATAGTGCCTAGCACACAGGTGACAGTCTAAGTGCTCACTTCTTATCTATGCTTTCCAATCTCTAGTTTTGCTCACCTTATTTGCCTTTGCCTAGAATATCTGAATACTTTTCTTCTGTCCCCCACCTTGTCCTTGAAATTCTCTCCATTCTTTAAAACCAATTTAAATGCTACTTATTTCTTATTCTTGTCACCCCACCTGGAGTACGAATTTGTCTCTTTCTGGATTCCTCTAGTTTATCAGGCCATCATTGATCAATTACTACTTTGCTTGATATTTTGAGCATGGAGTAGATCTGATTCTGCTCTGAAATTTTCCCTATGTACATATACATTTAAGGGAGTGACTTCCACTGATATGATTGATATTTAGTAATTTCTTATGGAAGGCAATTGGTTGATCTTCAATCCATGTCTCTCTTGGGCCCTTTTATAAACAATAAGGAGGCTTTTAAAGCTTTTTTGAATACGTATCTTTATTTCTGGTTTTCTTCCTTAAAGGAAGAATCCAGTGTTTGGGCTTGAGATTATAGTACAGCATGCTTGGGGAAGGCAGTACTTACTCAGAATTTCTCTTCCCTGAACTCCATAATGTTACACAGAATTCTCTCTAGCCTTATACCTTTATTGGGGCCTCAGTTTTTTTTCATTTACATGCAGCTCCTTGATTATACACCTGGACAATGGGTCATCTTCCTAGGAATTAAGCCAGTAGACAAGAGAAGTAGTCAGAGCTTCTAAAGGCCCTTCACTCTCCCTCTTGGAGGCTGGGTGAAATGGCATTCTCCCTTGATGATCATATCAAGATCCCATTGGTATTTGGTTGTCCTGAAAATGTAGAGAGTGTAGGACAGTGTCACATTTGTCTAGTTCAGGTCTGCTACCATGCCTGTCCTGTCTTTAGTATCTTTAACTCCTTCCTTTCCACTAAATTGATACTGTAGACTTTTTTTCATGTAAACTTTTTATTGAATCACATATATAGAAATCATACATGTTTAGCTCAGTGATGTTCATATAGTTGTCACAACAGTGTAACCAGCGCCCAGTTCAGATAGTAGAATGTTACCACACCCCAGGTCACTGCAACCTCTTACCATTGGTAGCCACTATCCTGGTTTCTAAAACTACTAGATTAGTTTTGCCTGTTTTTGAATCTTTGGAATCATACAGTATATGCTTTCTTGTTGTCTAGCTTCTTTCATGCAACATTTAATTTGTGAGATTCATCAATGTTATGTCTAGTTATAGTTTGTTAACAGTTTTTCCATTATATGAATATAACACAATTTACATGTATTTACCCATTTTATTGTTAATACAAATATTTGGATTGTTTTCAGTTTTTGACTATTGCAAATAATGCTTCAGTGAACACTCTGGTACATGTCCTTTGAACATACGTACCAATTTCTGTTGGATATGTAGGAGTAGATTTTAAGTATACTAATTTACACTTTCACCAGCAGTGAATGAGAGTACTAGATAGTTCACATTCTTCCAAACTTGTTATTGTCTTTTTAATTTTAGTAATTCCTGTGTATTTTTAGTAATATTCTTGCATTGTTCTTTTAATTTCATTTCTCTGATGACTGATAAAGTTGAGTATATTTTTATATGTCTATTGGTTACTTTATTAGCCTCTTTTTGTAAACTGTCTGCTCAACTCTTCCTTTTTTTTTTGAGTTGGAGTCTCACTCTGTCGCCCAGACTGGAGTGCAGTGGCCGCTCCCGGCCACCGCAGCCTCCACCTGCTGGGCTCCAGTGATTCTTCCGCCTCAGCCTTCCAAGTAGCTGGAATTACAGGCATGCGTTACCACGCCCGGCTGATTTTTTTTTTTACTTATTGTAGAGATGAGGTCTCGCTGCCCAGCCGGGTCTTGAATCCACGGGCTCAGGCAATCCACTCACCTCAGCCTCCCAAAGGCGCGGGATTACAGGCTGAGCCACCAAGCCCGGCTAACTCTTCCTTTTTTTAATTAACTTTATTGCCTTTTCCTTATTGACTTATAGATGTTCTTTATAATTCCTTTGTTGTGTATTTATTGTATTACACATATCTCCCCTGCTCTGTGACTTGCCTTTTTTCTTTTCTTTTTTTTTGACTCAGAGTCACCGCAGCCTCAACCTGTTGAGCTCAGGCAGTCCATCTGCCCTAGCCTTCCAAATAGCTGGAACTACGCCACCACACCCAGCTAATTTTTTGATTTATTGTGGAGATGAGTTCTCACCAGATTGCCCAGGCTGGTCTCGAACCTGTAGGCTCAGGCAATCTCACCTCAGCCCCTCAAGGTGCTGGGATTATAGGTGTGAGCCATTGCACCCAGCCAATTTACCTTTTTTCTTTCTTATGGTGTCTTTTGTTGTATAGAACTTTTCAATTGTAATGAAGTCCAATTTATCAATATTTTGGTTAGTACTTTTGAACCCCTGGCCTCAAGCAGTTCTCCCACCTCAGACTCTCGAAGTGTTGGGATTACAGACATGAGCCAAACTAATCTATCTCTAAACAGAACAAAAACTCTGTTGCCTGTCTGCTGGTGGTGATCTCTCTGCTAGTGCAGAGCTTGGAATCTCATCCCTCCTACCTATACCTAGAATCAGCCAATATACCCAAAAGATAGCTCACCCCTGAGATTTTTTTCTCCCTCTTTGGAATTTTAGTTCCTCTAGTTCTTGTTGTCCCAGCTCCTCTCTGCTGCCTTTTAAAAGGTGATTTTCGTATTTTATCTGTCTGTAGAACTGTCTTCCCACTAACTATTCCATCTTTGTTGAAAAGTGGAAATGAGCTTTTAAAACATGCTTAAATCTCTTCCATTGAAAACGTATCAACTCTTCAACAATTCTACATTTTCTTCATTGTATTTTATATAATAAAAACAGTTACTGCCCCCACACTAATTTTTTTAAAACCTCAATATCACTAATTCTAAAGGAAATTTCTGGTCCTCATTTACTTGCTCTCTTAGCCACATTTGACTTTATTGACCACTTGCTCTTTATTGAAACACTCTTTCTTCCCTTGACAATCATGATGCAACATTGTCTTGGTCTTCCTTCTAGGTCTGTCTCCTTTGCAGACTCGTCTTCTTTCTGTTCTGCAAATACTGGGAATTCCTCAAGATTCAGCTCTAAGCTCTAGTCTCTTTTCACTTTGTTATCGTCCTTAGTGATCTCATCAAGATTATGCCTTTAATACCTATACCTAAAAAGCACACAAATTTGTATCTCTGTTTTGGACTACTCTTGGATGATATAGCATCCAACCACTATACCCATTTGCCTAGTTAATATCCTTACTGGGATGAACACAAAGTCTATCAAATGCAAAAAGTCTCAAAAAGAATTTATAATCTATTTCTGTTACAAAACTAGAAACTTAAAAATTACCCATAAAAATTCTCTTTTCCCTTATTCATGGATCTAGTAGTGTATAAGCGACTCCCTTAAATATCTTTTGAATCCATTTGTTTCTCTCCATTTCAATACCTCAGCTGCCTTCTCAATCTAAACTATCCTTATCTCTTCCATAGATTAACCAAATGACTACATTCCTTCTCTCACAACATGCTCCCCTTGCTTTTTCGCTTAATTACTATGACCTTTCAATTTATCAAATGTATCTTCTAGCAGCATGCATTTTTGTCTACTCTTCCTTCTGCCAGGATTGCTCTTTCACAAATTCCCCCTCTCCTCTAAGTCCTTAGCTGCCTTCAGATTTCAGTTCAATCATTACTTACTCAGAATTACCCCATTGTATGCTTTCATTGCTCCATGAAGTTTTCTGTTGTAGCATTTATCAGTGTTATAATTTTCATGATTTTTAAAATGATTAGTAGTAAAGAGCTATAAGAGTAGAGACCTTATATATTTCCTTTCATCGTTATGTTCCCTTCACCTCATATACTGCCTGGCATCTAGTAGACATTCAGTAAATATTGGTTGAATGCACTAATCAGTTCTCTCCCTGCCCATAGCTGAGGTGAAACGTGTTGGAGATACACTCTTGGGAATGGCTACACAGTGTGTGCAGGTGAAGAACGTGGTCAAGACCTCACCTCAGACTCTGTCCAACCTCTGCCTCAAGATCAATGTCAAACTTGGTGGCATTAACAACATCCTAGTCCCACACCAGCGGTATGAACCCTGTTGTCTACTTGCCCTTGTCAAGGTACCATTCTGGGGATTGATGGAGAGACAGGACCTTGGCCAGGCAGAGTGAATCAAACACTAGGGGAAGAAGTCCAGAGTGGGTATTGGATGGTGTCAGCCAGAAAAGACCCAACTCCTTACCGTCTTTTTTTTTTCTCTTCTTTGCTCAGCTCCGCCGTATTTCAACAGCCAGTGATATTCCTGGGAGCAGATGTTACACACCCCCCAGCAGGGGATGGGAAAAAACCTTCTATCACAGCAGTGAGTGATACTCTAGCTTCCTCCTAAGGTCCTCCTCTTAGCTCTAAGTCCCCAAGACTGCCCACGTTATTTCCTTCCCTCAGCTGACTCTTGACCCTTCATAAGATCTTCTCCATTTAGCTCACTATCCCCATTTCCCACTCCCTTATATCTTCATAAAGGTAGCTCTATATGTAATCTTTTTTTCTGGGAGAGTAGTGGAAGTGTAGCCATCTTCATCACTCTTGCTCTGCATTCAAATTTCTCTCTCTGCCTGCTTGTGGAATTTAGGGGAGTTATTATATCTCTTCTCTAAAATTCCTTTAATGGGAGTTACTTAGTTGCTGGGAGTGTCCTTTCCTCTGCCCCATCCCTGCCCCAGATCCATCTAGTAGATTAGATGTTTCTCTAATCTCTCTCCTGACTGTTCTACTCCCTGTCTTAGGGGCTTTCACATTGCTAGAGTTCAGGCCTTCCTTCCCTCTTGTTTTTCCTCAACCCTCACATTTATGCAGGCAGACTGGTCTTATTTCAGTAAGTACAGGGAAATCCTGTAATATGCTTATCCCTGTTTTTCTTGTGGCAATCCTTCCTAGGCTCTGGCCACTGTCCCCTTTGTAAATGACATTACTTTCATCAGCCAAAAGAACACTGTCACCATGGTCATGGTTCCTGAGTAGATTAGCACTTGAATGGGAAAAAGGATATACTTGTGACTGGATGAGGTCATTGTTTGATCTCGTAGTACTAGAGCTTCTCATGCCCCTCTGCAAAGGGCAGGGAAATAAAATTTACCAAGTACCTACTGTGAGCTAGGCCCTGTGCAAGATGCTTTATGTGTACCACAACAGCACTATAAGCAAGTATTCTTATCTCCATCTGAGGAGACAAAAAGAAGATCAGATGGATTAAGTAACTTCTACATGCCTAATAGAACAGAGATTGAAACCAGGGTTCTTGTTAAATCTCAAGCCCTATTCATTCAGTTGCACACTTTTTTTTGCTAAGAAACCTTTCCCCACACTTGCAGACTGACAGTGAGGAAGGGTGAAGGTTCTAGTGGCTGATCCTTTCTCTCTGACTGTCAGGTAGTAGGCAGTATGGATGCCCACCCCAGCCGATACTGTGCTACTGTGCGGGTGCAGCGACCACGGCAAGAGATCATTGAAGACTTGTCCTACATGGTGCGTGAGCTGCTGATCCAATTCTACAAGTCTACTCGCTTCAAGCCTACCCGCATCATCTTCTACCGAGATGGGGTCCCTGAAGGCCAGCTACCCCAGGTAGGGCCCATAGTAGGTGGAGAAAACCCTCACATAGAGGCCAGAGGGCTAGGCACTACTACTTTTTCTAAGCTGTTGGTACTGGGAGGTGTGCTTTTTCTCAAGGAGCTTTGCTAAATGGGGTAGGCTTGAGGGCAGGGATCACAACTGAGGAGTAGAGTGCACGCATCTGTAGACTTTTCTTCTTGTAACAGAAGGCCCTCGGTGCCTTCTCAGTAGTTGATTCATGTTAAAGGCTGATTGTTTAGACCTGTGGTTTGCATGTCAAGATCACCCAGAGGGTTTGTTAAAATAGTTTGCAGAAGTCTACCCTTGGAGTTTCTGATTTGGTGAGTTTTGTATATGGGCATAGAATTTGCAATTCTGACAAGTTCCTAGGCAATGCTGCTGGCCTGAAGTCTCTTTGAGAACCACTGCTGTTGACCTTCCTTCATAATGTTCTGCCTGTTCATTCTCACTGCCAAGCCTTCATAATCTGTTGTTCAGACTTCTATACTGAACCATTATAATACAATTTAATAGCATTATAACTACTGTTTATTGGACACTTCTTATGTGCCGTGAACTGTGCTAAGTACTTCACATACTCGTATGTTCTATTTAATGCTTTACAATGTCCTATGAAGTAATATTCTCATTTGACACATGAGAAAACTGGGAGTTGGAGTTGTTGTATGACTCTTCAATGTCACCCAAGCTAATAGGGGTGGAAATGGGATTCAGATACATTGGTCTGATTCCAAAGTCCATGCTCTTACCATTATGCTCAATTTTCTCTAAGTCATCCAGTATTTCCTAATATACCAGACAAATTAGTCGTATTACTTCTTTATTCAGAAATATCTAGTGACTTCATGTAAGCTTTGGGTTAAAATTCAAACTGCTTAGGTTTTCTATGCGTTTACTTATCCTAGTCTTTATAACAGGTTTGTGGGGCCGGTCTTAGTAACATTAATAGATGTGGAGAAAATGAGACTTAGAGATGTTAAATAAGTTGCTCAAGATATTATAACTAGATAAAGCTTAGGTTTAAACCTAGTTCTAGTTAATTTCAAAGTCTTTCCTTTTCTACCATAAAGTTGTGACTTCCTGTGTTCAACATCCATGCCACAGGCAACTGTTGCCTATAATTATTTACCTGTGGCTTCTTCTTTAGCTAGTCCATTTTTTAAATAATCCTGCCTCTTTTAGTACTGAATTCACCTATTCCCTCTGAGCCCATTCCAGAACTCTATATCTGTTCTTCTCTGGTGGTCCAAATCCTGTCTGCTTTTGGAGTCCATATGAGAACTTTCATTAACACTTTGATCCTGAAATCGAGCTAACTTTGGGCATTGTGATTTTAGTGATTTCTCTGTGAACCTTGGTTCTGTGTCTTGATCTTAGGTCTCTTTATGCATAGGAACCAGGTGAGTGCTCTCTTCTGATGCCAAGCCTTCCAGCCAAGGTTTTATAGGAACATACCAGGTGAACTTAGTATAATGGTGATAGGAAGGGCCTATCATCTCTAATTATTGGGCATCAGCTTATAAAGGGATACTAAACCAAGAGTCACATTGCAAGTGGCAACCCCTTAGTTCAGAAAGGCATCTCAGATCAAGAGGAACCTTGTATCTCTTTGTCTCCCTCCTCATCCTCTGCCTAGATCCTCCACTATGAACTTCTGGCCATTCGTGATGCCTGCATCAAACTGGAAAAGGACTACCAGCCTGGGATCACTTATATTGTGGTGCAGAAACGTCATCACACCCGTCTTTTTTGTGCTGACAAGAATGAGCGAGTGAGTGAGGGACTGAGGAGGCCTCCTGTACCCTCATTCTATCTCCCTTGTCTTGATAGGGAAGAAGCCCTTGAAGTAAGGTCTGGGGATTTAGTCCTTGTTCTATCCATCCTCCCTGGCCCCTTCCTTCCCCCTAGCCTTGAGGTCCTTCCTCTGCCGCCTCCTTTCCTTAGTGTCCCCCTCCTCCCCTCCTTCCCTTGTCCTTCCTCTCCCTCCTCCTAGCTCCCTGGCCTAGACCCCATATATAGACCAGCTCCCAGAGAAGGGAAAGGGAACTACCATTTAATGAACTTCTATGTGCCAGACACTGTACAAAGCGTCTTCCTCACAGCAGCTCTGTGAGGTAGGTACTATTATTATCTCCAGTTTAACCTCAGAGAGGTTAAATGACTTGCTAAGAACACACAGCTAATAAATGGCAAAACCAGGACTTGAACACAGGTCTGTATGAATTTAGAAGCCTATTGTTTTAAGACCTGTTACCATCTGGGAACAACTTTTGCTTTGTTCTTGGGATCTGGTAAAAATCAAAGTAGAATTGAGGCAGGGCGCTGGGTAGGGCCAAACAGGTCTTGGGATCTTGGTTGTATTTGTCTCTATACAGATCGGGAAGAGTGGTAACATCCCCGCTGGCACTACTGTGGACACCAACATCACCCACCCATTTGAGTTTGACTTCTATCTGTGCAGCCACGCAGGCATCCAGGTAGCTGGGCTATGTCCTGGGGTTCCAATGGGTCAAAGATTAGATGTTTATTCCCACTGCCTGTAGAATGTAGCAGTCATCACTGAGTGGCACTCGAATCAGGATTGCTCTCTTAATAAACCCTGAGTACACTTGCACATTGCCAAGGATGCTGTAAGGTGGCTCTGTGTCTGCCTATTCATGGGTGGGCTATCCACCCAGCCATATTCTTAACAGTGGTCCTGTTCCTTATCATCAGCCAACCCCTCTGCCCATCCTGGGGCCCCTTACCTTCCTATCTTCCCAGGGTACCAGCCGACCATCCCATTACTATGTCCTTTGGGATGACAACCGTTTCACAGCGGATGAGCTCCAGATCTTGACGTACCAGCTGTGCCACACTTACGTACGATGCACACGCTCCGTCTCTATCCCAGCACCTGCCTACTATGCCCGCCTGGTGGCTTTCCGGGCACGATACCACCTGGTGGACAAGGAACATGACAGGTGAGGCCTGGAATCAGACTGGCTTCCTTTTTGTTTCAGCCTGTTGTACCAGACCCTCTTGACTTTCCTTGGGTAAAAAATTTGTGTTATTGGGCTTACATGCCCAATCCTGGGTTGAAGTTTTCTTTTAAGTTGGTGTGGGAATTGGCACCCTAGGACTGGGTGAGGGAATTAGCAGCAGCTCAGTTCACCAGGAAGGACTTCTTTCATTTTTTCCTTTTCAGTGGAGAGGGGAGCCACATATCGGGGCAGAGCAATGGGCGGGACCCCCAGGCCCTGGCCAAAGCCGTGCAGGTTCACCAGGATACTCTGCGCACCATGTACTTCGCTTGAAGGCAGAACGCTGTTACCTCACTGGATAGAAGAAAGCTTTCCAAGCCCCAGGAGCTGTGCCACCCAAATCCAGAGGAAGCAAGGAGGGAGGTGGGGTAGGGAGGAGTGCAGGAGGCCTTGTTTCCCTCTATAGAGGCGGTGTAAAGGTGGGGAACAGGGTCAGCAAAACAGACCACCAGCCAGAAATCTCTGATATCAACCTCATGTCCCCACCCTTCACCCCATCTTGTCACATTTGGCCCTGACCCCACTGGACCAAGAGGGGCAGCATTGGTGCCCACCATACACACAGGTGTCTCATGTGACTCACAGTGCTAAAGACTCATGCTTGACAGCTTGGTAAGGTTGACTCTGTAGCCCTGCGGACAAAAGCTGGTAGGTTTGGGTTTACTACTTTAGATGGGAAAGTGAGGGGCTTGAGAAAGTGGGTGGGAGGAGGGGAAGATTTTTTTAGGAGCCTTAATCAGAAAAGGACTAGATTTGTTTAAGAAGAATAATGAAACCAGACCCAGATCAATATTTTAGGATACTAGATGTTTTAATGGGTTCCAAATCCAGTTTGTAGGAAGACTTTTTTAATGGTTTTGGTTGCTCCTCCCCCAGCTGCCACCCCCTCCCCCTGCCCTTATTCCTCTCTCTCCACATTTTCTACCCCACCTTACACCTCCTCCCTGGCAGACATCCAGCCCCTAGTAATACTTAAGGCACTATGGCACTTAGCTATGAAGTGACATGACCCTGTCTTCCTTCCGCCTGCTGGTGGGTAACCAGTGCCTTCCCTGTAATGGTAATGCTGCAGAACTGCAACCTTTTGTACCTTTCTTTGGGGGATGGGACGGGAAGGGAGGGGGTGGGGTGGGGTGGGAGAGGAGGTAGGTGGGGAAGAAATACCCCAAACCCAACAAACCTCCAGCCAGAATGCCAGCTATTTTGCATTTGAAGGACTTGATTTCCACTTTCATTGAGCTTTTTAAAAGATCACAACCTCAAGATGGTTAAAATCCATTGACATTTGCACTTTCAGACATGACAAGTCACGGAGCTGCTGAGATGACTGGCCCCTGGCCTTTCCACTTATGCCTCCTTTTCTCCTGTTCCTCCCACCTCCCACCCGGCCTGGGTCTGGAGTTACTTTTGTAGCAGTTCTCTTGACTTCTTTTTATCCCTGATGGTCAAGTCTCATTATGTTTTAATATCTATTAACTGAGTCTTATAACAGAAGACCCTTAGGTCTAAAATGAGAAAAAAGAGAGAAAACAAAATATTATTTTTATACCATAACTTGAGTCTATTGCCAAAATTTGGAAATCCTTTCCATGCCTGATGAGTTTATATCCCGGAACATTGAGCCATCAGAAGGAACTGTGTACCTGACTTGTTCTCTGGCCTGGCTAGGTAGGGGGTGGTTATCTCCCCAAGGTGGGGCTCAGGCTCCATCCTTCCTCTGCAGATAACACCTTTTTCTTGCTACAGCCTCCCTCTACACTATCCTGCACTCTTTCTTGCAAGTGTATCTTTTTCCTTCCTCTAGACTATCTTCTGACCCTTTGGCTCATCCTGGATTCCAGTGTGTCCTGTGGACAGGCTGGGGAATTTTGCTGCTCCCTATTGTTCCTAATGCTTCTGTTTACACAAATGAATTTTACCTGGTTTCCCACTAAGGCATGTGAGTGGGTGGCATGGACTTTTTTTTTCTTTTTTTTCTTTTTTTGGTCTTGAAATATGGGGTTTGGCTGTCCTGCAGGACTAGAGAAGAAGGTGGTTCAAGCTTGGTCCCTGCTGGCCTTGAGGCAAGGCCCCCTGTTTCCTTGACTGTTCATTTTGTTCCTACCCCACTGCTTGGAATGAGGAGTTGCAAATTCAACTTCTCTTTGAGGAGCCTGGGCTTGGGTTTGCCCCAATCTGGTGATGAAGCCATGATATTTAGACCTAGCCCAGGCTTGGAGATCAGCCAGAGGAAGAAGGGTCTAATCCTGGCCCACAGAATTAGAGCTATCCTTTCCTTTCCCCAGGAGCTCTTGTATGACTCAGATTTGCTATGCAAAATAATCTATCACAGGTTCTGTTCTGGTTGGCTACATTGTTCAGCAACTTCACAAACGTAGCACAAACATTCATTATGGAGAAAGCATCAGGACTGTTGAGTAACTCCTCCTTTACTTTTTTCCTGCTGGCTACAGTGTGGGGTGCCCTACAGGCACAAGCCCAGCTGAAGAACAGAATGGAGGGCTCTGGAGGAGGCAGCTCATGGAGAGCCTACATTCCTTACACAAGTGCCTAAAGAGAGTGATGCCAACACTCCATCTGCCCTGTCCATTGCCTTCATATACAGTCTACTTCGTGTTCTGTTACCCTTTGGGGAGGGGAGCTCTCCTGGGACAATGGGCTCTGCATGTTCTCTACTTGGGTACATTTTGGGGCTGGGATTGAGGCACCATTCCTGGAGGGTCCAGTCATTCACCAGCATTTGCAAGTGTTCATAGGGAGCAGGTGGCAACCACTACTCCCAGCAACAAGCTTATGTTCTCTCCTTTTCTCTCTCTGCCTCAGTCTTCTGTTGGTTTTCAGCTGTGGCTTGAAGTGCATTTTTAGCCCTTGGGCATTGCACATGCTATTCAAGAAGTAAAAGCAAGAGAAGCAACTTGGGGGGGGGGTGACAAGAAAGTGACTTATTGCTCTAAAAAAAAAATTTGTTTTTTGAGGCTTGAAATATTCTCCTGACCTTGAGAATTATTCTTGTTTGAAAAGTGGTGCATGCAGATTGAGAAGTGGTGTTGGCAGCAAGCTTTGGCTTGCATGGATTTGGTTTAAGTGGTGCTTCATATCCAAGCTTTGAATAAATGCTGGGGGAAACCCAGCCTCATCCTCTTAGACAGGACTCTTGCTCCCTTCATACCACTATTTTGCCTTCCTTTTCCTCTTCTCTCTTTCCTTGGCTTCCTTTCCCATTTTTCTACTCACTCTGCTTGCTTGCTGGCTTGCCTGCCTGTCTGCCTATGTGATGATGAAATCTCTGCATGGCTGTAATGATGCTACTCAGCTGGCAAGGTCAAACTTCGCTTCTTGACTGCAGAAGACCAAGAACCTATTTCCCATGCCCAGAGATGTCTACCCTGGGCTGGTCTGCCCTTATACTAGGGTAGAGCAGCAGGCCTGTCCAACTGACGTGAAATCAGAAGGGCTTCTGGCAGCTTCCACATCTGTCCACTCCTTGGAGCTGGTTTCTCTCGTTGCTTTTTCTAGATCTGGTTTTTTCTTTACCTGGGGCCTCCTTTTTCTGAGGTTGTCTTAGGGATGGATGACCTACTTAGGGTTGGAGTGTTAGGGGATGGACATAGGGGAAGAAGAGAGTGATGAGAGGAGAAGGGAATTTGTGTGAAAGGTGGGGAAGGGGAGCACGGCTCTTGGTTTGTCCAGCCTGTCCCATTAGGGGCTGAGGTGCTACTACTGGTCTCTAGGGATATGCCTAGGCTATTGTTGCTGGGAACTTAGGCTTAAAATAAGGCTGAAGAAGGTATCTAGAAGTGTGAAACCTCCTTAAAAACCACCTAGTTCCCACCTACTAGATGGCATCTCTGTGACCTCTTTGGCTAAACAATGTTCTTGGATACTTTTCCTTTTCTGTCCAGAATTCTATGAATGAGGCCAACACTCAAGATGGGCAACCAAGAGAACATTGACTTAGTAGCTGGCCTGTGGGATATTTGCAGGGTTGGTGGGACAGTGTTTTGGACCTGGCATCATGTGTAGCAAATAAGGATGAAAGTTTCTTCCCCTTCACAGTGAAAAAGTCATCTCAAACTAGGCAAAAGGCAATTTTGGAAACTACGTTGGGGGGAAGTTATGAAGTTATTTTTATTTATTTACTGGGCCTAGGCCAATCCAGGATGGTAGCTGGATGCCTTCCTTCTTACAGTCTGATCATGGCAGGGATATGCAGGGCACTCTTTCTATTAGGCCTTCTAAGCAGATTGGGGAGGAGAGAGTCTCTGGTTTCCCCCCCCCACACTTAACACTCCCCCCCCTTACTAGGACTTGCCTTCTCCCTGGGCAGGGAGAGGCTGGGTTGGTGCTCTCCCCCTACTCTACGCCTACTGACTTAGAACCTCTGACTGCTGTTCGGGAGCCCAAGAAAGGGAGTGGAAGGAATGGGCTAAAAACAAAACAGATTAAGGTGGGGAAGGGAGATTTCCTTCTTTAAAAAGAAAAATAGGAAACCCTCCGAGAACTGTGCTAGTAAAGATAATATGTTGAATGCACTGAGTCCCCGGTATAGTAGCAATAAGGAAAAATGAAATTACTTTCCTGTGCACACAGTCCAACCTGATAGGTGTGTGATGTTGCACTTAGCAGCCGTGTGGTGGGCATGTGTGACTACTCTGGGTTTCACTTTAGTTTCTAAACTTTTTATCCCTTTCAAGTCCAGCATGGATGGGGAAATGTCCCTGGAGCCCCAGAGCTGTGTACTTGTTTGCATTTGTTTCCCTTTGAGACTTGTGTTTGTGTTCTGCTTTGAGCTGTACCTTGTCCAGTCCATTGTGAAATTATCCCAGCAGCTGTAATGTACAGTTCCTTCTGAAGCAAGCAACAGCAGCAGCACAATTCTGTGTTTTATAAAGACAACAGTGGCTTCTATTTCTAAAGTGCGGTCTCTCTCTCTCTTTTTTTTTTCCTACCAGCAAAACAAACTTTTGGGATTAATTACATTTCTCATAGGTTTTAGGTTGAAATACTATGATTTGTTCTGTGGTAATACTTCATAGGGACTCCATTCAACAAACATGCAGAACACTGTGCCAGCAGTATTGTCGGGGAGAAGGCAAGCACAATTCAAAATGAGGAAAACAGTATCTTCTTGAGGGGCTTAGTGGGGAATATGATTAGCTTAAGATTCTCCTGGTACAGAAAAAAGATAGTGAGGAACTGGAAAAAGGCCATAGCAATGACGATAAAGAGGAGAGGGCAGATTTGAGAGTTAGGAGATAGAATTAATAGGCTTGGTGGCTCAGCCTGTAATCCCGTGCTTTGGGAGGCTGAGTGGATTGCCTGAGCCCGTGGGTTCTGGGTTCGAGACCCGCCTGGGCAACTTGGCAAGACCGCATCTCTACAATTAAAAAAAAAATCAGCCAGGCATGGTAGGGCATACCTGTAGTTCCAACTACTTGGAAGGCTGAGGCGGGAGGATTGCTGGAGCCCAGCAGGTCAAGTTTGTGGTGTCTGGGAGCGACCACTGCACTCCAGTCTGGGTGACAGAGTGAGACTCCAACTCAAAAAAAAAAAAAAAAAAAAAAGAATTAATAGGACTCAATGACTGATGAGAAGAGAGTAGGGATTAGCTCCCAGATTTCTCCTTGAGCATAAGTATATTGGGACATTACTGTAATCAAGATGGATATGGGGGTAGACTATAGAAGGAAGGCCATGAGTTTTGTGAAGAAAGGCTTGTATAAACTATTTTGAGGTTCTTGTGGGGCAACAAGGGTAGGGTTTCCAATGAAAACAGGTTTGGCATTCAGGTAACACTACACAACTGCAGTTACAGATTTAGGAGTCATGCTCAGATGGTAATTAAAGCCATACACATGAACAAGATAACTTAGAAAAGAAAGAAACATAGTATACAACCCTAAGAAACTCAATTTAAAGGATGGGGAGAGGAAGCAAAACCTGAAGTGACAGATCAGTAGTAGATCACTTGTATTTTTTTTTTTTTTTGGCTTAATGGGGTAGGAGAAAAATCAAGAGTAGGAGAGGATCCGTGAAGGGATGATTACCAACAAGAACTTCTGCAGAAAAGGAGTATTTTTTTTTTTCTGCTCATTTTATCATCCTACTCCTCATCTTGTTTGGGCTCTTATAAGTGTATGACTTACTTAAGTCATTCTCCATTATTTCTTGAAAGTGATAATTGGACAAACCCATTTAAAAAAGACTAGGACTTTGAAGTTCACCACAACTACCACCACTGCAATACCTCCAACTTCCTTTTGTCCCTAGGAGATAATTGTAAAAGAGTAAAAAAACCTGATTTTGTTCCTAATCAGCTTTATAGATGGTGTTCCAATGCACTAGGATAGCACTTAGTAGCTTGCCATATTTATTTTCATGACTTGTCTTTTTTTAGAACCTATGAACTCCTAGGAGCCAAAGCTATGTTCTATTCATTTTTTGTCATCTCAATGCCATAGCATATACCAAGGGATCAATATTTGTGAATAGGATTAAAATGAGCTAATAATCTGGTTTATAAGTACAGGGTGGGAGGAAGGGGGTCAAGAGGTGATACTGAATACAAGGGATGGATTCAGGATTCCTGAATCTTCAGGTAAGTGGAAACTTAACCAGATTATAATAGTTTCCCATCCTCACCCCAAATTGGAGACTATGGTTTTGTAACTTAAGTTGGTGGTATAATTGTAAAGCATGTAAGTTCTGCTACTCTTTCCTGGTACTGCTAAAGCATTCTTATTTCTGTGCACTGTGAGAGGATGGCTCAGAGAAGGATTCTGGCAGAGGTCCCAGTGAGAAATTGTCAGTGGCAGCCAGTGTATACATACGTGGGCCTAGCATTCCTCTGGGAGTGAAGTGTTGTAACTTCAAATTGCAGATCTAACCTATGGCTGTCACCTGCCAGATTGTCTTGGGAGAGTCAGCCGGCCCCATGCTCCTTTTCAGCAGCAAGAGTTAGGGAGGTTGGTTGAACTTGGAGAGCAAATTGGAACACGGAGCAGATTTTTTTCCAGTTGAAATGAGATAGAAAATAAATATATGACCCTGAGTGAGGCAGAAATAAAAGTGCTTAGCAGGGGGAGTAGGAAAATGAACATTACAGCAACATTTTGCTGTAAACTTCAGTTTTAGAAAAGACATGTTGAAAAGGCTTCAGAGTTTGGATGTTGGTTGCTACTCAAAAGAAAATGACTGGGACCCCAGGACTTGCATTGTCTGGTCTTGGAGCTCAAGCTTTTGAGTGAAGACTTGCCCTGGTACCCCTGGACATTCCCTTTCAGTGTTGGCTGAGCAGACTACCCTGTACGCTATCAATTAGCAAAATATGCTGTAGCACATTCTTGTCTAGCAGATGTCTTTTTTTTTTAATTGGAGTCTTACTCTGTTGCCTACGCTGGAGTGCAGTGGCACACTCATGGCCACCGTAGCCTTGACCTGCTGAGTTCAGGTGATCCTTCTGCTTCAGCTTTCCAAGTAGCTGGAACTAAAGGTGTTCGCCACCATGCCCAGCTAGTTTTTGTTTTGTTTTCTTATTTATTGTAGAGATGAGGTCTTGCCAAATTGCCCAGGCTGGTCTCAAACCAATGGACTCAGGCCATTCTCTCGCCTCCACCTCCCAAAGTGCTGGGATTACAGGCGAGAGCCACCATGCCAAGCTAGCAGGTGTCTTAAGAGTAGACTCAGGCTGGATTTGTTGGATATCTCTTGGCTTAGCAGATGCAGAATCTCATGGCAATTAGGGTTTGGTGGCTAAAGGAAAAGGGTATAGTTCAAGGAAAAGACTAGTTTGAATTTCTGTTTCTGGGCCAGTCCCAAACTGCTGTCTGTACTGCTGAAATGGAAAGTAATGCTGAAGTGGAAAATTAGCTCTCCTTTTTTGTTTCTAGCTTTCCAGACATTTATTCCTCTGATGATAGGCTGAGGATAGCTGGCAAGCTTAGAAGGTACACAGAGCATGGTAGAAGCACTCCTTCAGAGCAGCTGTGTCAAGAAGGAGGAGCTGAAAAAGTAAATTTGCTGGGAGATTAGGTGCATTTAGAAGTTCTCCACTTATGCACCACAACTTTCCCCAGGATATCATATTAAGGGGTTTGTTTAGGCCTTTGTGGCTCACCGTGCGGGAACATAGTGTCCTCTTGCTCTGGTTTGCAGCAGCTTCACCATCATCCTCTTGGCAATGTTTTATTTAGGGCAAAATAAAATTAAGGGACCTTTGTAGAAAGTTCTCAGTCCCTCTTCCTCATCTTCTAAACACAGGGAACATTCCTCTTTAAATAGGAAGTGTGGCTGAGTGAGGTGGCTCATGTCTGTAATCCTAGCACTTTGAGAGGCCAAGGTAGGAGGATTGCTTGAGCCCAGGAGTTCAAGACCAGCCTGGTCAACATAGTGAGACCCCATTTCTACAAAAAATCAGCTGGATGTGGTGGCATGTGCCTGTAGTCTCAGCTACTAGGGAGGCTGAGGCCAGAGGACCGCTTTAGTTCAGGAGTTTGAGGCTGTGCTGAGCAGTGATCATGTTACTGCTTATCTTCAGCCTGGGTGACAGAGTGAAACCCTGACTCAAAAAAAAAAAAAAAGTGGCATCAGGTGTGGTGGTATGCACCTATAGTCCCAGCTACTTGGTAGACTGAGGCAAGAGGATAACTTGAGCCCAGAAGTTCAAGGTTACAGTGAGCTATGACCACACCACTATACTTCAGTCTAGGTGACAGATTGAAACCCTCTCTCTAATTTAAAAAAAAAAAGGAGCTTCCAGCCAAGTTTTTTGAAAAGTCTAGGGACTATTGATGAGATTGAGCTGCAAAAGGAGGAAGGGCTTGTTTGGGTAGTTTTTGGCTAGGTGTTTTGCACAGTATCTGTTACAGAATCTAGATTAAAGTTGTCTTAAATAAGAAAACTTATTTCACATGACAAGAAGTCCTGGTTTAATATGACTTCAAGGTTGATTAATTCAGTGACACAGTGATAATGCCAAAGAATTAGGTTCTTGCACTCTTTTTGCTCTGCCATCCTCTGTTGCTTTATATCTTCATGCTAGTTCACCCCATGGTCTGTATATGACTACTATAATTCCAGGAAGGACATGCTGATGAAACAGTGTCTAGCAGTAGAGGGACCAATTTTCCCCAGCGTTTCCAAGGTAAGGAAGTGTTTCCTTGGAAGCTCCAGCAGATCTGGCCCCTTGTCTGCTAGAAACGGTTCATCTGTCATTGGCAAAGCAAGTAAGATCATCCATTTTGACTGGCTTAGATTAATGAGGTACCCTCTGAGTCATGTAGACTAGACCACCTAGTCATGTCTGCTAGCAAAAAGCGGTGATAAGGGCTACTGGGTAGGGAGTATCTGCTCTTCATAAGTACTCTTCTCAGAGAGAGTGACTTTCCCAGAATCATAGTGAGTAAGGAGAGGGCCTTCCATCTTAACTCTGTCCCCAAACCCCATACATTTTATATTGTATCTTTCTATAGTATAAAGTAACTTTCTGCCTTGTAGAAATTGATTGTCTAGAAGAGATTTGAACTCAGGTGCCAAGTTGACTCTAATCTTGGCCCATGTTAGAGGATTCTATCCAGTTGCTCTTCTCATCCAGTGATGTTTCTCATCTAACACAAGCCTAGGAGTGTAAAACCTAAGTGGAGTAGAATAATAGTGGCAGCAGGGAGGGAGACATGTAAACAGTGAGTTCCTGAGCCTGACTTGCTGGCTTGGCACCTTACCAGCAGTTAAAGTCAGCTGCTGGACACCCTGTCTTTCCCGCCTGCACTAGGTATTATGCCTTTCCCTAATGACATATTAAACATCTTTTCATATGTTTATTTGCTGTCCCTTTATCTTCTTTGTTAAATTATCTGTTGACACCTTTTATCTATTTTAAAATTGTGTGTTTCTATTAAGTTGTAAGAGCTCTATATTCTAGATACAAGTCTTTTGTTGGATATGTTTTACATATACTCCTAGTCTGTGGCTTGAGTTTTCATTTTGAAGAGCAAAAGGTTTAAATGTTGCTGTCCAATGTACTAATTTAAAGTTTAGTTTATTGCCTTTTTTTTCCAGTTTGTACTTTTTATATCATTGAGAAGTTTTACATTGGGTATTTGGTGGCTGCTGAGGAGGCTCAGCTTTCTGAGGGCGCTGATTTTCTCTGCACCTGAGATTTTGTACTGTTTGTATAGTTCTTTCTTCTGAGAACAACCAGTGTTCTCAGGGATAGGAGGACAGATTTTTAACCTGTACCTGAGTCCCAGTCTTGAAGCCATTCATTTAGTCATCTGTCAATCCATCAGTTCACCAACTCTTTACAGAATGCTGCTACATGTCAGGCACTGGCACTGTTCTAGGTACTGGGGAAATGGCAGTTAACAAGATAGCCAAAAGGCCCCCTCTGTGCCCTAAGAGCAGACTCAATTGAGAATTAATTATCAAAAAATTAGGTGTACGTGTAGTCAGAGAAGAACCTCATACATCTTTGCCTTTGGCAGAGTTTCTCAAACCTTTTTGTCTTCCCACCTCCTGATATAATTCATGAGATTCAAGTGGATTCACTCTGAAGAGGTGGCTTCCTGGATAGTAGAAGTAGATAGGAAGGCATCATTGACATTTATTGAGTTGGACTGAATCAGAGAGTCTAAAACCCTTTTCCATCAATATCAAAAAAGACTACCCCATCTCAAGGATTCATTACTATCACCATGTCTGTCTTGAATGAAGCTGAAGATGCATTCATTTAGGGAACCGGTTCCAGAATCGGAGGGTTGAGGATATGATAGACCCGTGCACAAAAGTTGATATTAACCTGTCAGATGCTGCTACCAAGATTTGGATTAAAAATGACTTTTAAGAAGCAGTGCTTCATCTGGTGACATTTAATTTTAAATTCTAAAATTCGGGAGGGCATTTTCAGTCGTGGGGGTAAAGAAGAAAGTGAGGCAGAATTGGAGTCAGATGTGATTTTGAGTTCTATCACTTATTAAGCGTTTATTACATGGCAGGCAAATCTAATAAGCCTTTGAAATGGTAACTATAGTAAATACTGTTGTTATTTACTAATATTTAGGTAGGGTTTTCTCTGTGCCTTATGTGTATTCCCTAAGGTTACAACTGTGTAAGATACATGCTGTTCTCTCAGGTATTCAGATGAGGAAATTGAAGCCCAAAGAGATCAAGGGACGAATCCAGAGTCCCACGGTGAGTAGGGAGAACTGAAGATAGGCTATTTCTCTTTTTCGTTTTCTTTAAATTTATTTTTGTTAAAAAGAAAGTCTAAACCACATTACTGATGCTTAGGGACATAGAGAAAAATCATGACTCATTCCTCAGCCGGAATAAAATAGTATGTTTCATTAAGACAACAAATATTTATTAAGGACCTACTGTTTGCCTGACAATGTACAGAACTTCGTTTCCTTATAAAGCTTACGTTCTAGTGGGGAGGGGGACACACACAGTAAGTAAATTTAACAAAGTACAGTCTGGGCGAAGGGCTACCAAGGCACTACTGCAAGAGAATAACTGGTGCCCCACCACAGATCGGTGGTCCAGGAAGGGCCTTTTCGCCATGTCTTCCGTTGAGATGTAAAAAGAAGCAGCGGGGTGTGGGGTGCGGCCTGAGGGGAGGGTGGAGAGGGTTCCGGGCCAAGGGAACCAAAAACGGAGGCTCCAAGTCAGGAAAAAAGCCCTTGGCTGGTTGGAATTGAAAGCCGACCGGGATAACTGCAGCATCGTCTTACTGGAGGTGAAAGGCGGGGGTCCCTTTACCCAGTGCGTTCGCATCCTGGGAAGGAGTTGGGATTTCTCGGTGTGAAGAGGCGCTATTAAAGAGTTTCAAACACGGAAATTATCCGATCTGATGATGTCTGTGTAATGTTCTGTTACTAATCTTTTCCAAACTTTATTATACATACTCCCCGCCCCCCATAGTTGTTAAAGCTGCCCTACGGACTTGGAGATATCGATTGCGGTGGTCACTTGATCGCCAGTGAGGTGGTGCGTGGGGCGGCCCGAACGGCGTGGCGGGGGCTCGGGAAGGAAGGTGCCCCAGCACCAGGGGCCTTGGTAGCAGGTCCAGGTCGTCAGCGGACAGCTCCAGGTGGGCTGCTCCTCAGGTAAGCGCTGCCGCCAGCCGCGACGTCGCGGCGAACAGGCACCGCCCCCACCCGGGTGGTGCGAGGAGTCCAGCCCTCCGGGGTTGTCTCCGGCCGGCACGGCCCTGCGGGGGACGGCCGGATCCTGGGCTCCGCCCCGGCTCCCTGACACATCCCCGGCGTGCTCCGCGCCAGCCGTTCCCGCAGCGACGTAGCCCCGCACGGCTGAGGGCCCAGAGGCGAGGCGTGTACGCCAGCGGCCGGGCGGCGGAACTGACGCCGGCGGGCTTCCGGGGCGGCCCCGGGGAGCTCGGCGGTGGCGGCGGCGGCGGCGGCCCGCGATCGTGCAGGAGCGCCGGGAGCGTCAGCGGCCGCGGGCAACGCAAGTTCCGGACGGGACTCCCCTCTCCTCGCCTCACGTCTCCCTTTCCGCCCGCCCAGTCCCGTGCCGTCTCCCGCCCGCGGCTCTTCCGGCCCAGAGCTCTCGGAGTGAGGTAGCTGAAAGGAAGCCTTTGCCGCCCCCGCCTCAGGGCCGAGTGAAAGTGCCCGTAGCGCCGGGTCGCCCCCTGCGCCACCTCCTCGCCCCCAGTGGCGGGTGCCGTTCTCGATCGAAGCACTCCCCCCAGCTCCATGAATGGAAATCGGCTCCGCAGGTGAGTGGGTCTGAGCCGCTGGGCCGGGTAGGTGGGCATGTCACCCAACTGCTGTCCCCTGCGCGCCCTCGCGCCCTCCAGCCCGGCCCAGGTGCGCGAGGGGAGGGTCAGGCGGGCATCGTCCGGGTTCCCGCCCCCCACCCGGCTCCTCCGGCGCCTTCCCCGCAGCCCAGCCGCAGTTCCCCCGGGACCGCGGAGTGGGGAAGCCGCTCGGAGAGTTTCAGCGTCGGGTTATAACTAGGCGGTGTCACTCTTCCGGAGTACTCTTTATCTAGACCCTAGAAGGGCTTGCCATTGCTTTTGTTATTGTCGTTGGAAATGTAACGGTGTGCGTGTCCTTTCACCGGCTTGTGTGCCTCGTAGAGGCCGGGCAGTTCCCTCACCTACCTCTGAAGGAAGTTGTGAAGATACACCGAGATAACGGAAAACTTCAAATTAAGTTTGAAGTAGGTGTTGGTGCAACGTCACATTTAAGGTGAATTCTTCCACTTCCCACCCCGAGTTTTTTTTAAGATTTTTGTGTGTGGCAGCATGGTCTATAGTTTCTGAGGAGCTTGGCTATGTCATTTCAGCCTGGATCGGTGCTTATAGGAGGATGTGGATCTTAACATTGTTGACAGTGTTTTTTCATTCCCTGTATCCTGGAAATTTGAAATTTAGAAAAACTGCTTTCTCTCCTGGGGGTTAAACGGCAGTCCTGAAGAAAAATTGCAACATGGGCAGTACTTGTCCTTAAAAAAGAAAAAAAGCATTCTTTATGGTTCTAAAGTAATTAATTCAGGGACGTAAAGTAGATGTTGCATGACAGTTTGCTTACCATGCTTGGTATGTTAAGTTGGAAAGTATGCTTCATCCAGACGATCACAAATTTATAAACTAATTTGCAAAACACTTGAGACAGTGTCTTATTACTAATGGTATTACAAGTTCCTGAATCTTGGCCGGGCATGGTGGGTCACGCCTGTAATCCTAGCACTTTGGGAGGCGGAGGCAAGAGGATTGCCTGAGTCCAGGTGTTGGAGACCAGCCTAGGCAACTTGGCAAGACCTCTTTTCTACAGGAAACCAAAAAATTAGCTGAGCGTGGTGGCACGCGCCTGTGGTTTCAGCTACTTGGAAGGCTGAGGGAGAAGGATCGCCTGAACCCAGCAGGTCAAGGCTGCGGTGGCTATGAGTGTGTCGCTGCACTCCAGCCTGGGCGACAGTGAGCTTCCAACTCAAACAAAACATCAAAACAAATCAAAACGTTCTCTCTTTTTGTCAATTTGAGAGGTACCTGGATATGATACAAGAAAAACCTATGTAAAATAAACCAGTGATGGAATAAAAGTAAAGAACTTTGTTAAATAGGTTAAGGAGTATAGTTGTCAAGTGGATGCAAAAAAGCATTTTTCTTCTTCATGCTCCATTTTGCCTTTTCCATATCTTCTTAAAAACAGTTTGTCTAGATTGTGAAGTGTTTGGGGCTGTTGTTTGCTTATTATTGACTTGTGTATTTCTGAAATCAAGTCCTGCTTTGTCTTTAAATTTTCCACCATACTATTTGTCCTTACAGTACTAGGGAATGTGAAGATTTGGGGCTGTAAGTGATTTATTTGTTTGTTTGAGTTGGAGTCTCACTCTGTTGCCTAGGCTGGAGTGCAGTGGCACGCTCACAGCCACTGCAGCCTTGACCTGCTGGGCTCAGGTGTCTTTGCGCCTCAGCCTTCCAAGTAGCTGGAACCACAGGCATGCGTCATCACTCCTGGCTGATTTTTAAGTTTACTTATTGTAGAGACGAGGATCACCATATTGCTCAGGCAATCCTCTTGCCTACGCCTCCCAAAGTCCTGGTGTTACAGACGTGAACCACCGTGCCCAGCTGGCTGTAGGTGATTTCTACATAATTGTTCTCTTGTCAAGCCTGGAAAAAATTGTGAAAGTTTGACCCTTTATTAATCATCCTAAAACTTTTCAAGATATTTCCAAAAAAATTTTAAAAGTTATTTTCTTTTTCTTCTTTGGATTTTTCCATATCAAATTATGCCCAGATATATGGGCAATATCTTAGAAAATACTTGTGACATCAAGTCACCTAGTCTGCTGGTACAACTGGCCAAGACGGGCTTAGAAAATAACTTTTACCTCTTCTTTTTGTACTGTTGCTGAAATAGATACCTGTGTAGCTGTCTTCACATCTGGAAAAGTATAGTCAGATTATCAGCCTTATCCTTGGCCATCTTAAAGTGTAGTTTATTCTCCAGCACAGTTTATATGTGAGTGACTGTAGTCTAACAATGAAGATAAACTATTATTTTTATTCTTCCTGAGACTTATATATAATTGTTATACTTAATGTGAAATTTTGAATGTGTAATTGGGGAAAATGTGCAAATAGATTTTAAATCTAGAATTTGACCTATATATCTATGTTTTAAAATTTTAGATGTAAATATTCTCTAATAGTGTATCATTATCAAATCTTGGTTCTCTAATTCTGTTGTTTTTCTTTTTTGTGGAGATTCTCAGGAATCATTTTATGTTGGGATATTTTAAATTCTAGTGTTCCATGGGGACATGTTAAATTTATTTACATTAGAGGACTTCAGATACAAATGCCATATAATTGTTTCTTGGTGAATCATTCCTCATTAAAAGTTAATATTTGAGCCGGGCTCGGTGGCTCAGCCTGTAATCCCGCGCCTTTGGGAGGCTGAGGTGAGTGGATTGCCTGAGCCCGCGGGTTCGAGACCCGCTTGGGCAGCGAGACCTCATCTCTACAATAAATAAAAAAATCAGCCGGGCGTGGTAGCGCGCGCCTGTAATTCTGGCTACTCGGAAGGCTGAGGCGGAAGGATCGCCGGAGCCCAGCAGGTCGAGGCTGCGGTGGCCGGGAGCGGCCACTGCACTCCAGTCTGGGCGACAGAGTGAGACTCCAACTCAAAAAAAAAAAAAAAAAAAAAAAAAGTTAATATTTGTCTATTCTTCCCTTTCGTATGAAATATTTTAAATTATTTTTAGGTGTATCCTGTACAGTCTACTGATTAAGTACCATCTGAACTTTGATGTAACCATAAAAGCAGACATACTTAATTTTTTTTTTTTTGAGTTGGAGTCTTACTCTGTCACCCAGGCTAGAGTGCAGTGGCATGCTCACAGCCACTGCAGCCTCAACCTACTGGGTTCAGGCAGTCCTTCTGCCTCAGCCTTCTAAGTAGCTGGAACTACAGGCATGTGCTACCACGCCCGGCTAATTTTATGATTTATTGTAGAGACAGGGTCTCACCATGTTGCTTAGACTAATCTCGAACCCCTGAGCTCAGGTAATCCTCTCACCTTGGCCTCCCAAAGTGTTGGGATTACAGGTGTGAGCCACTGTGCCCAGCAATAATTAGTTTTTAAATAATAATCAACAGTTTGACATCTATGCCTGTGACTCTTTAGTTAGAGGAACTTCTGATGAAGCTCTTCTTTTTTTTTATGGTCTCATTAATGCTGAACTAAGTATAGGTTATGTTTTAGTTCCAAATAAAGTGGGAGTAGGTTCAACAGAAATGTTCGTTGAGACACTACTCCTGAGTACATATTTTTTAGGACCATACTCTTCTAGTCTGTATTATTAGGAAAGTTAGACTACTATTTAGTACAGAAGGAATTGTGTTTAGTAATGGAAGGAAAACATTTACTTTTACTTTAAATTAATGACACACAAATTGATTTGACATATTTGGTAGAAGTTGGTGATTTTTGTTTTTTGTTTTTTGTTTTTTGTTTTGAGTTGAAGTTTCTTGTAGCCCAGACTGGAGTGTAGTGGCATGCTCACAGCCACCACAGCCTCAACCTGCTGGGCTTAGGCGATCCTTCCTCCTTAGTCTTCCAAGTAGCTGGAACTACAAATGCAGGCCACCATGCCTGGCTAGTTTTTGTGACTTATTGTGGAGACAAGTTCTCACCACGTTGCCCAGACTGGTCTAGAACCCCTGGGCTCAGGCAGTCCTCTCACCTGGATGGTAGAAGTTTTACACATTCTTGCAAAAGTGAGTAGACTGCTACTTTCTTAGTTACGTTCTTAAATTCATGTCTGAATATAGTTGTTTTAGAGCTCTGCGTTTATTTGATAATAAAAATCAAGAAAAGTAGTTTGGGACCAACTTCCAAACGAATAAAAGTTGCATGTATAGAAGCTAGAACTTAATCAAGATTGAGATTTGAATGGGTTGGAAAAAATTTGTGAATTAAAAATGCCTATTAAAATGTACAATGCCTTAGCTTCCCAGTTTAGTTTTTAAAACATCTGTCTTTAATCACTTTGGGAAATGTTTTTATTGTTTTTTTTTTGTTTTTTGTTTTTTTTTTTTGAGTTGGAGTCTCACTCTGTCGCCCAGGCTGGAGTGCAGTGGCCGCTTCTGGCCACCGCAGCCTTGCCTGCTGGGCTCCGGTGATCCTTCCGCCTCAGCCTTCCGAGTAGCCAGAATTACAGGCATGTGCTACCACACCCGGCTGATTTTTTTTTTTTTATTTATTGTAGAGATGAGGTCTCACTGCCCAGGCGGGTCTCGAACCCGCGGGCTCAGGCAATCCACTCACCTCAGCCTCCCAAAGGCGCGGGATTACAGGCTGAGCCACCGAGCCCGGCTGTTTTTATTGTTATATAAATTTTATCACTTATTTTTTGTCTTGAGGGAAAAAAATGTCAAATTATTTCTCTGTTTGATGGACACTCATTTTTATACTGGGTTATCACTTAAATTTTAGCTTGTTCTACTCTGATGTGGCCTGTATGACTTTTTTTTTTTTTTTTTTAATATTTACTGCTCCTGGCTGGCAATGGAACTTAAAAATTGTGCAAGATTATTTTGATTTTTGTATTAGAATTTAATTTATCTGTCTGTGATGGGACTCTCTGGAGGAAAACTGAAAAGGAGACATGAAACACCTTTTTTTCCTAAACAAAGACTTAAAACGTAAAGGGAGAAAAGAACGTATATGTAAACTTCAAATGTAATTCAGTTAACATGATGAAGACATTTAAAAAATTATCCATGATTCTGACACCCTGTTAAAACCTACTTTTTACATTTTTAAACCAAATTCCAAACTAATCTATTTTTTTTTTAATTAAGAAATTAAGTTATTTAGGAAAGCACTTACTTAGAATGAATGAAAAGATAGCTAGATGCTACTTCATTTTGTTCTTTTGGAGAATTTCATGTAATATGTTGATAATTTAGAATTGATTTATATTAGTTTATATTTTCAATGGAAACTTTGGTTCTATAAGCCTGGCTTGATAGTGTGCAAAGAGGCCTGGGGCCCTGAAAAGGGGACATTTCCTGGAAAAACTCTCTGTTGTATATGGAAAAACCCAAGCTCAGAGTAGAATTCTTGCCAAATTGTCAGGATTCTACCTTAATACCATTTTTCTTTATAATACAACCATCGAGTTTCACACTGGCTTTATATTCTTAAACTACTTGAAGGTCTACCTGAAAGATGAATTAAAGTATTTTGTTAATCTTACAAAACATATTCTCTTACAGTACTTAAAACTAGAATCTTAAAAAGTAATTTATAAGTTTTTTTTTCCTTAAGAATGGGAGAAAAAAGCAAAAGTGATAGTTCTGTTTTCAGAACTAAAAATAAGACTAAAAAGATAATTTAAGATCAGTATCTTTTCCAGACCTGTTTAGTCTCAGAATGTTGGGATGAACGGCGTTTACCAGACATTCCTACTTTCTATTCTGTTGTCTAGGATACTCAATAGACCCTTATTCTTGGCTCATTAACAAAACAGATGTGAGAAAGAATATTGTGTGGTTTTTCAACCATAATGATTATGCTGTCAGGATACATGAACAGCCTTTCTGTGTTTGGAGATTCTGTGGTTTTCTGCCATTATCTGTTTTACTATTAATGATTATTCTTTGCTAGCCACTGCTTAAAAAAAAAAAAGACTATTGAGATTCAGCAAAACCTTGTTGTACAACTGATGCTTTTTCTTATTTCTTAAATGTGGACTTTTTATGGTTTGGTTACAGTAAAAAATTATGTACATTATTCTGGAATGTCAGTTTAAGGAAATAATCTAGGAGAATTTTGGTTTACATCAGCCAGTTATTTTATACATCCTTTCCAAATTGTCAAGTTTTTGGGAACTCAGAAGGTATCTAATATCTGTAGACAGGAGATATTTTTAGATTTTTCATTTGTGGAGGAAATTTTGCAAGCATATATCGCCATTTGTAGGCTTACATAATACTATTTTGAGTCATTACTAATCCTTGATATTTTAACTGATTTCTAAATCTTCTAACAATACAAGAGATACATAGTATTTCTTTGAACTTTAAAAATGTTTAGCCGGGCTCAGTGGCTCAGCCTGTAATCCCGTGCTTTGGGAGGCTGAGGTGAGTGGATTGCCTGAGCCCGCGGGTTCGAGACCCGCCTAGGCAACTTGGCAAGACCTCATCTCTACAATAAATCCAAAACTAGCCGGGCGTGGTTAGCGCGCACCTATAGTTCCAGCTACTTGGAAGGCTGAAGCGGAAGGATCACCAGAGCCCAGCAGGTCGAGGCTGCGGTGCCTGGGAGCAGTCACTGCACTCCAGTCTGGGTGACAGAGTGAGACTCCAACTCAAAAAATAAATTAAAAAAAAAAAATGTTTAAAGAATAGATTGCAAAATGGGCTACTGGTAGTAACAAGGATAATGTACTCTCTTGTTTTCAAGGGGGGAAATGCCTTTTAAAAATTGTTCACCATGCTACCATCTGAGAAATTTAGCCTTCAACTGACTGAATGTTCTGTGATTATTTAGTTGTAGTAAATATAGTAAATGTAGTGGGTTTAGTAATAAATGTAGTGTATTTTGTCAGGTTCCCTGAATGAATAAGTGAAGTTAGCAGGTAGGAGTTTACTAAAGTCACAAGCTGATATTTGCTAGTTAACCTTGTGGGCTTAAAGTGTATAAAATCAGAGGCATTTTATTTCATCATATTTTGAGATTAATACAGTATATTTATTTTTCCAAACAAAAATAGAATTTTTTCTGATAGTAAAATAATAAATATGTGTTTATTATTTTAAAAACCAAACAATACAGGAATGTTTCAAATAGAAAGTGAAAATATTAGGATCGTATCCTCCAGATTAAAACTTGATTTATTTTTTAGAGACAAGGGTTTACTCTGTCACCCAGGCTGGAGTGCAGTGGCATGATCACAGTTCACTGTAACCTCAAACTCCTGGGCTCAAGTGATCCTCCTGCCTCAACGTCCTGAGTAGGTAGGACTGCAGGTATATACTGCTATGCCTGGATAATTAAGAAATATATATATATTTTTAGATACAGGGTCTCTTATGTTGCCCATGATAATCTTGAACTCCTGACCTCAAGTGATCCTTCTGCTTTGGACTCCCAGAGCACTGGGATTATAGGCAGGAGCCACCATGCCCAG
Source organism: Cephalopachus bancanus (assembly GCA_027257055.1). Lineage (NCBI taxonomy): Eukaryota > Metazoa > Chordata > Mammalia > Primates > Tarsiidae > Cephalopachus > Cephalopachus bancanus. The sequence continues at coordinate 706,808 of JAPVLO010000483.1, forward strand.
CTCAAAAGCATTGTTAATTTTTTCTTATACATCTTGCCAGTCATCCATCTATATATATATTTATCATCTTAATTGTTTTGTTGTTTGTTTGTTTGTTTGTTTGTTTGTTTTGAGTCAGAGTCTCTGTTGCCCAGGCTGGACTACAGTAGCACACTCATGGCCATTGCAACCTTGACCTGCTGGGCTCAGGTGCTCCTTCCACCTCAGCCTTCCAAGTAGCTAGAACTACAGCTGTGCATCACCACCCCTGGCTAATTTTTTGATTTATTGTAGCGATGAGGTCTCGCCAAGTTGTCCAGGCTGTTCTCATGGGCTCAGGCAATTCTCTCACCTCGGCCTCCCAAAGTGCTGGGATTACAAGCTTGAGCCATTGCACCTGGCCCTTAATTTTGTTTTAAACCTGCTTTTTCTACTCAGTAATGTATAACGAATATTTTTTCCCATATCATTACTTGTATCTATATAGCAATATAATATTTTTTGCCAAGTGCATAGCATTCAATTTTATCTTTTTATTATTTAATCAGTCTCATTGATGGTAGGTAGTTAAGTTTTTTTTTTTTGTTTTTTTGTTTTTTTTTTTTGAGTTGGAGTCTCACTCTGTCACCCAGACTGGAGTGCAGTGGCCGCTCCCGGCCACCGCAGCCTCGACCTGCTGGGCTCCGGCGATCCTTCCGCCTCAGCCTTCCAAGTAGCCGGAATTACAGGCATGCGCTACCACACCCGGCTGATTTTTTGATTTATTGTAGAGATGAGGTCTCACTGCTCAGGCGGGTCTCAAACCTATGGGCTCAGGCAATCCACTCACCTCAGCCTCCCAAAGGCACGGGATTACAGGCTGAGCCACCGAGCCAGGCGGTAGTTAAGATTTTTTTCCAGTCGTTATTGTGCGTAAAACTTGGGTAAGTTTCTTAGTACATATGTCTGTGAATACTGGTCTAGTGATTGCTTTTGGATAAATCCTTAAAAGTATAATTGTGAAACAGGTATTCTATAAATATTAAAGCAAAAATTTCCAGTGAAAAGGAATAATTTGATATTAGGTTGTAGTATATGCTATAGTTGATTTTGATTTCTCTTCTTATTTTTCATCTGTCACATTTGCTGCAGGCTGTTGTTTGACTGTAGACTTATCAATTAGTACATATTAGATTGTCAGATGATTGAGCAACATAGACGCATGTATGCTTTGAAATGTATAGTTGTATGTTTAAAGTTTAATTGGGTTAGTTGATCCAGTATTTATTATAGCTACTGAAAGAAAAATTTTAGGTGGAGAAATTCCAGGCAGTGCTTTGTATTTCTGTTTAGTTATATTTTCTTTCTTTTGAGTTGGAGTCTCACTCTGTCACCCAGGCTGGAGTGCAGTGGCACACTCACAACCACTCCAGTGTCGACCTGCTGGGCTCTGGCGATCCTTCCACCTCAGCCTTCCAAGTAGTGGGAACTACAGGCATGCGCTACCACGCCCAGCTAATTTTTTATTTATTGTAGAGACATGGGCTCAGGCAATCCACTTGCCTCAGCCTCCCAAGGTACTGAGATTACAGACTGAACCATTGAGCCGGCCAGCTCTAGTGGGCATTATATGTATTTGTTAAACAACTGAAATATGCCTCATTGGAAGTATAATTCATCGCATTGACAGATTTGTTTCTTCTGCTAATTTACATTAAAATATCTATTGGATACTTAAACTTGATGATGATTTATTTAGTAACTGTAGAATTCCATTCATTGTTTATTCATTTTGTTTTTTGCCAGATTGTATAAAAAGTACCAAGTAAAGTGATGATAATGGGTAGGCCAGGTGCAAAGGTTCACACCCGCAATCCCACACTTTGGGAGACCAAGGCAGGAGGATTACTTAAGTCCAGAGTTCGAAACCAGTCTGGGCAACATAGTAAGACCTTGTTTCTACAAAATATTAAAAAATTAACCCAGCATGGTGGCACATGCCTTAGTCCCAGCTACTAGGGAGGCTAAGACAGAAGGATCTCTTAAGTCCAGGAGGTCGAACCTGCAGTGAGTTATCACACCACTGCACTCCAGCCTGGGCAACAGAATGAGACCCTGTCTCAAAAAATAATAATGATAATGGAGAAAAACGTCGGCAGTGTGATACAGTGTAAAAAGCATAGATTTTAGAGACAGATTCTGGGTCTTAAGTTACTATGACAGCCAGGCTCGGTGTCTCAGCCTGTAATCCCGAGCTTTGGGAGACTGAGGTGGGTGGATTGCCTGAGCCTGCGGGTTCAACACCTGCCTGGGCAACTTGGCGAGATCTCATCTCTACAATAAATCAAAAAATTAGCCAGGCGTCGTAGCATGCGCCTGTAGTTCCAGCTACTTGGAAGGCTGAGGCGGAAGGATCGCCGGAGCCCAGCAGGTCAAGGCTGCAATGACCGGGAGTGGTCACTGCACTCCAGTCTGGGTGACATAGTGAGACTCCAACTCAAAAAAAAAAAAAAAAGTTACTATGACTTATTAATGATATATCCATGTGATTTTATTACTTTGGTGGGGGATGTTAATGCTCAGTGGCTATATGTATGTGGAAGCAGGGGTCATGGGACATATGGGAAATATCTACCTTCTGCTGAATTTTGCTGTGAACTTAAAGCTGTACTAAAAAATAAAGTCTATTAGAAAATATTAACTGTGACTTTGGGCAGTGTGTTTAATCTTCCTTAACCTTAATTTCCTAGCTGTACAATGGGATAGTAAAAAAAGAGATGAAGTATGCAATGGAAATGGCCCTTCCTCTCTTCCTTTTTTTTTTTTAACATTTATTTTATTTATTTGTTTTTTGGAGTAGGAGTCTTACTCTGTCACCCAGGCTGTAGTGCAGTGACATGCTCACGGCCACCATAGCCTCAACCTGTTGGGCTTAGGTGATCCTTCCACCTGAGCCTTCTCAGTAGTTGCAACCACAGGAGTGTGCCACCATGCCTGGCTAATGTTTTTGATTTATTGTGGAGTCAAGGTCTCCCCAAGTTACCCAGGCTGATCTTGAACTCCTGGACTCGGGCAATCCTCTCACCTCCACCTCCCAAAGTGCTGGAATTCCAGGTGTAAGCCACTGCGCCTGGCTCTTCCTTTTTTTTTTTTTTAATTGGAGTCTCACTCCCTTGCCCAGACTGGAGTACAGTGGCATGCACGCTCACGACCACCCGAGCGTCAACCTACTGGGCTCTGGCGATCCTTCTGCCCCCAACCTTCCAAGTAGCTGGACCTACAGGTATGCGCTACCATGCCTGGCTAATTTTTTATTTATTGTAGAGACAAGGTCTCACCAAGTTGCCCAGGCTGATCTCGAACCCGCTCGCCTCAGCCTCCCAAAGTGCTGGGATTACAGTCTGAGCCACCGACCCTGGCCTTCTTCCTATTTTTTAAGGTATTTTATTTTAGAGAATTTAGGATATATACAAATAAGCAGAAGTATATAATAATCTCCCTTGTACTCACCACCCAAACCCAAAGAATCAGCAATTTATGTCCAATTATATCTCTTCTACTTTCTCTTCCCTTGTATTTTTTGAAGCATATTCTATACATAATATGATTTCATTCATATTTAGTAAGTATCTGTAAAATATATGGGCTCTTTTAAAATACAAACACAGGGCAGGCGCAGAGGCTTAAGCCTGTAATCCCAGCACTTTCGGAGGCCGAGGCAAGAGGATTGCCTGAGCCTAGGGATTCGAGACCAGCCTGGGCAACTTGGTGAGATCTTGTCTCTACAATAAATAAAAAAATTAGCCAGGGGTGGTGGCGTGCACCTGTGGTTCCAGCTACTTGGAAGACTGAGGCAGAAGGATTGTGTGAGCCCAGCAGGTCAATACTGTGGTGGCCGTGAGCATACCACTGCACTCCAGCCTGGGTGACACAGTGAGAGTTCAACTCAAAAAATTAAAAAAAAAAAAAATAGACGCAGTACCATTTCCACAGCAAAATAATAATAATCCCTTATCCCAAATGTTCCAGTCCATTGTTCAAATTTTCTACTTGTCTCAGATGTTACTTTTTTTTTTTTGAATTGGAGTCTCACGCCCATACTGGAATGCAGTGGCACGCTTCCGGCCACCGCAGCCTTGACCTACTGGGCTCCGGCAATCCTTCCGCCTCAGCCTTCCAAGTTGCTGGAACTATAGGTGCACGCTACCACGCTCAGCTAATTTTTGATGTATTGTAGAGATATGGTCTCGCCAAGTTGCCTGAACAGGTCTTGAACCCATGGGCTCAGGCAGTCCACTCGCCTCAGCCTCCCAAAGTGCTTGGATTACAGGCTGAGCCACTGAATCCGGCCAGATGTTACTTTTTAAAAAGAGTTTGCCTGTTTTTTGTTTTTTCATTTTTGAATCAGGATCCAAATAAGTCCCACACATTGTTATTGGTTGGTATGTCTTTTAAGTGTCTTAATTAGTATGTTTTTCTCTCCTTTTTTTCCTTCTTGCAATTTATGAATTGTGTGTCCTTTTTGAGTTTCTCAATCTGGGTTTTGCTGGTTCTGAACTCACAATCTAATTTTACATATTCCTCTGAATTTTCTATAAACCGCTAGTGAATCTAAAGGCTTAATCAGATTCAGTCCATTCTTCTTGAACTTAAAACTTCAGTAGGGTTTTTCTCCTTACCACTTCACTGAAATTGTTAATGTCAGGGTCAACAAAACTTTGTTAAATCCAGCAGTTCCTAAGTCTTCCATTTTTTTTTTTTAGACATGTCAACTACATCTGATTAACTTATTTTTCTTGAAACACTTTTTTTTCACTTGGTTTTTGGGGTACCACTCCCTCCAAGTCCTCCTCCAACCTTGTTGCCTGTTTTTTTGTTTTGGTTCTTTTGCTGTTTTCTCTTCATTTCCCCAATCTCTAAACACTGGGAGTATCCCAGGTGTTGGTATTCTTCTATATCCATGCCACAGTCTGGATGATCTCTTCTAATCTAGTTGTTTTAAGTAACATATGCTGAGGACACTCAGCTTGTACCTTCACCTTGGACTTCTCCCCTGAACATGTCTTAAGAATCCTCTTGATTTTTTTCCTCCAAACTTGCTATCATTGAGTCTTTATTATCTCAGTAAGTAATAATTTCATTCTTTCAGTTGCTTGGACCAAAACACTTTGATAACTCTTTTCCCTCATGCCCCACATCCACAATTCGTTAACAATTTCTGTCAGGCCTACCTTCTAAATATTTTCCACAACCACATTACTCCTGCAACTGCTACTACTCTAGTCCTAACCAACATTATCTTTATTTGAACGTCAAATAGCCTACTAACTATCTCCTTGCTTCTACTTTTACATATAATTTTACACATAGCAGCTGGAGTTGTCCTTTTAAAATTTTAAGTCAGATCATAACACTTCTAAATTCTCAAAACCCAGAGAATTTAGAGTCCGGACACTACCCAACTTCAAGATTTATGATAAAGCTACAGTAATCAAGGCAGTGTGGTATTGGTGAAAGAAAATACAAAATATACTGATGAAACAGAACAGAGTCTAGCATGGCAGGTTACAATCCCAGTTCTGTTGCTTACTAACTATAACATATTACACAATTTTTTTTCATTTTCCTTCTTCCTTTGTAGGGCTTGTATGAAGTTTAAATGAGATAATGCATGAAAAACGCTTAGCACATTGCAGGGAAACATGATTAAAACTTGATGCATTTTAGCTATTATAAGTTTTCTGATGTGATCCTGACAAGATTCATAAGAAAGAGGCAGGTCAGGCATTATTTCCATTTTATAGATCAGGAAACAGACTTAGGTAATTGTTTGGCAAAGGTCAGATTATTAGATAATTAGCAGAACCAGAACTATGGCCTACTCTAGAATTTTTATGCTATTGCTCATTTCAGACTAGGATAGCAGGAAAGATTATGCTCTCTCCACAAAGAGATTTTTTTTTAAGTGCATGAGAGCAAAATATAAAAGCAAATGATTCAGGCAGCATTTTAATGCACTTTCATCCACAAGAATAAAAATGCTGTTAACCCAACTTTTTATTCCTGATATAAACTCGTTCTTTTGATATATTGCTAGATTTAATTTAAGATTTTGTTAGGATTTTTACATGCATGTTCATGAATGGGATTAGCCTGTGATTTTCCTTTTTCATAATGTTTTTGTCAGGTTTTAGTAAGTACCAGAATTTTTCTGGCATCATAAATTGAGTCGGGATAGATTTGTATTTTTCTTATTCTCTGGAAGAATTTGTATAACATTGACCTTATTTTTCCCCTTAAATGTTTGATATAATTCTCTAGTGAAGCCATTGGATCTGGAATCTTTTTGTATGTGTGTGAAAATATTTTTTTTTTTTGAGTTGGAGTCTCACTCGGTCGCCCAAACTCGGCCACTGCGCCTCGACCTGCTGGGCTCCGGCAATCCTTCCGCCTCAGCCTTCCAAGTAGCCAGAATTACAGACATGCACTACCACACCCGGCTGATTTTTTTGATTTATTGTAGAGATGAGGTCTCGCTGCCCAGGCGGGTCTCGAACCCGCGGGTTCAGGCAATCCACTCACCTCAGCCTCCCAAAGGCGCAGGATTACAGGCTGAGCCACCGAGCCCGGCTATGAAAATATTTTTAGGTGTGGATTTAATTTATTCAGATGGAGGACTTTTCAGATTGTTTTTAATGTATTTTTTAGTTTATTCATTTATTTTTTGAACTTTGATTAACAAAGCTATATTTCGAGCTTTAAAAATTTAATACTGAGGCCAGGTACAGTGGCTCAAGCCTGTAATCCTAGCACTTTGTGAGGCCGAGGCAAGAGGATTGCCAGAGCTCAGGAGTTTGAGACCAGCCTGAGCAACTTGGCGAGACCTCATCTCTAAAATCAATAAAAAAATTAGCCAGGCATTTTAGTGCATGCCTGTAGTTCCAGCTACTTGGAAGGCTGATAAAAGGATCGCTTGAGCCCAGCAGCTCAAAGCTGCGATAGCTGTGAGCATGCCACTGCACTCCAGCCTGGGCAACAGAGTGAGACTCTTAACTCAAAAAAAAAAATGTAGTAAAATACACATACCATTAAATTTACCATCTAACCTTTTTTTTCTTTTTTTCTTTTTTTGGTTGGAGGGGGTCTCTCTCTGTTGCCCAAGCTGGAATGCAGTGGCATGATCATGACTCACCACAGCCTCCAACTTTTGGACTCAAATGATCCTCCTGCATCAACCTCCTAAGTTGCTGGGACCACAGGCCCGCACTACCACACTGGCTAATTTATTTTTCTGATTTTCATAGAGATGACATCTCGCTATGTTGCCTAGGCTGATCTCAAACTCCTGAACTCAAGTGGTCCTCCCACCTCAGCCTCCCAAAGTACTGGGATACAGGCATGAGCCACCATACCCAGCCATCTTAACCATTTTTAAGTGTACAGTTCAGTAGTGTTCAGTACATTCACATTGTTATGAAACCAATCTCCAGAACTCTTTTCATCTTGCAAAACTGAAAATATCTGTTAAACCATCTTCAGTTTGCTCATGCCCTAGTCCTTGGTAACCATGATTCTACTTTCTGTTTCTTATGAAATTGACTACTCGAGGTACAATAGAGTGTTTGTCATTTTGTGACTGTCTTATTTGACTTAACATAATGTCCTCAAGGTTATCTGTGTTGTAGCATGTGTCAGAATTTCCTTTTCGAGGCTGAATAATATTCTCTTGTGTATTTATCCATTTTATTTATCCATTCATCTTAAAGTGGCTGTACCATTTTACATTTCCACCAACAGAGGACTTTTCAGATTTTATGTACAGTACTTTTTTGTTGTTGTTTTTTTTAGACACAGTCTCAAACGCCTGGGCTCAAGCAATCCTACCTCAGCCTCTCGAATAGCTGGGATTATAGGCTTGAGTCACGGTGCCTGGCTGAGTAGTACATTTGTGTGTCACTAAATTATATTTCTCGAGGAATTTGTCTGTTTCGTCAAACTGTCAAATTTGTTGGCACAGTCTTTGTAATGTCTTCAGTATTTGTAGTGATATCATTTTCTTCATTTCTGATACTGGCTGTTTTGTTTGTTTGTTTGTTTGAGTTGGAGTCTCACTCTGTTGCCCAGACTGGAGTGCAGTGGCCGCTCTTGGCCACCGCAGCCTCGACCTCCTGGGGCTCCTGCAATCCTTCCACCTCAGCCTTCCAAGTAGCTGGAACTGCAGGCGCACGCTACCATGCCCGGCTAATTTTTTTTTTTTTTTTAATTTATTGTAGAGATGAGGTCTCGCCAAGTTGCTCAGGCAGGTCTCGAACCTGTGGGCTCAGGCAATCCATTCACCTCGGCCTCCCAAAGTGCTGGGATTATAGGCTGAGTCACCGAGCCCGGCCCTCTGATACTGGCTATTTAAGTCTTTTTCCTCCTTTAAAAAAATCAATACCTGGAGTTTATTTACTTTGTTTATCTTTTCAAATAATGATTTTGTGCCTTCTTGATCCTTTTTATTATATATTGCTTTTATTTTAATTTTTGTTCTTAATTTTCTCCTACTTTATTCAAGTTTACTTTTGCTGTTGATCTCACTCTGAGTCTGACTTTTGCTTGCTCATGCTTATCTGGGTCTGTGTAATTGTTCTCTGTTTTCTCTGTCCTTTCCAGAGCAATTTTCCAGAGGCATACAATTTTTGTTTGTTTTTAATGAAGGGAATAAATTTGAGATGAAGGAAGTTGAAGTGTTAGGAATGTCATCTTTCAGCACTAGGCTTTAGTCATTATTAGCTATACTTATAACTCTAACATAACTCTGGTTGACAAGATTTTCAGATGCAGCTTGTAACAATGTGACTCCTTTTTTTTCCTTTCTTTGGCAGGACCCGTTGGGGCCCAGCCCCTACTCATGGTGCCCAGAAGACCTGGCTATGGCACCATGGGCAAACCCATTAAACTGCTGGCTAACTGTTTTCAAGTTGAAATCCCAAAGATTGATGTCTACCTCTATGAGGTAGATATTAAACCAGACAAGTGTCCTAGGAGAGTGAACAGGTAAGAATCATGCAGCTGTGGAGATCTTTTGCTATTTGTCTTTCCTTTAGTAATTATATATCTTGTTTATCTGAATAACAATGATAATATTTTACCAGTTTGACCAAGAATACATGATAATTTGTTTTGAAATTGATTGTACTTCAGAGGTGGTGATGATGGGAAAAATTTGCAGATTGCTTTGAAATTATGACATGAACTCACATGTTTTCTCTGCGATAATAGAAAAGGTCCAAATCATTTTTACACGCTCTTCCAATCAGGCTGAACATCTTGAACACATCTTTTCCTTACTTTAAGTGTTACATCTGTGCTTTCTTTTTTTTCCCCCCACCATACCTTACTAACTCCTTCCATAATGTTCCTTGTAAGATGGTGGTGGTGATGGTAGCAGTGGTGGATAGAGTGGTGGTTTTGTGCTTTCTCTTCTTGTATCCTCAAATCCTGACTGTTCCTTACTTTTATATGTAGGAATAAGTACATATGGTATATAAATATTTATCAGTCTGCTTTGATAAGTTTCCTCTTCTCTTCCTCAAATGCCTTTTATATTTCTAGTTGTGGTTTAGGTAATACAGAGAATAGAAAAGGAACTTATAATGTGGTATATACCATGTCTATTTGGATTTTTCTAAAAAACAGTCTGATATTTTTCTAGAAAACAGTGTGATATTCAGTTTAGCATTTTGGTTTGTACTATTGTAGCCTTTCTTATTCAATAAATGTTATTAAGAGTCTTCATTTAAGACATTTAAGAAAAGCTGGGCTCGGTGGCTCAGCCTGTAATCCCGTACTCTGGGAGGCTGAGGTGGATTGCCTGAGCCTGCAGGTTCAAGACCCACCTGGGCAACTTGGCGAGACCTCATCTCTACAATAAATCAAAAAAATTAGCAGGGCCTGGTAGCACTCACCTGTAGTTCCAGCTACTTGGGAGGCTAAGGCGGAAGGATCACCAGAGCCCAGCAGGTGGGAGCGTACCACTCCAGTCTGGGCAACAGAGTGAGACTCCAACTCAAAAAAAAAAAAAAAAGACATTCAAGAAAAAGAGTGTTCTTTCTATTAAGAAATTTGTAATTTGGTAGAGGAGATAAGGCATAAGAAATAAGAAGTTCTGATATCTTTTTCTTGGGCTTATCATCCTAATTTTAAATATTTCTGTTATGCCTGAAAATGAATGAGTGAGACTCCAACTCAAAAAAGAAAAAGAAGAAGCTTTGTGATAATGTGTCAAACAACATCAACAACACCTCTATGAATGTTATAATTAATGTATAATGCAGAGTTCTTTATTTTTTATTTTTATTTTTATTTTTTTTTTGAGTTGGAGTCTCACTCTGTTGCCCAGACTGGAGTGCAGTGGCCGCCCCCGGCCATCGCAGCCTCGACCTGCTGGGCTCTGGTGATCCTTCCGCCTCAGCCTTCTAAGTAGCCGGAATTCCAGGCATGCGCTACCATGCCCTGCTGATTTTTTTATTTTATTGTAGAGATGAGGTCTCGCTGCCCAGGCGGGTCTCAAACCCACGGGCTCAGGCAATCAACTCACCTCAGCCTCCCAAAGGCACGGGATTACAGGCTGAGCCACCGAGCCCGGCTTTAATTTTTAATTTTTGAGTTAGAGTCTCAATCTGTTGCCCAGACTGGAGTGCAGTGGCATGCTCCTGGCCACTGCAACCTCGACCTGCTGGGTTCCAGCGATCCTTCCGCCTCAGCCTTCCAAGTAGCCAGAACTACAGGTGCGTGCTACCACTCCTGGCTAGTTTTTGATGTATTGTAGAGATGAGGTCTCACCAAGTTGCCTGGGCAGGTCTCGAACCCACGGGCTCAGGCAGTCCACTCACCTCGGCCTCCCAAAGTGCTGGTATTACAGGCTGAGCCACCGAGTCCGGCAATGCAGAGTTCTCTATGAAGTCAGAAAGTGTTGTGGAGTATTATAGTTTGAAGGAACCTTTTAAGAGGCTCAGCTAATCAGGGCACAGTGACTCAAGCTTTTAATCCCAGTGCTTTGGGAGGCTGAGGCAGGAAGATTACTTGAGGCCAGGAGTTCGAGGCTTCAGTAAGCTGTGATTGTCCCACTGCACTCCAGCCTAGGTGACAGCGTGGGATCCTGTCTCTAAACAATAAATAAATTAATAAGTCAGCTAATTGACTGCCCTTTTCATTTATAGCTGTAATTCAGAAATGGCTAAGGGACTTACTTAAGAACACACTTTTCTAGTAGCAAAGGTGAAACCAGAACTCCAGAGTCCTGACTTGTCCTTAGGAAATATTTTGTAAAGGAAGAAGAAAAAGAATGCAGTTACTCTAAAACAGTTGGTAGAATTTGGTTACCTATAGTAAAAATAACACTTTAAAAAAAATTTTTATTTTAAAGTGTGGGGCACAATTCAGGGTGAGGTGTACAAATGGTAATTGTACAGGTAAAGTTTGGGTCTCACTTTGGTCCCTACTTCACCTGGTTTGAGATCAGGTACCCTTATTGATGAACTGTGCCTCCCCACCCACCACCGGCAGTTTCTTACTACTGCCAATCCCTTTCTTATAGTATTATGATAATTGTTTAGGGTCTGCTTATGTGTGAGTACTTCGTTCTTTGTTTCTGTGATAGATTACTGAGTGTTATAGACTCTAAGTTCATTCAAGTTGCTATGAAGAAAATTTTTATCTTTGAAGGAGAGACAGCAATAACAAAAGTACAATGGTTGAGAAGGGCCAGGTGTATTGAGCCTAAAGCAGGCTTAAGGAGTAGGTTCTGGTCAGGTACTATCTTAAGCTACCATCTGTGAGTAGATATTATAGATTACCCCCAATCTTTTTTGTATCCTCTGTCTTTTTCCAAAACTTCGGAATGACACTCAAATGTCCCTAAAGTACTTAAAATGCAAGTCATAACAACTCTTTCTCTCCATCCCTGTCCCCACACTTTGCTTGTACTACTATATTCTGTTTCTCTATCTAGATTTCCAAGCTAGACCTTCCATTTTATTTTCCTCCTATTGTTCATCAAGTCCAATCACTTTTATTTCAGAAGTTGTTCCTTAATCTGGTTCCTCTCCGTTCACACCACACCGCTACTACTTTGGTTTCAGACCTTTATTCCACTTAGTTATCCGCACTTGGCATAGTTTTTTTTTCCTAAACAAGAAATCTGATTATTCACTCTCCAACTCTAAAAATTTAATTGGGCCAGATGAGGTGGCTCACACCCGTAATCCCAGTACTTTGTGAGACTGAGGTGGAAGAATTTCTTGAGTCCAAGGGCTTAAGACCAGTCTAGGCAACATAGTGAGACCTCCTCTCTACAAAAAATAAAAAAAATTAGCCAGGCATGGTGGTGCATGCCTGTAGTCCCAGTTACTCGAGGCTGAAATGGGAAGGTCGCTTGAGCCCAGGAGTTTGAGGCTGCAGTGAGCTGTGATCATGTCACTGCACTCCAATCTGGGTGACAGGGCAAGACCTCAACTAAATAATAATAATAATAATGATAATAGCTACCCATTGCCTACAGAATAATATCTCAAACTTAATATAGAAAACCCTTCTTAGTTTGACTCTAGCCAATATCCTTTTCCATGTTCTGCAACTCTTACCTGGAATGCTCTCTCTGCCTGTCTATCTGGAAACTCCTATTATTTTTCAAAACAAACTTTTTGAATTCCATAGTCCGATGGTAATTTTTTCTTCTATGACCTTATAGTACTTGGTGTACACTTCTATTAGAGTATTTTTAGACCATTGTGGTTGTTTGTTGTTCCTCCCTTCTCCCAGTATACCCTGTTCATGAAAAGGAATGTTCTTTATCATCATCTTTGTAGTACTGATCCTAACTCAATGATTGGCACATAATACTCAGTAAAGTGATTAAAATTTTAATAAAAGTAAAATGGAATAAATGTTATGATGGGGAACAGGAAAGAGAACTGGATATTATAGAGGACTGAATACCTGAATATGGATTTTTTGAGGACCCTACTCTTATCTCTTAGTATCTATAGGCTAGTCTTTATCTTAGTCTCTCTGTACTGTCTTTTATATCTTTCTGTTAGCCATCATATCCACTTAAGGGGACTTAACTATCTCATTCTGCACTCTCATATGCAGATTCTCCTTTTCTTTTTTTTCAAAGTTGGGTCGTAGCATGTAAATATGAATGAAAGATAATCCTTTTGGTAGATGTTTACATTTTATTTTATTTTTTGAATTGGAGTCTTACTCTTGTTGCCCAGGCTGGAGTGCAGTGACACAACCGTAGCTTACCCCAAGCTCAGACTCCCAAGTAGGTGGGACTACGGTGTACACCACCATGTCTAGCAAAAAAAAAAAAAAATTTTTTTTTGTAGAGGCAAGATCTCGCTATGTTGCCTAGGCTAGTCTCAAACTCCTAGGCTTAAACAGTCCTCTCGCCTCAGCATCCCAAAGTGCTAGGATTATAGGCATGAGCCACCATTGGCCATCTTAACCACTTTTAAGTGAACAGGTCAGTAGTGTTCAGTACATTCACATTGTTGTGAAACTAATCTCCAGATTATTTTCATCTTGTAAAATTGAAACTATACTCCTTAAACAAATTCCAATTTGTTTATGGCCCAGTCCCTGGCAACCATAATTCTACTTTCTGTTTCTTATTAAATTGACTACGCTTTTGTGACTATTTTATTTCACTTAGCATAATGTCCTCAGGGTTTATCTATGTTGTAGCCTGCATCCGAATTTTAAGAAGGTATTTATTAGCCAGCTCTCCCTTTAGTCCTAGCTACTTGGAAGGCTGAGACAGGAGGATAACTTGAACCCAGTAGTTTTAGGCTGAAGTGTGCTTATAGTTGAGCCTGTGGATAGCTACTGCACATCAGCCTGGACAACATACTGAGACCCTATATCTTAAAAAAAAAAATTAAATTAAAATGAAAAAGGCATTTGTTAATCTAAATAACTCTTAGGCAATAAAATATCTAAGGCAGATTGTTCTGAGCAGGGTTGCTTACTAGTTCCTTAATGGGTTGGAATTAAGGAAATGATGGAGGACTGAGACTTGGGGCTTGAGGTTTGCTAGATAAGTTATGAGGAATTGATTCAATGGCAGTAATATTAGGTAAAAAGAATAGACTTGTTTATTTGATTTGTTCTTTCTCCTACTTAATGTTTTGTTTGTTGGGAAGGTAAAGGAGAATTTGTGTATTATATATTTGTAAATGAAGTTGTGTAGCACAGAGTTTCATAGGTAGATGCTCAATGTACTGACCATATTTGGGGAAAACATATATGGAATAAATTAGTGTGGTACATTTTAGTTTTAACTATGATCCTTTTTAAATCCCTAATTTTGTCTTTAGTTTGCTTTATCTGATGTTATTTGCCAGTACAAATAATTTAGATATGTAATTTAGATATTTCCAAATGGAAAATTTTAATGTAATTTTTGACTTTTGATATGAACTATAAGACACCTTTGGAATTCTAAAAATGACATAAATCAGCTTTATTCCTTGTGAATAATATTAGTTTGATTTAATGTCAGCATCTGGAAAACTTTTATTCCCTCCATTTTCTTCAGCTGATTTCCTTTTGTCTTCAGTTTTTACAGTATTGCTGCAGGACTCATTAATTAAAATGATGGTGGCCTACTGAAATTGGTGGTTCAGTTCTTATACGTCAGCAACGAGTTCTAGACGTTAGAAGGCACTAGACAGAACTTTTCAGTATTAGCAAAACAGACTATGACGCGTTAGTTCAGTTGTATCTAAATTAACTTGTCCAAAATGATTGAAACTATGACAAATTTTGTTTCTTATTAGTGTAAACATTTTTTTTTTTTTTTTTGAGTTGGAGTCTCACTCTGTCACCCAGACTGGAGTGCAGTGACCGCTCCCGGCCACCGCAACCTCGACCTGCTGGGCTCCGGCGATCCTTCCGCCTCAGCCTTCCGAGTAGCTGGAATTACAGGCATGTGCTACCACGCCCGGCTGATTTTTTGATTTATTGTAGAGATGAGGTCTCGCTGCCCAGGCGGGTCTCGAACCCGCGGGCTCAGGCAATCCACTCACCTCAGCCTCCCAAAGGCGCGGGATTACAGGCTGAGCCACCGAGCCCGGCTTAGTGTAAACATTTTTATTGTTTCCTTCTATAAAGTCATAGTGATTCCATTCTAAGTGACCATTGCCTCTTTCTCCATAGCCCATGCTAACCCCTAATCTATTTTCTTTCTCTCTAGATTTGCCTATTCTAGATATTTCATATAAATGGAATCATACATTATGTGACCTTTTGTGATTGGCTTCTTACTCTTTGCAGAACATCTTCAGCGTTCATTCATGTTGGAGCATGTATCAGTACAACCATGTACTGCATAACATAGCAGTCAATTAACAGACCACATATATGGCGGTAGTCTCATAAGATTATAATATAATATTTTTACTGTATCTTTTTATGTTTAGATAAGTTTAGATACACAAATTATTTACCATTGTGTTATGGCTGCCGATAGTATTCAATACAATAACATGTACAGGTTAGTAGCCTAGCAGCATGAGGCTATACCATACGACCCAAGTGTGTAGTGGACTATACTAGTAGATTTATGTAAATACACTCTGATGTTCACACAAGAACAAAATAATAATGCATTTTCCAGAACATATCCCCCTTGCTAACTGGTGTGTAACTATACTTCATTCCTTTATATTGCTTAATATTTCATTGCATGGATATACTATGTTTTCTTTATCTGTTTATCAGTTGATGGATATTTGGATTGTTTTCATTTTGGGGCTTCTATAAATAATGCTGCTGTAATAGTCATGATCAGGATTTTGTGTGGATTTATATTTTCATTTCTCATGGGGGTATTCCTAAGAGTAGAATAATATAACTATGAGGGGGTACTCAAAAAAACCAAAATTATCTTTTGGAGAGTGAGCCCCTTGTAATACACCTGGAATTTGTTCCTCCAGATGAAATGGTCAACAAAAGTTTTTATCTGGAAGTTTTTTAGTTGTTTTTTTTTTTTTGAGTTGGAGTCTCACTGTGGTGCCCAGACTGGAGTGCAGTGACACACTCATGGCCTCCGCAGCCTCAACTTGCTGGGCTCAGGTGATCTTTCTGCCTCAGCCTTCCAAGTAGCTGGAACCACAGGCATGCGCCACCATGCCTGGCTAATTTTTTGATTTATTGTAGAGATGAGTTCTCACTAAGTTGCCCAGACTGGTCTTGAGCCCCTGAGCTCAGGCAGTCCTCTTGCTTCCACCTCCCAAAGTGCTGGGATTACAGACATGAGACACCGTGCCCAGTTTATCTGGAAATTTTGAGAACGTTGCATCATGATTTGTGGAAGAAACATCCCAAGTCGTGGCAAACAGGTCACTGGTTCTTCCACCATGACAACTCATCTGCCCACTGTGCTGAGTCTGTTCAAAAATGGCATGAACCGACTCATCCTCCCTATTCACCCAATCTTGTCCCAAGCAACTTTTTTTGTTTCCCCAGATGAAAAAAGTCCTCAAAGGGAAATGTTTTGCTGATGTGGAAGAGGTAAAATAAAAAACTACAGAATTACTAAAAGGCATCAAAATTGACAAGTTCAAAAACTTTTTTGAGTCGTGAAAATAGCATCTTGATAAGTGTCTTACATCTAAGAGTACTTCGAAGGTGACTGAAGTTTAAACATGTAACAATAGGCTGGGCGTGGTGACTCACGTTTATAATCCCAGCACCTTGGAAGGCAGAGGCAAGAGGATTGCCTGAGCCCAGGGGTTCAAGACCAGCCTGGGCAACTTGGTGAAACTTCATCTTTACAGTAAGTCAAAAAATTAACTTGGCATGGCAGCACACTCCTGTGGTTCCAACTACTTGGAAGGCTGAGGTGGAAGGATTGCCTGAGCCAGCAAGTTGAGGCTGCAGTGACCATGAGTGTGCCACTGTACTTCATCCTGGGTGACAGAGTAAGATTCCAACTCAAAAAAATCCCAAAAAACCAAAAACAAATGGAGAAACATCCCATGCTCATGGATTGGAAAAATCAACATTGTTAAAATGACCGTATTACTCAAAGTAATCTATAGATTCAGTGCAATCTCTATCAAACTACCAATGTTATTTTTCACAGAATTAGAAAAAACACTAAAATTCTTATGGAACCAAAAAAACAAAAAGCCAGAATGGCCAAAACAATCGTAAGCAAAAAGAACAAAGCTGGAGGCATCACATTACCTGACTTCAGATTATACTACAAGGCTATAGTAACCACAGCAGCATGGTAATGGTACAAGAGCAGACACATAGACCAGTGGAGCAGAATAGAGAACCCAGAAATAAACCCAAATACCTACAACCAACTGATCTTTGACAAAGCAGACAAAACACACACTGGGAAAAAGACATCCTATTCAACAAATGGTGCTGGGAAAATTGAATACCTACATGCCGAAAAATGAAACTTGATCCCTGTCTCTTCTTATACACAAACATTAACTCAAGATGGATTAAAGACATAAATGTCAGATCTGAAACCATCAAAATCCTAGAAGAAAACCTAGGAAAAACTCTTCTGCGTTTTGGCCTAGCCAAAGAATAGGTGGTTAAACCCCAAAAGCAAATTCAACAAAAATAAAAATAAACAAGTGGGACTTAATTAAACTAAAAAGTTTCTGGTCAGGCGCGGTGGCTCAAGCCTATAATCCCAGCACTTTGGGAGACCGAGGTGAGAGGACTGCATGAGCCCATGGGTTCGAGAACAGCCTGAGCAACTTGGCAAGACCTCATCTCTACAATTAAAAAAAAAAAATTAGTGTGGTAGCTTGTGCCTGTAGGTCTGGCTACTTGGAAAGCTGAGGCAGAAGGATCTCGATGCTGGGCTAGCCGTGAGTGTGCCAGTGCACTCCAGCCTGGACTATGGAGTGAGACTATAACTAAAAAAAAAAAAAGCTTCTGCACAGCAAAAGAAATAATTAACAGAACAAATAGACAACCTACAGAATGGAAGAAGATATTCATAAACTATACTTCTGACAAAGGATTGATATCCAGAATCTACAAAGAACTCAAATAAATCAAGAAAAAAGCAAATAACCACATTAAAAAGTAGGCAAACAACATGAACAGACATCTCTCAAAAAAAGATGTACAGATGGCCAACAAACATGAAAAAATGCTTAATATCAGTAATCTTCAGGAAAATGCAAATTAAAACCACAATGAGATACCACCTTATACCAGTCTGAATGGCCATTATTAAAAAATCAAAAACAGGGCTGGCTCAGTGGCTCACACCTATATTCCCAGCACTTTGGGAGGTTGAGGTGGGAGGGCTGCCTGAGCACAGGAGTTCTAGGCTAGCCTAGATGACGTAGCAAGACCTTGTCTCTTCAAAAAGTTAAAAAAAAAAATTACTGGGTGTGATGTTGCATGCCTGTAGTTTCAGTATTTGGGAAACTGAGGTAAAAGGATGGCCTGATCCCAGGAGGTAGAGGCTGTGGTTAGCTGTGATCATGCCATTGAGCTTCAACCTGGGCCACAGCATGAGACCCAGGCTCAAAATAATAATAATACAAAGATGCTGGTGCAGATGTGGAGAAAAGGGAACGCTTATACATTGTTGGTGGGAATATAAATTAGTTGAAACCTCTATGGAAGTCAGTATGGAGATTTCTCAAAGAACTAAAAATAGATCTGCCATTTGATCCAGCAATCCCATTACTAGGTATCTAGCCATAGGAACAGATGTTATACTTAAAAAAAAAAAAACCTGCACCTGCATGTTTATCACAGCACAGTTCTCAATTGCAGAGATGTGTAATCAACCTGAATGCCCATCAACCTATCAGTGGATAATAAAAATGTGGTACATATACACTGTCAAATACTATTCAGCCATCAACAAGAATGAAATAATGTCTTTTGCAGCAACTTGAATGGAAATGAAGCACATCATCCTAAGTGAATTAATTCAGGAACAAAAAACTAATTACTGCATGTTCTTACTTACAAGTGGGAGCTAAACTAAGACTGGGCACTATGGCTTACTTCTGTAATCCCAGCATTTTGGGAGGCTGAGGTGAGAGGATTGCCTGATCCCACGGGTTTGAGACCAGCCTGGACAGCTTGGCAAGATCTTGTCTCTCCAGTAAGTCAAAAATGAGCCATGTGTGGTAGCATGTGCCTGTAGTTCCAGCTTCTTGGAAGGCTGAAGTGGAAGGACTGCCTGAGCCCAGAAATGGTGCAACTGCACTTCAGCCTGGGCTGCAGAATGAGCCTCTAACAAGAGATGGAGGAAGGGAGGGAGGGAAATGCTGCAGAGAGGTAGCATCAACAATTAATTTTGTGAAGAAATGAGCCAGACTTTGATTCTGGGTAGCTGGGAAGATGGAGATTCCCATTAATTTAAAAGGAGTAACAGAACATTGCCTAGTTTAACTTGGCATAGGTATGTTGAATTCAGCTTTAGATATATTCCAGGGAGGTTCTAGCATTTCACTGAGCTAAATCATTTACTGTTAGAACATTTATTGAGGGTCTGGCATGGTGGCTCACACTCGTAATCCTAGTACTTTTGGAATACAAGGTGGGAGGATTGCTTGAGCCCAGGAGTCGAGACCAGCTTGGGCAACATAGCAATACTTTGTCTCTGCCTAAAATAGAAAAATTTGCTGGGTGTGGTGCTGTACACCTGTAGTCCCAGCTACTCTGGAGGCTGAGGCAGAGGCATTGCCTGAACCCAGGAGGTCAAGGCTCTGGTGAGCCATGACGTGCCACTGCACTCCAACCTGGGCAACAGAGTGAGACTCTTGACTCAAACAAAAATATCATTGAAGATATGCTGTGTGGGAGGCATCAAAGCAGGATGGATGCCTAGTTTATTCCTAAGATATTTTGGCTCTACTATTTCAAACTCCTCCACCATTTTGATCCTTAGAGTAGTTTTATTGTGTTTCCAGGAATTGGTAAGCTTGAAATTGTACTGGTTAAAAAAAAGAAAAAGAAAAAAAGGTAAAAACATCTTGACAAATTAGATCTGTAGAATTTCACCTGAGAAAGTAGACTTGGAAATAATGGCCACAAAAGAAAGCTTAAAATGGCAGCAACAACAACAAAAAAAATCACTGAAATTTATTTTGAATTTTAAAATGATAGATGAATAAAATCTTTATTGTAAAATTTACTCTGGAAAAGACTTGATCTTGATTTCAGTAGGTTCGGTCAAAGAATTGAGAAGGGAGAAAAATATTACTCTTACTGTAATATATTTAGGTTATAAACAAAATAGAAGTCACTCTGTGACCCTGTCACTTCCCTTAACCACTGTGTTTATTTGAAACATATCCTTTCAGATATATTTTCTCTGCTTTTACAGATATATGTGTACAAAAATAAATATTGATTTGTAACTATTGGGTATCATTCTGTATAAAGTCTGTAATTTAAAAAAATATGTAAGTCTTAAATATCTTTCTGTGTCAGTTATATTGGATCAATTGTTTACTAGTTAAAATTTGAGCTTTCATAACATTCTTATTGACTAGATGCTGTTGTAAGGATGGGGGAGAAAGGAATACAGGTGTGCTTGCTACTCTCAAGAAGTTCACAGTAGAATTAAAGTATATAATCATTATAATACATGGAATACTAAGTGTTCCAGTAGAGAAATGTGCTAGGTCATATGTGTGCACAGAGCAAAGAACTTCTGCGCTTTGAGAGAGGTGAATATGTTAGGAAGTATTTAAAGGTAGTGAAAGAGATTTTGATGAGATTCTACGGAGACTATTTTGCAGGTCAGATTGTACTGGAATGATTAAGTAATTTGCAGATTTCATTCTTCTCCGTCTTGTGAAATGCATGACGTCTTTTGTCAGTAATCAGTCTTTTTGGTATCCTAAGCTATGGTTCTAAAAGCAAATCTTAATCATGCTTGCATTTCTTTTAGAATTTTGACAGCATTAAACAATACCAAAATTCCTTTAGTTAATATTTTTGTATTTCATCTTGCAGAGGATTATGTGAATGTATTTTTTTTCCTTCTTTAGGGAGGTGGTTGACTCTATGGTTCAGCATTTTAAAGTAACTATATTTGGAGACCGTAGACCAGTTTATGATGGAAAAAGAAGCCTTTACACCGCCAATCCACTTCCTGTGGCAACTACTGGGGTAAGATATGCACTATGCACTCCTTTATTAGAAAGCTATACTTAGCCGGGCTCGGTGGCTCAGCCTGTAATCCCGCGCCTTTGGGAGGCTGAGATGAGTGGATTGCCTGAGCCCGTGGGTTCGAGACTCGCCTGGGCAGTGAGACCTCATCTCTACAATAAATCAAAAAATTAGCCGGGCGTGGTAGCGCGCGCCTGTAGTTCCGGCTACATGGAAGGCTGAGGCGGAAGGATTGCCGGAGCCCAGCAGGTCGAGGCTGCGGTGGCCGGGAGCGGCCACTGCACTCCAGTCTGGGCGACAGAGTGAGACTCCAACTCAAAAAAAAAAAAAAGAAAGCTATACTTTTAGCCGGGTGTGGTCGCTCACACCTGTAATCCCAGCACTTTGAGAGGCTGAGGTGAGAGGATGGCCTGAGGCCAGGGTATGAGACCAGCCTGGGCAACTTGGCGAGACCTCATCTCTACAATAAATCAAAAAAATTAGCCAGGTGTGGTGGCGTGCACCTGAAGTTCCAGCTACTTGGAGGCAGAAGAATAACCTGAGCCCAGCAGGTCGAGGCCGTCGTGGTTGTAAGCGTGCCATTGTGCTCCACTCCTGCCTGGGTGACAGTGAAACTCCAACTCAGAAAAAAAAGGAAGCTAGACTTTTACATGCATCTATTACCATTTTTTAAATTACAGTCTATCCATATATAAATATATATCACTGTTTTTTCACTTTTTATGTTGAAATAATTTTAAACTTACAGAGAAATTACAAGAATCATGCAGAGAACTGTCATATACCCTTAGCCTAGACTCACCAACATTCTTAGCATTTGCTCTATTATTTTTTTCTTTATCTCTTTTGCTCTTTTTATATTGACTCAGATGACTGTCTAGAAAGGCAGACATACATGCTTATTTTTTTCTGAACCATTCACAGGTAGGTTGCCCATATCAAACCCCTTTAATGTTTAATACTTTAATGTATATTTCCTAAGAACAGGGATAAAAACCATAGCACAGTTATCAGTTTCATTAAATTTAACATAGATATGATACTTTTATTTTGTTTATTTATTTATTTATTTATTTATTTATTTTTGAGTTGGAGTCTCACTCTGTCGCCCAGACTGGAGTGCAGTGGCCGCTCCCGGCCACCGCAGCCTCGACCTGCTGGGCTCCAGCGATCCTTCCGCTTCAGCCTTCTGAGTAGCCGGAATTGCAGGCACGTGCTACCACGCCCAGCTGGTTTTTTGATTTATTGTAGAGATGAGGTCTCGCTGCCCAGGCGGGTCTCGAACCCGTGGGCTCAGGCAATCCACTCACCTCAGCCTCCCAAAGGCGCGGGATTACAGGCTGAGCCACTGAGCCCAGTTTATGATACTTTTATTAATCAACAATTCAAATTCCAATTTTTTCAGTTGTTCCAATGATATCTTTTAGCATTATTTTTCCTCCAGTATAGACTCTAGTTTAGGATCATGATATAGATATCATGTGTTTTTAATCTTTTTTCTGGAGCAGTTCCTCAGGCTTTTTTTCTTTCATGACATAATTGAAGATTACAGGCAAATTTTTTTGTAGAGTGTTCCTCAGTCAGGATTTGTTGATTCTTCCTTCCCCTTGATTGCATTCTGGTTATGCATTTTTGGCAGGAATATTACATAAGTTTTCTTTCCTTATCAGTGCATCATATCAAGCAGCATGTAATATGTATTTGTTCCATTATTGGTATGTTAACTTTTATCATCTGGTTAAGTTGGAATCTGTCTTGTTTCTCCTATTGAGGTATTATTTTTCTCCTTGTAGTTACTAAGTATCTTGGGGGAGATACTTTTTTTAAAATTGTGGTAAAATACATGTAAAATAAAATTTACCATCTTAACCATTTTTAAGATACGGATAGAGTGATATTAATCGTATTCACTTTGTTATGTAATCATCATCACCATCATCTCCAGAACTGTTTTTATTTTGCAAAACTGAAAGTCTCACAGTGGCTCATGCCAGTAATCCAGCAATTTGGGAGACTGAGGTGGGAGAATTGCTTGAGTCCAGGAATTTGAGACCCATTTAGGCCACATAGCAAGACCTGATCTCTACAAAACAAAAAATAAAAAAATAAGCATGCATGGTGGTGCACACTTGTAGTCCCAGCTACTCAGAAGGCTGACACAGAAGGCTCACCAGAGCCCCGGAGGTTGAGGTTGTGGTGAGCATTGATCATGCCATTGCACTCCAGCCTGCGCAGCGGAGTGAGACTCTAACTCAACAAAAAAAGAAAAGAAAAAGAGAAGCTCTGTATTCCTTAAACAATAACTCCCCATTGCCTCCTCACATCAGCTCCTGGCAGTCACCATTGTTCCCTCTGTCTCTATAAATTTAACTAGCCTCATATAAGTGTGGAATCATACAGTGTTTTTTATTTTTGTGTATGTGTGACTGGCTTATTTCACTTAGATAATATCCTCAAGATTTATCCATGTTGTAGCATATGTTAGAATTTCCTTTCTGTGCAAGATGAATAATATTCCATTGTTTGTATATACCACATTTTGTTTATCCATTCATCCACTGATGGATACCTTTTGACTATTGCAAATAACACTGCTGTAAACATGAGTATACAAATATCTCTTTGAGATTCTGCCTTCAATTTTTTGTGTATATACCCAGAAGTGAAATTGCTGGACATGTAGTAATTACTATTTTTAATTTTTTGAGTATCAACCCTACTGTTTTCCAAAGTGACTGTACCATTTTTAATTTTCAAGAACTGTACACAGGGGTCCCAGATTTTCCATAGCCACACCAATAGTTGTTTTCTGGTTTTGTTTTGGTTTTTTTTGTAGTAGTAGTGATTCCAGTGGGTGTGAGATGATATCTTATTGTGGTTTTGATTTGCGTTTCGCCAATAATTAGTGAGGTTGAGCATCACTTTGTGTGTTCATTGGTCACTTGTATATCTTCTTTGGAGAAATGTGTAGTCAAGTCCTTTGCCCACTTTTGCTTGTTTGTTTTTTGAGTTCTTAGACAACTTCTTGTGTAGTTGTAAGAGGATCCTTCTTTGCTCATTTTTTAATTAGGTTGTTGGTTTGGTTTGGTTTCTTGTGGTTGATGGTGATGAGTTGTGTATGAGTTTTTTGGGTTTTTTTTTTTTTAACTAAAATGCTCAGTACCAGTGTCGGAGTTCTTTATATATTCTGGATATTAACTCCTTACATATATGATCTGTAAATATTTTCTCACATTTCATGGGTTGCCTTTTCACACTATTGGTTGTGTCCTATATTGATACAAGTCTGTCATTCCTTCTCCACGTATTAGTCTGCTGTAAGGGAGAATATTTTCTTCTACCCTGTTTATTGATTTCAACGCCAAGATTGTCCCAGATTTGGTTCTTATGTCTTTTTTAAAGTGACACATTTTTGGGGGGAATACAGTTATGAGTCAAATAATGATGGGATTACGTTTTAAGAAATGTCTTGTTAGACAGTTTTGTCACTGTGCTAACATCATAGAGTGTACTTACACAAACCTAGATGGTATAGCTTACTATACACCTAGGCAATATAGTATGGCCTATTATAGCTAGGCTATAAACCTGTGTAGTATGTTACTGTACTGAATACTGTAGGCAATTGTAATACAATGGCATTTGTATCTAGGCATACTAAATATAGAAAAAGTATAGTAAAAAAATATTATAAAAGATTTGTTTAAATGGTACACCTGCATAAGACAGCTCCGTTATAATCTTATAGGACCACTGTTGTGTATGCAGTCCAATGTTGACCAAAAGTCAATATGTAGTACATGACTTAATTACTTTCTGGCACAACAAGAAGTTCAGGCTTGTCTGTTGTTTCCTCTGCTGCATTCTCACAACTAACCATTTCTCAGTGTACTCCTGGTTTCTTTTAGTTGAAGAATGCAATTTTGAAATGAAAGTTTGAATACTGAGTGTGCTCATTGTTGCCGAAGGTATATGTGCTTCTAAGCCCTTTCAATGGCGAGAGGTAGGAAATATAAGTATATAAATAAGCAAATAAATAAAACAGAAAGCTAAGTATTATACTTCATGTTGTTTTGTAGCTAGCTAAGGTAAAAAAAATTATACTTTATATAGTAAATCTAACATATGTATATTGGAAATCATGAGTTCACACTTGGTTTTTCCATTTCCAGTCTATCTCCACATGATACTTCCTTTCCTCACCGCAGTCCACTTTTGTATCTTCCTTCTTTAGTTAGACTTCTGACTCCTCAAAACATCACTGCTCTTTCTCATTTGCTCAGTCCTACAGTATATATAGTTTCTGAATTACTAAACTCATACTACTACAGAAAACAAACCTACTAATGAGTTCAAGGTTTTATTTTGTATGCAGTTCTTCCAGACCTGCCCTTTTTCCTGGAACTGAGAGTATAGGTACTATACATAGTATGTTCAAGAGTTACTTGAAATTAGCCAGGTATGGTGGCATGCACCTATAGTCCTAACTACTTTGGCAACTGAGGCAGGAAGATCACTTGAACCCAACAGTTTGAGGTTGCAGTGAGCACTACACTCCAGCCTAAGTGACAGAGACCCTGTCTCTAAAAAAAGAGAGAGGGAGTTACTTGAATTAGTGTTTCCTTTTTCCTTTCAGTGTGATTACATTATTTGAAATGCATTGAGGTTCTTTTGATTCTGTTTATGATATACAGTTTTAATTTTCCCTCTATTTTTGTTTACTTAGATTTTTAAAAACATATAGAATTTTAATATGCTTCCAAACATCAAAACTGTGCCAAAACACATACTCAGAATTGTTCCTTACTTCTCCCAATCCATTGCCTCTCATCCTTGTGAAAGTAGCCAATTTCTTTGTTTCTGGTTCATGCTTCCTGTGTTTCTTTTTGCAAAAGTAAGCAAATATATGAATATTTTCTCATTGTTCCTTTTTCACACATAAGATGTCATATGATTTGTAATCTTTTGTATTTTGCTCTTTTCGCCTAACAGTATAGCTTAGAAATTATTCCAGGCAGTTTCAAGAGATCTTCCTCATTCTTTTTTTATAGCTTCCTAGATGTTAGGGCTTTTAGATAGTTTCCAGTATTTTGCAATGACAAATAATACTGGCATGAGTAACTATTATTTAAATTTTAGTCTACAAAAAATAAAATAGATGATAAACTTTAGTCTATTGATTTGACAATATTGAGATTGAATTTTTATTTTTGCCTTGTTTTCTAAGTTAAGCTGAAAATAATTGTATTTATCTTTTTCCAATTTACCAGTTGACTCTTTTCCCATCAACAGGTAGATTTAGACGTTACCTTACCTGGGGAAGGTGGAAAAGATCGACCTTTTAAGGTGTCAATCAAATTTGTCTCTCGGGTGAGTTGGCACCTACTGCATGAAGTACTGACAGGACGGACCTTGCCTGAGCCACTGGAATTAGACAAGCCAATCAGCACTAACCCTGTCCATGCTGTTGATGTGGTGCTACGACATCTACCCTCCATGAAGTGGGTGCTTCTGGCTTTTTTTCCTCTTTAGATTTTAAATGTGAAAGTTTTCCTCCCAGTAGTGAGTTGTGTGCGCAGGCTTCCCTTGGTTAACCTTTATGTGTTGTATATTTTTATTGTTCAACTGAAGTGCTGAACAAGAATAACATGCATACAAATTCTTTGACAAAAGTAAGTTACGGAAAATTCTCTGACTTTTGCAAGTAAATACATACTATTAGCTTAGCCTGTCTCGTGAACACTTTTATAGAAAAATGTCTCTCCCTTTGTCTTAGGAGCTATAAATCTTGAATAACTGATCTATTTTCAGATATAGTCCTTTAGTTCAGTTATCTTGTTTTAAAAGTAATTTCACTGTTTATACAATAGTGTCAAATTGTGTTGGGATGCTATTTTTACTAAGACCTCCCATGTGTATGTCTATGTGTGTGTGTGTATAGTTACATATACTTGTGTGTGTGTGTGTGTGTGTGTGTATGTGTGTGTGCGTATATATATATGTAGGACCAGTCTGTTTTTATACAGAAAAATAGTATATCTTACAAACACATCTGGAAATGTGTCTTTTTGATCAATAATTATTTATTCTAGCACTTTTAAAGTTGAAACGGTTAACCTTTTTTTTTGAGTGGGGTCTCAGGCTGGAGTGAAATACAGTGGTATGATCCTGGCTCACCACAGCCTTGACCTCCTGGGCTCAAGGAATCTTCTTACCTCAGCTTCCCAAGTAGCTGGGGCTACAGGTACATATCATCACATGCAGCTGTTTTTAATTTTTTTTTTTTGTAGAGATGAGGATCTCGCTATGTTGCCCAGGCTAGTCTTTTTTTTTTTTTTTTGAGTTGGAGTCTCACTCTGTCGCCCAGACTGGAGTGCAGTGGCCGCTCCCAGCCACCGCAGCCTCGACCTGCTGGGCTCCAGCGATCCTTCTGCCTCAGCCTTCCACGTAGCTGGAACTACAGGCGCGCACTACCACACCCGGCTAATTTTTTAATTTTTTTTTATTGTAGAGATGAGGTCTCGCCTGCCCAGGCGGGTCTTGAACCCGCAGGCTCAGGCAATCTACTCACCTCAGCCTCCCAAAGGCGCAGGATTACAGGCTGAGCCACTGAGCCTGGCTTCCCAAGCTAGTCTTGAACTCCTGGGCTCAAGTGATCTTCCAGCCTCGGCCTCCTGAAGTGCTGGGATTACAAGTGTGAGCCACCACATTCGTCCTTAAATGTATTTTTTTTTAAGATGTGGGGCACAATTCAGGATAAGGTATACAAATGGTCATTGTACAGGTAAAGTTTAGGTTTAACTTTGCTCCCCACTTTGCCTGGTTTGAGATCAGGTACCCTTATTGGTAAAGTGTGCCCCTGTCTCCCCTGGCAATGCCATGCTACTGCCAATCCCTTTCTTATAGTATTATAATTGTTCAGGGTCTGCTTATGAGTGAGAACATGTGGTATTCAGTTTTTTGTTTCTATAATAGATTACTGAGTATTATAGACTCTAAATCCATTCAAGGTGCTATGAGGGTCATAATTTTGTCCTTCTTCATTGCTACATAATACTCCTTCATGTATATGTACTATATTTTTTACCCTTAAATGTATTTTTAAGAAGGTATAGCTGGGCTCGGTGGCTCAGCCTGTAATCCCACACCTTTGGGAGGCTGATGTGAGTGGATTGCCTGAGCCCGCGGGTTCGAGACCCGCCTGGGCAGCAAGACCTCATCTCTACAATAAATAAAAAAATCAGCCGGGCGTGGTAGCGCATGCCTATAATTCCGGCTACTTGGAAGGCTGAGGCGGAAGGATCGCCAGAGCCCAGCAGGTCGAGGCTGCGGTGGCCCTGGGCGACCGAGTGAGACTCCAACTCAAAAAAAAAAAAAAAAGAAAGTATTTTAAATATAATTTGTTATTATTTAAACTAAATAAGAGAAAGGAGAATTCCAGTGGGTTTTTTTTTTTCATTTAGAATGGGTACTTTTTGCTTTCACAAACTTGGAACATGTTTGGTTTCATAAATTCAAATAAATTGTCTGTGCTCTAGTCTCCCCTGTTCTGCAGATTTAAGTACCTGTATGAAAAGGAAAGAATTGAATATGCTATTTTAATTTTTGTAGATATACACCTGTGGGGCGTTCCTTTTTCTCAGCTCCAGAAGGATATGACCACCCTCTAGGAGGGGGCAGGGAAGTATGGTTTGGATTCCATCAATCTGTTCGGCCTGCCATGTGGAAAATGATGCTTAATATCGATGGTAAGAGAACTAAGGCTGTATTCTACATTAGGTAGTTGATTTCTATATGGCATGTATGTATATGTAAATTATATATATATGTACTGGTGTCATGTAATATTTGGACATGTATTATGATGTACTGGAAAACCTTTATATTTGTATTACATTTCATTCAGAAAGCCTTTGCACTGAACTTATCCTAGAATGTTATTAAACATGAAGCACATGAAGACAAATTTCAAAGCTCTGACATGATAATTTGAACAATCTTCTATTATAATTCACTTTGGTCCTTTTTTACTGTAACTCAACATTTCATTATGAAATATTTACTTTAAAAAAAGAGATGTCTTTTGGTAATAGTGATCCCAAGTTTTATGCCTTCTGCTTTTTTTACTGTGGTGTTAATTGTATTACAAACCGGGTGCGGTGTGGCTCACACCTATAATCCCAGGATTTTGGTAGGCAGAGGCAAGAGGACTGCCTGAGCCCATGGGTTCAAGACCAACCTGGGCAACTTGGTGAGCCCTACAATAAATCAAAAAATATTAGCCAGACATGGTAGCACATGCCTGTGGTTCTAGCTACTTGGAAGGCCGAGTCAGCAGAAGGATCACCTAGCCCAGCAGATCAAGACTGCAGTGGCCATGAGCAGCGTGCCACTGCACTCAGCCTGGCTGACAGAGTGAGGCTTAGACTCAAAAAAAAAAAAAAAATTGCATTCTCATTTTTAGGTGTTTTCTTACAAATATTTTCAAGCTTATATGAAAGTGAGAGAATAGTATAATGAACTACCATGTATTGAGATATCAGGCTTAATCTATATCAATTTTTTCCTCTACTATAATATTTTAAAAATCAAATTCAGACAGCATGTTATTTTGGCGCTACCACTTCAGTTGTACTTCTAAAAATTTGAATGTTTTCTTATACAGCAAGTTATCATATGTAGGAAAATTAAAAACAAGCATTTATTTTTATCTTCTAATACCCGGTTCATAGTCAGATTTTCCTGATTGTCTCAAATATGTCTTTTTCTAGTCATTTGATTCTAATTAGAATTCAAACAAGATCCACACATTACATTTGATTATCATGTCTTTTTTAATCTAATAGTCCCATTTCCTTTATTCTTTGTTTCTTTCTTTCTTTATGCCATTGACTTGTTGCAAAAACTTGGTCACTTGTTTTGTAGAATATCCACAAATCTGATTCCATCTTTTTCTTTTCTTGTGTCATTACCTTGTTCTTCTATTCCTTATAATTCCTGAAAATAAAAGTTAGCCCTAGAAGCTTGATTCAATTCTAGTTCAGAATACTTCATAGGTGCTTTATGTTGTATCACATTAGGAGACACACTGTATGTGGTGGTCCCAATTTTAGTGATGCTGAAATTATTCCATAGGTTCAGAGATGATTCAGAGATCTCTTTATTATTAATTTTTCAATCAACCTTCTAATTATTAATGTTCTATTAATTGATTATTGTTACCCAAATCTTTTCACTGGGGATTACCAACTGGTAATTTTTTTGAATTCTGTTATTCATTTTGCATTAGAGATGGAATTTTTATGTGGAAAAGTACAATGTCTTATTGATAATTGATTAGTATTTGATAGCTTCCTTGCCTTCTGGCATGGCAAGATATTTCTGGCTCATCTTAGGTTTCCTGAAGAGTACCTGGAATTAGACATTCCTCCAAGGGCCCCTGGATTGCTCCAGATCTGTGCATAATTTCCTCATTTTCTTCAGTGGCATCTATCATTGTGTAATATATGATGGAAAGGGGATATATTTAGCCAGTACCCTTTCGATGTATACTAGAGTTCATTTGCCATTTCAGAACATTACTTTATGTATATTTAGATACATCTGTAAGATAAATTCCTGGAAGTGAGATTGATGGGTCAAGGGTAAATGTATTTGCAGTTTTGATCATTACTGCCAGATTGCTCTCCATAGAGGTTGTAGACATTTTTCCATTAGAGTTGTCAAACTCTTAGATTTGTGAGAAATGGTTTCCTTACATACATTAATTAGTATTTGATCACCTTTTTACGTATAAGGGCCACTTGTGTTTCTTTTTTAATGAACTGTTAGTTTATACCTTTTCCCTTTTTTTCCTATTGGATTTTTGGTCTTCTCGTTTACTGAGAGTGCTGTCTAGATGAAGGAGATTAGCCCTTCATTTTAATATGAGTTGCATCTGTTATGCATAGGTTATTATTTGTCTTTTGAAGTTGGTGTGGTGGAGTGTTTTTTGTTTTGCCATGCTGAAGTTTGTCTGTATGTGTACACACATATACATGTATGTATTGGTCAGTCATTTCTTTTATGATTGTTAATATCTGATAGGGCTAGACCTGTTTTCTCTTTTCAGGGTTTGGCAGGCCATTCTTAAGTATTTTACCATATAAGCTTTAGAAAAACCTTTTTAGATCCAGTTAATAGGAGAGTATAAGTTGTTATTGTTATTGAGATCTCATTACATTTATAAATTAAATTAGGGTACATTGACATCTTTAAGGTGTTAAGTGTTTCTGTGCAAGAACACAGTCTGTCTTTCTGTTTGTTCAAGATTATTGTTTTCTTCAGGAGTGTTTTTAAAACTTTCCTCACAATAAATTTTGTACATTTTTTGTTATTCTTAGATATTTTCTCTTTTTTGTTGCTGTTAAATTGGTTTACAGATTCTGTTTATTGTTTATATACTTGAAAACTTTCAGCTTCTATATACTAACTTTTTCTCTCTCTGCCTTATTTGAATTCCATTATTGTTTATAGTACATTTTCAAGTAATTTTCAAGGGGTTTCTAGGTTATAATCATATCTTCTGCAGATAGTGATAGGGTTACCTCTTCCTTTGGATTTTTATACCTCTAACTTTTTTTTATCAGATTATACTGACTAATTAAGACAATATTAAACGGTAGTGATTAGTGGGCATCCTATTTTTATTCCTTAGAAGGACTGCTTCTAGTGTTTCTGCATTAAGTATTATGCATACATAGGTTTGTGTATATATATTGTGATATTAAGGAACATCTGTTGACTCCTATTTTATTAAGTACTTTTAATCAAGAATGTGTGTTAAATTTTGTCAGATGCCTTTTTAGCCTTTATGGAACTGATGATATTTCTCTTCTTTTTAACAAACATTGAACCAAACTGGCATTCCTAGATTATTTTAATGTGATGCTGGATTCTATTTGCTAATACTTGACTTTTTAAATTAAAATCCAAAAGTAAGATTAATCTGCAATCTTCTTTTTTTGTGTGCAGTCATCTTCAAATTTTTATATTAATATTTCATAAGAATTCAGAAGTTTTCCATTTTGTATAATGTATAACAGTTTAAAAACAGAATTGAAAATATCAGTTCTTAAATTTTGTAGTATTCCCCTACAAACCTTGTGATCTGATTTTTTTTTTTTATAGTTTTGTTTTGTTAGATATTTGTTTAAAATTTCCCCCATTAATTTTGTGAAAATCAATCTGTTCAGGTTGCCTGAGTTCACTTTTGGTTGGTCACATTTTCCTGGAAAATTATTTATTTTACTTATATTTAATTTAATTATATAGAATTTTACAAAGTAGTCTCTATTATTTTTTGAAATTTTGTCTATTTCTGTGGGTTTCCCCTAATTTCTTTTTGTACATATTTTTTATCCTTTTACTCTTTATTGGAATAGCTAGTAGTTCAGTCAACTGATTTTTTTTTCCCTAGCAAAAGAGCTTTAAAATTTTTTTGAGCCGGGCTCGGTGACTCAGCCTGTAATCCCGCACCTTTGGGAGGCTGAGGTGAATGGATTGCCTGAGCCTGCAGGTTTGAGACCTGCCTGGGCAGCGAGACCTCATCTCTACAATAAATGAAAAAATCAGCCGGGCGTGGTAGCGCATGCCTGTAATTCTGGCTACTTGGAAGGCTGAGGCAGAAGGATCGCTGGAGCCCAGCAGGCGAGGCTGCGGTGGCTGGGAGTGGCCACTGCACTCCAGTCTGGGCGACAGAGTGAGACTCCAACTCAAAAAAAAAAAAAAAATTTTTTTTTGTAGAGGCAGGGTTTCACTGTGTTGCCTGGCCAGACTGGTCTTGAACTCCTGGTCTCAAGTGTTTCTCCCGCCTTGGCCTCCCAAAGTGATGAGCCATTGCACCCAGTCTTCCATTTTGCTGTTGTTGTTCTGGCTTTGTATTTTCTATCTACTTAATTTCTGCTTTTCTCTTTACACATTTTTCATCTACTTTTCTTCAGTTAACTAAACTAAAGTTACTTTTCTAACTTTTAAAGCTAAATTAGTAATTTACTTTCATTTTTTTCTCATTGATAAAAGTTTTTAAAACAATAATTTTTCCTGTGATTACTGTTTTAGCTGTATTGAAAAGCTGATATAAAGTATTTTTGTTCTATATTTTCTTGAAGTTCCACATATTTTATTTATATTTCCTGTGATTCAAATATTGTTTGAGAGACTTTTTAAATACTTGGATTGGAGGACTTTTTGTTTTCTGATTTTGTTATGAATTTCTAGTTTTATTGTGTTAATCAGAGAATGTGGTTTATATTTCTGCTTTTAGAATTTGTTGAGTTTTTTTGTAGCCTGATATATGGCCAATTTTTTGGTAGTTCAGTGGCTATTTCAAAACAAAGTATATTCATTTATTAGGGTAGAGTGAAATTAATGACCATCCTATCTACTATTTTGATTATGGTGTTTTCATCATTTATTTTCTTTATTTTTGTTTGCTCAGACTAGGAGATATAATTTTAAATTTCCTGTTATTAAGGTATTTGTTTCTCCTTTTATCTCCTATAATTTCTATTTTCTGCATGTTGCGACTGTATTATTAAGATTATATATATTCATATATATTTTCTTTAATGTGAATTAAAACCTTTACAGTGATAAAGTGATTTTCCTTTTATACATTTTGACCAAAATTTTACATTATCTAATAAATGAATTACAATCCATGTCTTTGTGATGTTTATCCTATTCTTTTGTCTTTCTTTTCCTTTGTGTTTTAAAAAATTCTTTTTGAAACACTGGTATATCTTGACAGTAGCATAGAATGGTTTTGCTTTGTGGGTCAGTTTAAAACTTTTTTTCTGTTTAATGGATGAGTTAAACCAGTTACAGATAGGAAAGACATATCTTCCTGTCTGTCAAGACGCAACCATGGGTATTGGGTTTGTCAAATTATTTTATGTCCTTTTTCCTGTTTGTATGTTTTAAAACTTTAAGTGGTATGTTTTCTGTGCTTTAAAAATGGTAGTTCTAATATTAGGAAGACTTTTCTCCCTAGTGGCTTTCTTTATACTTAAACCTTCATCTGATCGCTCATGTTCCTTTCTTTTTTATTTATTTTTACTTATTTATTTTGAATTGAGGTCTCACTGTGTCACCCAGGCTGGAGTGCAGTGGCACATGTGTTACCACCGCAGCCTTGAGCTGCTGGGCTTAAGCAATCCTTCCACCTCAGCCTTCCAAGTAGCTGGAACCACGGGCGCTCGCTACTACGCTTGGCTAATTTTTTTGATTTATTGTAGAGACAAAGTCTCACCATGTTGCTTAGGCTGGTCTTGAACCCCTGGGCTCAGGCAGTCCTCTAGCCTCTGCCTCCCAAAGTGGTAGGATTACAGGCGTGAGCTACCAGACCCGGCTTCTTTCTTTTTTAAAGCAGTGTTTTTTGTTTCCCTTGATTAAGTAGCAATTAAATTAGCTTTATTTTCTTCCCTTCTTTCATCCCTCTCTTTACTAACTAGTTTTAGCCAATATAGCATTATTTTATTGCCCTTAATAATTTTACTCAAATTTTTACTGCATGGCTTTCAACTCTAACTCCTACATGAGTACACGAGGTGCATTTGTTTAGTTTATTCTACTTTTTATATTTTCTACTCTTATCATTCATTTATTTGTGTATAATATTATTCCTACATTCTTAAGAGGATGTAACAGTTTTATTCTATTTGTTTTCATCTTAAACCTGCAATTAAACATATTGGTGCTCACTGGGAGTCCTTCTGCTGAAATTTTTCATGTCGTTGTTGGTTTCAGTTTGTCCTCAAGTTGTTTCTTTAAGAAAGACTTGTTTGAGTAAGAGTTGAGTTTTTGCATATCGTCTGTAGCCTTATTTCTGAAGGACTGTTCAGCTCAATTTAAAATTGCTGATTCACACTTTCTTTCCTTAGGTATCTTGTAGGTATTTTTCTACTGTCTTCTGGCCTTGAGTGTTCATTAGAGAAGTATGATACCAACTTGATTCTGTTTTTCTTTGATGTGACTTGCCTTTTTTGTCTGGTGGACGAAAGTATTTTTTCAAATACCAAATAATTTAGAAATTATTTTGTTTATTATTTTATTTTCTGGTAAAATTATTTTACTAGATTTTTTTTTTCCTTAATTGACCATTTGGGGTCAATTTTCTACCTGTCATTTTATTTTCTTTTAAAAAATTTATATCCTGGCCAGGCGCAGTGGCTCATGACTATAATCCCAGCACTTCAGGAGGCTAAGGCAAGAGGATTACCTGAGCCTAGGGGTTCAAGACCAGGCTGGGCAACTTGGTGAGACCTCAGCTCTACAATAAATCAAAAAATTAGCTAGGCATGATGGCATGTACCTGTAGTTGTAGCTACTTGGAAGGCTGAGGCAGAAGGATTGCTAGAGCCCAGCAAGTCTAGGCTGTGGTAGCCATGAGTAAGCTACTGCACTCCAGCCTGGGTGACAATAAGACTTTGACTCAAAAAAAAAAAAAAAGTTTATATTCTATGTACTTCTTACTGTGCCTTTTGTGGTGTAGATTTTATCATGTGTTCCTTGCAGTTTATAAAAATCTTTTTCTTCCATTTCTGAGTTCCACCATGCTTATTTTACCAACTCCTGTTGACTGGATAGCTCTTCCTTAAGTTACTAAACTTCTGCTCTGGAATCTTTCTTTATAACTGCATTAAGAATTTTTGAATTTATATTAAAAAGTTAGAGATATAATTTTCGTCTGCTTTGTGATGATATTGTTTGTTGAATTTTCTTTGTCAGAGATATTACACTGCTTTTTTACTATGGTGTTTTCGTATGGATACTTTTCACTTTTTTGTTGCTTGTATTTGAGTGAGATAAGTTTTCCCAAACCATCTATTAGAAGGACTTTAGGGATATGGGATGAACATTAGAAACACCTTAAGAGCAAGGTAGTTTTCCACGTTTCTGTGCTCAAAACCTCTCTTCTCTGTTGTTCTGATGGATTCTTTCTTCAAAATACAGCTACATCTCCTTTACCTCTCAGTAGTATGAATTACTACATGAGCTCCTCCAGGTCCTTACTAGTTTCTGCTAATTGTCTTCCTCTTAAATCGCCTGCCTCAGATGTTAACAATTAAAGAATTTGTGAAAGGTATACAGGAGTTCTTTGTACTACTCATAACTTTTCTGTAAGCTTGAAATGATTTCAGAATCAGATATTGCAAAAGAAAAGAACATGCCTCACTTTTAGGAGGGTAGTCCTTTCTGAGGCTGTCACTTCTAAACCACTCTCCACTCACTCTCCTGACACTTTCTACACCTCCTTTCCCTGCCTCCTTCTGAGATTCCCCCATTCAACCTCAGTTCTTACTTAGAATAGGTCCCTTTCTTTCTGGGAGTGAAAATTTATTTCCTGCTAGATTTCGTCATACTTGTCATTCTTCCATGCTCAGATATGACTTCTTGCGTAAGATCTACTAGTTCCAAGTACTCTGGGCTGTATTTGCTTATAATTTGGCATTTTTAGTTTTTTATTATTTCCTAGTTTCACTAAAGATGCATGGTTTTCTTTCTTTAAAAAAATTTTTGTTGTTGTTTTTGTTGCCCTGTGCAGCTTCTAGGAGAAAGATGGGAAAATTTGGGACTGATTTACTGTTATGTTTCTACTGGAACTTGAAGGCCACCTTTGGAAATTACTTAAGAAATAATTTATAAACAACCCATTGTTTCAAATAAATCACAAGGGAAATTTAAAGTATTTTGAACTGAAGGAAATGAACATAGTACATATCAGAACTGTTATGATGAGCTAACGCAATGCTTAGAGAGAGTTTAAAACTTTAAATGCCTATTTCAAAAGAATAAGCACATCTCTGACCTGAACATTCATCTCAGTTAGAAAAATAACAGAAAGTTAAATGCCAAGAGAATAGGAAGAAATAAGAGGTAAAAACAGAAATCAGTGAAACAGAAAACAAACTTATCTCTATCCTTTAGGTAGGGGGACTTTAAAAGTTTTTAAGAAGGATAGTGACCTAATCATATTTGTTTTCCAGAAAGAGACCTCTGGCAGCAGTATGGAGAATAGATAGAGGAGAAAAAACTAATCTGAGAAGCCAGTTAGGAGGCTTTTCAATCACTAGTTCAGGTAAGAGGTGGTGATGGTCTAATGTGGGATGGAAAGGAAGGATTAAGCTGAAAAATTAGATTTAAGAACTATGTCCAGGAAAAGAAAAAAAAAAATCTTGGGTGTAGTTATTGGTACATGGAACTGATTGGAAACCAGTAGAATAGAAGTTTTACTAGGTTTTGAAGGAAATGTTTATGCAAATAAACTACAGATCTTGTGTATCAAAGTTCAACTAGAGAAGCAGAGAGAACTAGAAGGAGATATAGAGAGAGAAATTTGGTTTATGTGGTTGTAGGGACTAACTAGGCAAGTCTGAAATCCTTTGGGCAGGATGTCAGGAAGGACAGGCTAGAAATTTGGAGCATGGGCTTTGCTGTTGTCTACAGATGGAATTTCTGTCTCTTGGGGAAGCCTCAGCCCTGCTTTTAAGACCTTTTAACTAATTGAATCAGGCTCTTCCACATTATCCAGGATGATCTCTATTACTTAGTGTCATCTGATTGAGAACTTTAATTATATCTAAAAAATAACTTCATAGCAATACCTAGATTAATGTTTAAGTAAACAGCAGCTACCTACCAAAGTTGATACATTAATAAAAAAACAAAAACAAAAAAAGCACAACTGGCCGGTCATGGTGGCTCATGCCTGTCATTTCAGTACTTTGGGAGGCCGAGATGAGAGGATTGCCTGAGCCCAAGTGTTCAAGACCAGCCTGGGCAGCTTGACGAGACCTTATTTCTACAATAAATAAAAAAATTACCCAGGCATGGTGGCACGATCCTGTGGTTCCTGCTACTTGAAAGACTGAGGTGGAAGGATCGCCTCAGCCCAGCAGGTTGAGGCAGCTGTGGCCAGGAGCGTGCCACTGCACTCCAGCCTGGGCGACAGAGTGAGACTCCAACTCAAAAAAAATAAAAATAAAAAAAAGGAAGAAAAGAATCTAGAATGTGGCCACGGCATCTGCTGAGTGATTCCCTTTAAAAACACACACACATACACACACACATATATACAACCACACCTGCTCTGAAATGTTTTATGATTATTCAATTCTTGAAACAACCTTTAGATCACTGCTGCATTATAAACTGACTT
This sequence comes from Cephalopachus bancanus, assembly GCA_027257055.1. NCBI lineage: Eukaryota > Metazoa > Chordata > Mammalia > Primates > Tarsiidae > Cephalopachus > Cephalopachus bancanus. The sequence continues at coordinate 745,137 of JAPVLO010000483.1, forward strand.
CCAAGAAGGACATATTTTCCAGCATACATTCAGAATAGTAGCTCTAGGATTTCCTGCCAGGTATGATTGGTGTTGCTGTCAACTGAATATGGGAGTAATCTGCTATTGCTGGTTAGTTGGCAGTATATACCATTTATAACTGTTAACCTGACCAAAGCTTAAGGATTCTATGGCACATAAGGATAGAGACATCTGCTATGTTGTTCTAAATTTAGGTCTGAAAATCTATAGTGGTGGGAGCTAAAGGTAAGAGTGTTGGGACTCTCCAGTGCATGAATTCATATTTGAAACTATGGAAGTGGAAGATTCTTTAGGAGTAATATTTACATTGAAACAGGAAGGCGAAGTGTAAAGCCAAGGGCAATAGTAGCATTTAAAGAAAGAAGAGGGCTGGGCATGGTGGCCCGCACCTGTAATACCAGCACTTTGGGAGGTGGAGGTGAGAGGAATGCCTGAGCCCACGGGTTCGAGACCAGCCTGGGCAGCATGGTGAGACCTCATCTCTACAATGAATCAAAAAATTAACTGGATGTGGTGGCGTGCACCTGTGGTTCCAGCTACTTGGAAGGTTGAGGTAGAACGATCACCAGATCCCAGCAGGAAGACGCTGGGGTTGCTGTGAGCGTACCACTGTACTCCAACCTGGGCAACAGAGTGAGACTCTGACTCAAAAATAAATAAATAAAAGTTTAAAATAAGAAAGAGGAACCAATGAATAAGTAATGATTATCACAGGCAGCATGAGAGCCAAAAAATGGTGTCAAAGAAGCCAAGATAGGACACATAACCAAAAAGTAGAACTGGCATAGTGGCTCACACCTGTAATCCCAGCTATTTGGGAGGCTGAGGTGAGAACATTGCTCAAGTCCAGAGGTTTGAGACTTCAGTGAGCTATGATCATGCCACTGCACTCCAGCCTGAGTAATAGAGCAAGACTCCATCTCTTAAAAAAAAAGAAACAAACAAAACACAAAGTAGACAATTTCACAGTTAAACAGTGAACACTTTTTCAGTGAAATCAAGAGCAAGACAAGGATGTCATTAATATAATTTTTAGTCACTGTTGTGTTTGCTAACTTCTGTTCTTCTTACAGGTTTCAGTCTACATGTTACTTCCTTGAGAAGCAGTGTTTGACACCCTTCTCCCCCCATCCAGTCATCCCCCAAGTCTGAGTTAGGTATTTATCTTATATATTCCCATAGCACAGTGTACTTCCCTATAATAGCATGTATCACCTGACTTATAAATGTTTACTGTTCTGTGTATCCTATTAGAATGAAAGCTCCGTGAAGCTAGAGACTGTCCATCTTACTCAACAGTGTACCCTCCTTGCCTAGCACAAGTCTTGGTCATATTAAGCAAAGAATGAATGAGTAAATTCAAGAGCATAGAGAAGGAGCATCCAAATGAGCTTGGGAAATCAGAGAAATATTTGTAAGAGTGGTGTTTTAACTGAGCTTTAACAGATATTTAATGAGATCAAGAGTTTGGATTGAAAATGAGATACCCAGAAATAAAAGATTTCTGAGAGGTCTCTAAAATATTACAAAACATTATTGAAAGATAAAGAGAAAATTCAAGTGAATAGTCTACATTAGACTTATTGAGACAGTTCATTTTTATAGGATGTCATTTCTCCCAAAATTAATCCCAAAATACAATTTTAATTAAAATTTTAACAGTAGATCATGAAACTTGGTAAGTCAACATTAAGGTTTACATGTAAGAATAAATGACCAAGAAAAACTAATTCGATTTAAAGAAAAACAAAGAAAGAAGAACTGCCTGCTTATTATGAAACTGTAGCAATTATACTATGCTACTTTAAGTGCAGGGACAGACAGATTAATGAAGTAGAAAAAAAGTCTAGAAACAGTGCACATATGTGTGTTTATGGAAACTTTGTAATTGTCTATGTGGTATTTCAAATCAATAGGGAAAGAGATGAATGTTTAATAAATTGTGTTTATTCAATTGGTAACTATTTGAAAAATAATTAGGTTCATTTCACATCATACACAAAATTTATTTCTAGGTGAATTATAACCCTAAATGTAAAAAGCAAATCTTTCAAATTTTCTTAGGAAAAAAAAAGAGAGAGAATATTCCTAACACTGAAAGACACCATAAACAAAATTTAAAATACTAAGGCTGGACACGGTGGCTCACATCTGTAATTCTAACACTTTGGGAGGCTGAGGTGAGAGGATTGCCTGAGCCTGGGAGTTCAAGACTAGCCTGGGTAACCTGGTGAGACCTTGTCTCTACAAAAAAAAAAAAAAATTAAAATTAAGAATTAAGTTATTCAGCCATGGTGACTCACGCCTTAGTTCCAGCTCTTCAGGAGGCTGAGGCAGAAGGATCGCTGGAGCCCAGCAGATTGAAGCTACAGTAGCCGTGATTGTGCCACTGCACTCTACCTGGGTGACAGAGTGAGACTCTGACTCCAAAAAAAAAAAAAGAAAGAAAAAGTTAAAGTATTAAGAGGAAATTTGTAGGTCATATAACTGGGCTTTACAAAATATGAGAAAATATTAATAGTTCTCAAAATAGCAAGCCCATATGGCCAATAAATACATGATAAGATTCTCAGATTTATTAATCATTTAATCATTAGGAAATATCCAATAAAATCAATAAGCTACCATTTTTACACCTCAGATTTGTAAAATTAAAAAGTCTAATGCAATACCAAACAATGAGGATGAGCTTAAACTCATACTATTTGTAGAAGTGTAATTTGATACAGCTACTTTAGAGAGCAATTCTTATCTAAAAAAGACGAAGTAAAGGTGAAATTGTATGTATCTTAACATCCATAATATACCTTAGAGATGTCTTATATATGTGCCTGAGGCTATATGTAATAGCAGAAAATTGAAAACAGCCTAAGTTTTTATAATAGTAGAATGAACTAAAAAGTACATAAATTGTTACATAATATTGTGGTATACTTCATAACAAATGCATGAACCAGATCTATTATGTGTCAACATTGGGTTATTAAAACAACGTGGTAGGGGGAAACAATAGGAAAAAAAGTTATTTTTTATATAAATGTAAAACAAAAAATATATACTGGCTACATATAAATAAAGTAAAATTATAAAACAGAAATGAGACAAATACACACCAATTTCAGGATTGTGGTTGTTTTTAGGATGAAAACAGGAAGAGAAATGTAATAGGCTGGCTTACTAGGGAGAAAAGATAGAACAAGAAGACTGTATGTTTCAAGAAACATATGAGAGTATGTTTATTTACATGAACAAAGTATAACTTGTGCCATTGTGAAGCTAAGAAATAATATGATTGATATATATATATATATATATATATATATTTTGAGTTGGAGTCCCACTCTGTCACCCAGACTGGAGTTCAGTGGCCGCTCACGGCCACCGCAGCCTCGACCTGCTGGGCTCCGGCAATCCTTCCACCTCACCCTTCCAAGTAACTGGAACTATAGGCGCGCGCTACCATGCCCGGCTAATTTTTGACTTATTGTAGAGATGAGGTCTCGCCAAGTTGCCCAGGCGGGTCTCGAACCTACGGGCTCAGGCAATCCATTCTCCTCAGCCTCCCAAAGGTGCGGGATCACAGGCTGAGCCACCGAGCCCAGCTAAGATTGATATCTTAATGAAATGAAAATAAAGCCCAACATTTGAAGTGGGTTTCTTTTCTCCAGCTTTACTGAGGTTTTATCAACAAATAAACATTGCATATGTTTAAGATATATAATATGATTCTTGATGATACATATACATTGTGAAATAATTACCACAATCAAGCTAAGTAACATATTCATCACCTCACATAGTTGCTTGTATGTGTGCTGAGAGATCTACTCAAAATTTCAAGTATATAATAATTATTAATTATAGTCTCCATGCTTTAGGTTAGGTCTCCAGAACTTACTTATCTTACAACTGAAAATGTGTACCTTTTGACCAATACATCCTCATTGTCCCCACCCTCCAGCCCTTGGTAACTACCATTCTACCCTCTGTTTCTATGAGTTCAACTTTTTTAGATTCCACATGTAAGTGGTGAGGTAATGCAGATTTTATCTTTCTGTGTCTGACTTATTTTTTGTCCTTTAGTTTCATCTATGTTATTGCAAATGACAGGATTTTCTCTTTTTAAGGCTGAATAATATTCCCTCCCCCCCATTTTCTCTATCCATTCATCTGTTGATGGTCATTTAAGTTGTTTCCATATCTTGGCCATTGTGAATAATGCTGCAGTGAACATGGGAGTGCAGGTATGTCTTTGAGAGAGTGATTTTATTTTCTTTGGATATGTACTCAGAAGTGGGATTGCTGGATCATATGATAGTTCTGTTTTCAGTTTGTTAAAGAGCCTTCCATATTGTTTTCCATAAAGGCTATACCACAGTTTATTTATTAATTGCTGATAAGATGTAACGCTGCTGTGAGAAATAATGAGGAGCAGTATTGCACTGACCACCTCACTTGCCTATATTTTCCTTTTTGCTTCTGTGTGATTTTGATTTTGCAACCCTTGCACTTGATATGCTGCACTGAACAAAACAGCTTTTATTGAAGTTGAAATGAGCTATAGAAGACTGGTATTGAGCACTATAGTAAGAACTACAAAAGAGAATGCCAGGTGTAATGGAAGCATAAAACAGAAGTCTAGGCTCTGTGGTTGAGGGACATTTCCCCGAGGAAGTGACCGATGGGATCTAGGTGCAGTTGGTGGTGGAAATAAGCATGGAAAACTACTCTAAGAAAGGGAACAATGTAGTTCTCTCTGATAGTGTGACTAAACTTGTCTTGAAATTGATTATTTTATTGGTATTTAATATCCTTACTCTCAACTGTGTGGTTAATCTTATTGTATTTTGCCAATCTAAGACTTTCATTTTTTTTTTGCATATTTCAACATCTTTGAAATTTAGGGATATCTTACAATTGATGGTTTGTCACAGTTTTATTGACATATTTCTTTTTTGCTTATTTTATTTTTAAGTTTTGTTTTCTTGAGTCAGAGTCTCATTCTGTTGCCCAGGCTGGAGTGCAGTGGCATGATCACAACTGCCTTCTGAGTAGCTGGAACCACAGGTGCTTGCCACTATATCCGATGGCAATTTTTAAATTTATTGTAGAGACAAGGTCTGGCCAAGTAGCCCAGGCTGGTCTCAAACCCTTGGGCTCAGGCAGTCCTTTCACCTCCACCTCCCAAGGTGCTGGTGTTGTAGGCATGAGCTACCATGTCCGGCCCTTTTTAATGGATATATGTAACATTGGTGCAGATTACCACCAACGGCATCTTAGATTTGATGAAAGACTAAACTATTTCTTTAGTTTAGCCTGCTTTGAGGTCAAATCCATTTGCAACTTACATTTTGTTATTGTAATTGACACATTTTAAGAGCATCACAATGATTCTGACATTTGTTGATAGTGTCTCCCTTAAGATGTTATTTACTGCTTTTATGTACCAGATAGAATACTAAGGATTTTACTTTTATCATCTTATAAACTCCACCACACTTGTATGAGTTAGGTGATACCCTCAACTGAAGTTTAGAGACAGAAGGTCACTTGTCCATGGTCACATAGTTTGTATTTAAATGGTAGAAGTAAGTCCAGGCATAGTGACTCACTCCTATAATCCCAGCACTTCGGGAGACCAAGGCAGAAGGGTTGCTTGAGCCCAGGAGTTTGAGACCACCCTGGGCAATGTAGAAAGACCTTGTCTCTACAAAAAAAATTTAAAAATTAGTCTTTTGTGGTGGTATATGCCTGTAGTTCCAGTTATTCGGGAGACTGAGCTGGAAAGATTACCTGGACCCAGGAGGTGGAGGCTGTGGTGAGCTTGATTGTACCCCTGTACTCCAGCCAGGGAGAGTGAGACCCTGACTAAAAAAAAAATAGTAGAAGTAAACTCTTCTGCTTCCAGTGCTTTTTTGCCTTTAGCATTCACAACTTTATACTGCATTCCTTAAAAAGCAAGTTTCCTGACAGGCAAATCTTAGATCTTAGAAATCTCAATTTAAAAGTTTTATTTTGTTTTTATTTACTTTCTTGTACTTTAAAAAGTAGCTTTCTAGGAAACATTCACTATCCATTTTGCTCCTAGGAAAAGGTAATCAAAATATATAAATGGTTGTAGGATTTAGTAATTGTAATTTATTTCTGCAGAAGAGTCAGAAGTTCACCCTGTAATATGCTTTCTTTGCAAGGAAAGCAGATTTCTAGTAAATCATTTATGAATCAGTATTAGCATTGGCTTGCTTAACGTGTTTGCTAAGATTAAGATATAATTTGATTTTATAATAAATCAGTCCTTTTAGAAGTAGATCAAAGCAGAACATTTATTGGGAGTGGAATGAGAGTTATCAACTGATTCAGCCATCTGGGCAGGAACTTTATCAACATGTGGCCAAACAGAACCAACTAAAGATATCGGGGTTAGTCTTACGCTAGCAGTCTATCTTCACATTAGAAAAAGACTATAAAGGCAACAGGAGTCTCAGTGACAGCCTTCATCAGATCTGTTTCTTGATTCACACCGTTTCAGTTTGGTTGAGTATGGACTTTATATTTGGTGCACAACTGTCTTCTTGAGGTAACAGCTCACTGTCACCCCGGGGAATTCTTTTTGTCCTTCTCCTATAATGATACCTTATTTCCTTCCTTTTTTTTTTTTTTTAATTTTCAGACACTTCATGAGAAAAGGATAAATAGGAGACAATTTTTTTTGACACTTTACGTATTGGAAAATGTATGTAATCAACAAACTTAAATGACAGTTTAGCTGAGTTTCTATGTTGGAAATAGTTTTTCTTTAGAAATTTGGAAACCCTGCTTCATTTTTTTTTTAGTAGCCTGCTTTGAGGGTTTTTTCCTTTGTTTTTTTTTTTTTTTTGAGTTAGAGTCTCACTCTGTCGCCCAGACTGGAGTGCAGTGGCCACTCCTGGCCACCACAGCCTCGACCTGCTGGGCTCCGGCAAGCCTTCTGCCTCAACCTTCCAAGTAGCTGGAATTACAGGCATGCGCTACCACGCCTGGCTGATATTTTGATTTATTGTAGAGATGAGGTCTCGCTGCCCAGGCTGGTCTCGAACCCTTGGGCTCAGGCAATCCACTCACCTCAGCCTCCCAAAGGGGAGGGATTACAGGCTGAGCCACTGAGCCCGGCTTGCTTTGAGGTTTTTAAGTAGCTGTTTTGGGGTTTAATTTATATATCATAAAATTCACCCATTTTACTTCCTGAATATTATTTTTTTTATAGTATGCTATTCTTGTTTCACAGCTGTAGTATCCTCTCTTAGCTCCCTGTGGCATAATTTATTTTGAAGTTCTTCTTGTACATGTTTATATGTCCCTCAACTTCCTTTTTGTTTGTTTTGATCTTTGTCTTCCATTTTGGAGGCTTTCATCGGATATCTAGTATTTTTGATTATTCATGATTCAATGGGAGTCTTAAAACATTGACTGAAAGCTCTGAATGCATGGATGGGGTTTACTGACTCTGAGCTTCTTCACAGGGTGATTTCAGTGGGCTGAAGCTAGAGAATCTACCATGTTAGGTTGTTTAATCTTTTCTAGAGAATAAACCTCCAGCTTTATGCAAGAATGAAGAAGGGGCAGCTGTTCATCAATGTAAAGCTAGACAGGGGAATCTAGGATTCTACCTGCTTCTCAAACTGCTTTGCTCTTTATTTTTCTGTACCATTCCCATCTTTTAATCACTAGTTTCAGAGGTACCTCACACTGCCATTTCTTGTGCCTTTTGAAGTCTCAGTTATACTACCCAACACACCTGACTTGCGATTTAATTTTCTTTGGTATACTACAACAGTTACAACTTGCCCACTTGCTTTTTATCTTTCAAGATGTTATTGTATTTCTTATTCTATTCTCCCTTTCTAGGACTTTGGTTTTAAATTCATAGTTATAGTGGAGTTTGGTAAAAGAATGAAATGAGGTACTCATAGTTAATCTTCCATCTTAACTCAAAATCTGTTCTTAAATTTAGGACGGGGGCTTTAATCTGGCTCATCTCTAAATTCTAACCCATAAGGGGATCTGTGATATAGTAGATACATAATAAATGTTGGAATGAATGATTAAGTCTAATTTCACATCTGTATTAGTTATCCATCACTGCATATCAAGTTATCCCAAAACTTAGTGACCCAAAACAGCAGTAAACACTGTCTCACACATGAATTAGGAATCAGGAGTATCTTAGATGACTGGTTCTGGTTCTGGGCATCTCATGAGGCTAAATTCATCTCAAGTCCTTAGAGGGGCTAGGAGACTCACTTTCCAGGATGACTTACTTAATTGATAACAACTTACTTCTGGAAGGCTTAGTTTTAGTTCCTTGCCTTGTGGACCTCTCTATAGGGTTAGGTAAGTGTCCTTACAACATTGTGGCTGACTTCCTCCAGAGTGAGCAGTCTATGAGAGAGCAAGGCTGAAGCTGTACTAAAATTAAGACCTAACATTGAAAGTTACATTCTGCCATTTTTATGGTATCCCCTTGATTACACAAATTAGTTATATTTAATATGAGAGAGGACTACACAAAGCTGTGAATCCCATAAGTCAAGACTCACTGGAGGCCATCTTGGAGGCTAGCTACCACCGTTTCTGACTTAAGCTAGAAATAAAAGAGCAGATTAAACCCAAAATAAGTAGAAGGTAAGAAATAAAGATAAGAGAAAAATTAACTGAATAGAAAGCAATTAGGACAGAATTAATGAAGCCAACGGTTGGTTCTTTTTTTTTCTCTTTTAATTTTTATTTTAAAATTGTGGGGTACAATTCAGCTGTTGGTTCTTTTTTTTTTTTTTTTTTTTGAGTTGCAGTCTCACTCTGTCGCCCAGACTGGAGTGCAGTGGCCGCTCCCGAGCACCGCAGCCTCACCTGTTGGGCTCCGGCGATCCTTCCGCCTCAGCCTTCCGAGTAGCCGGCATTACAGCCGCACGCTACCACGCCCGGCTGATTTTTTGATTTATTGTAGAGATGAGGTCTCGCTGCCCAGGTGGGTCTCGAACCCGCGGGCTCAGGCAATCCACTCATCTCAGCCTCCCAAAGGTGGTTCTTTAAGAAAAAAAAATTAGCCGGGCGTGGTAGCACGTGCCTGTAGTTCCGGCTACTTGGAAGGCTGAGGCGGAAGGATCACCGGAGCCCAACAGGTGAGGCTGTGGTGGCCGGGAGCGGCCACTGCACTCCAGTCTGGGCGACAGAGTGAGACTCCAACTCAAAAAAAAAAAAAAAAAAAAAAAAGGAAAAAAAAGTTAATCGGGCTGGGCACGGTGGCTCACACCTGTAATCCAAGCACTTTGGGAAGCTGAGGTGGGAGGATTACTGGAACCCAGGGTTTAAGACTAGCCTGGGCTATGTAGTGAGCCTCGTCTCTACAAAAAATCAAAAAAATTAGCTAGACATGGTGGCCCATACCTGTAGTCCCAGCTTCTTAGGAGAAGCTGAGCCCAGTAAGTCAAGGCTACGGTGAGATGTGATCGTGCCACTGCACTCCAGCTGGGCAAAAAATGAGACCCCCCGACTAAAAAAAAAAAATTAAATTAATAAACTCCTAGCAAGACTGATCAAGAAAAACGGGGAAAAAAATTACCAGTGCCAGGAATGAAAGAGGGAGTATCACTAAAGGCCCATCAGAATTGAAAAGTTACTAAGGAATGTTATGAATATCTTTATGCCAATTAATTTAATAAGTTAGATGAAACAAGTTCCTTGACAAGCACAATTTTACCAAAACCTGCTCAAAAAAGAAATCTGAATACACTCTTGTCAAAGAAATTGAATTCATAATCCTTTCTCACAACTCCAGTCCCAAATGATTTCACTGGCAAATTTTCTCTGATGCTTAAAGAAAAAATAATATCAGTCTGTCAAATACTATTTCAGGAAACAGAAGAGGAATAAAAGCTCCCCAGTTCATTTTTTGAGACTAGTACACTTGATACTGATATCTGACAAAAACAGTATAACTCTCTCAAGAGAGAGGAAAATCATTTGACACATTTTAGCATAGTCATGATAAAAATGTGCAACAAATTAACAATAAAAGGAAACTTTTTTTAACTGATAAAAGCACTTAGAAGAGCATATAAGTATCATAATATTTACAGTGTATAGTGAAAAGATTGAATACTTTTGCCCCAAAATTAAGAACAAGGCAAGGATGCTTGCTCTCACTATTTCTATTTAATATCAATACTGGAGGTCCTAGCCAATGGCAAAGCAAGAAAAAGAAATAAAAGGCATAATATTACATAAAACGAATAAATCTGTTTGCAGAAGACATAATAGTCTATATACAAAATTATAAGGAATCTATCAAGAAGACCCTATTAGAATTAATAGATAAATTTAACAAGGTTACAGGATACTAGTTCCATATACAAGAATAGAATACTAGCAGTATAACAAGAAAAAATAACAGCTGTCAGCAATTAGAAAAATGAAAAAAATTAGATACCATTTATAACTACATCAAAAAAGTGTAACATTTAAAATAAATTTAAAGAAAGATGTTCAAGACCTCTACACTGAAGGCTACAAAGCATTACTGAGAAGGTAAGGATGATATAAATAAGGAAGTATGTCATGTTCTTGGACCAGAAGGCTCAAACTGTTAAAATATCCATTCTCCCCAAATTGATCTATAAACTCAACACCATTGTTTTATAAACTCACATGATAAACTCAACATAATAGAACTCCTGTCAGGCTTTATATGTGTATATATAATCTCACAGACTGATTCTAACATTTATATGGAAATGCAAAGAACCTAGCATTTCCATTTTGAATCACCAAAACCTTTTGAAGAAGTTAGGGAGGAATTATACTACCTGATTTCAAGACATACTATAAAGGTTCTGTAATCAAAACAGTGATATTAGGGTAAAGATAGTCAAGTTACAAAATGGCTACAGCAGTAGACCTACTCATGTGGTTGGTAAATTTTTTACAAAAGAGCCAACATAATCCAGTGGAAAAAAGGATAGTCTTTTCAATAAATGATGTAGGAACAACTGGATATTTGTATGAAAATAATAAACAATAACCTCTACTTCACACCATACACAACATTTAATTCAAAGTGTATCACAGCTAAGGCATTAAAACTAGGAAATTTCTAGGAGAAAATGGAAAAAATATTTGTGATCTTGGAGGAAGCAAAGATTTCTTAATAAATTGGAAACGATCTCAATTAAAACCCTCTCCTCTTAAGAACACCATTAAGAAAATGAAATGTCTGGGAGAACACATTTGCAAAACGTATATGAGTGCAAGCTTTCTATCCAGAATATATGAAAATTTTATATAAATCTGTAAGAAACAGAAAAAAAGTGGTCAAAAGCGGATACTCCACAAAAGAATATATGTGAATGGTCAATAAGCACTTGAAAAGATCCTAACTATCATTGGTCATTCAGGAAATGCAAAAAAGAACCATAGTGAGATACCACTCATAACCCACTATTTTGGCTAAATTTAAAAGACTGACAAATAGCAAATGTTGACAGGGACATGGAGCAACTGGAAATGGTAGGAGTATAAAATGGTACTACCACTTTGAAAAGTAGTTTGGCAATTGCTTTTAAAGTTAAATACAGATAGTCCTTAACTTATAATGTTTCCACTTACAAGTTTTCAACTTCATGATGATGTGAAAGCAATATACATTCCATAGAAACCATATTTAGAAGTTTGGTATTTTCCTTAGCTGGCAATATGCAGTACAATATTTTCTGCAGTGTTAGCCGGCAGTGAACTGAAGCTCCCTAGTCAACCACATGAACAGGGGAGTAAACAACTGATATTTTACAGTGTACTGTGTTGCCAGATGATTTTGCCCAGTTGTAGACTAATGTAAATGTCTAATGAGAGCATTTTAGGTAAGGTAGGCTAGGCTACCTTTGATGTTTGGCAGGTTAGATGTATTATATACATTTTCAACTTATGATATTTTCAATTTACAGTGTATCGGGATGTAACCCCATCACAAGTTGAGAAGCATTTGTATTCTCCTGCTGTATAGCCCACCAATTCTACTCCTAGATCTTTGCCCAAGAGACATATATGTCCATATAAAGATTTGTGTGCATATGTTTGATGTTCATAGTAACTAGAAACTGGAAATAACTCAAATGGCTAACAAGAGGTGAAGGGAGAAACAAATTGTGATCTGTTCATTCAATGGAATACTACCCAGCAATTATAAACAATATACTAATTCATGCAATAGTATGGATGAACCTCAATTAATTAAGATGTCTAAAAGAAAACAAACCCAAAATGGCCTGTACAGTATAATCCCATTTATATAAAATTCTGGAAAAAGTTACTCTGTTAGGAAAGAAATCAGGTAAGTCATTGCTTGGGCAGATGTGGAAGGAACTGATTACAGAGGAGCAGGAAAGCACTTTTTGGAGGAATAGAAATGTTCGGTCTTAATCAGGGTGATAATAGTATAGATGTATATATTTGTCGAAATTATTGAACTTAAAATGTATTTTATTATATGTAAGTTATATTTCAAAACAATTTTTAAAAAAATAAGATATCTCAGCACACGCACCAGAATGTCTAAAATTGATGTCTGACAGTACTAACAATTGGTAAAATTTTTGGCACAACAGTGACTCTTATAAACTACTTGTGAGATCTGTTATTAAAACCATTGTGGAAGAGTTTGGCATTACCTGTGAAAATTAGAGCTACACGTCTCATATGACTCAGCAATTCCATTGGAGATGTAGAAAATCCTTCTAGAGAAATTTATGTGTAAGTGCACGCTTCAAAAATATATAAGGATGTAGAATTATTAATAGCAGCCAAAGAGAGGTACCAACACAAGCATTCATCAACATTAGAGTGAATAAATTGTATATTTCTTTAACAGAGTTGTTTTGTTTTGAGTTGGAGTCTCACTGTCACCCAGACTGGAGTGCAGTGGCATACTCCTGACCACTGCAGCCTCAACCTACTGGGCTCTGGCGATCCTTCCACCTCAGCCTTCCAAGTTGCTAGAACTACAGGCGCCCGCTACCACGCCCAGCTAATTTTTGATTTATTGGCGAGACAAGGTCTCACCAAGTTGCCCAGGTGGGTCTCGAACCCGCAGGCTCAGGTAATCCACTCACCTCAGCCTCCCAAGGCGTGGGATTACAGGCTGAGCCACCGAGCCTGACCAATTTTTTTCTTAAGACAGGGTCTCACTCTGTCACCCAGGTTGAAGTTCAGTGGAGCCTTCATGGTTCACTGTAACCTTGCCCTCCTGAACTCAAATGATCCTCCCACCTCAACCTTCCTAGTAGCTGAGATAACAGGCATGCACCACCACACCCAGCTAATTTTTATTTTTATTTTTTCCTAGAGACAAGTTCTCATTTTGTTGTCCAGGTTGATCTCAAACTCCTGGGCTCAAGTGATCCTCCTTCCTTGGCCTCCCAAAGTGCTAGGATTAAAGGCATGAGGCACCACACCTGGCCAGATTTATTACTTTCTGTTGTGTCCTAAGGGAGAAATTTTTAGTTTTGGCAGAGTAAAAAGCAAATTTAGTAATCCTAATCTCTATCATGGAACATTCTTCCATACAACTTCTTCAAGAAGTTAGTTTACATTAACAAAATGATTATGCCTCAAATTAAAGCCTCAGTAGATTGATGAGCAAATGACATGAGAAGACAATTCTTCAAAAATGAGAAAAAAGCTCAATAGTAATCCTACCATGGGGTGGGTGTGGTGGCTCACACCTACAATGCCTGTACTTTGGGAGGCTGAGGTGAGAAAATTGCCTGTGCCCACAGGTTCAAGACCAACCTGGGCAACTTGGCGAGACCTCATTTCTACAATAAATTTTTTAAAAATTAGCCAGACGTGGTGACACTTGCCTGTAGTTCCAGCTACTTGAAAGACTGAGGCAAAAGGATCACCTGAGGCCAGCAGGTCGAGGCTGTGGTGGCCTTGAGTGTGCCCCTGCACTCCAGCCTGGACAACAGAGTGAGACTCTGACTCAAAAAAAAGAAAGAAAGAAAGAAAGAAAGAGATCCTACGTTGTTCTAGGCACAAGTAGGTACCTTGCATTGAATTTTTACCCCAATGCTATGAGTAATAGGTATTTTTCTAATTTTATAGACAAATAAATAGAAGCTCAGAGAATTCATAACAAATAGACTTTGGCCTAGGATTAAAATCTTAAATCTATTTCATTTCCAAGCCTATCTTTTTTCATTATTCTAACACTGCTACCCACAAAAAGAAGAAAATAAACTTGGTTAAAAAAACAAACAAGGCCGGGTTTATTGACTCATGCCTATAATCCCAGCACTTTGGGAGGTGGGGGCGAGAGGGTTGCCTGAGCTCAGGGATTTGAGACCAGCCTGGGCAACTTGGCAAGACTTTGTCTCTACAGTAAAATAAAAAAATAAGCCCAGTGTGATAGCGTGCACCTGTAGTTCTAGCTACTTGGAAGACTGAGGGAGAAGGATCACCTGAGTCCAGCAGGTCAAGGCTACAGTGGCCATGCGCTTGCCACTGCACTACAGCCTGGGCAACAGAGTGAAACTCAAACAAACAAACATGTAATAGTTAATAAGTGGGAAAAAATTAAGGAACTAATTTCTAGTAGGAACAAAATTTTTTATCAGTTATTTATGAATAAATCTAATAAAAGATACATGAGTTTTGGGGTATAACAAAACCTTAATGAAGTTTAAATGATCTTAATAAATTTAGAGGTATACTATATTTATGAATTGAAAGATTATCCACTGGTATTCTGGACATCTAAATTTCTTTTCCCTGATGGTATTTATCTAGATATTGGCTGTCTAAGTATTTAATAATATCTTATTTTCCCCTAAACACCTCTGTACTTTATTTCTCAATTTTATTTATCTTAATTCCAGTGCCTGCCCATTAATTTTAATTACATGAATATACTACAATTAATCCATTCTGTTATTTAGGTTGTTTTCATTCTTTTTATTCTCACATGCAACGCTTCAATACATATGCAAGCATTCCTATTCGTGTCTCCTTTTGTGGATATGGAATTTCCCTAGAGTATATATTCCAGTATAGTGGAGTTGCTGGGTTGAATATTATGCACATCTTCCAGTTTTTAATACAATGCTATTTGTTCTTCCTAAGTGACTTTATCAGTTTATACTCTAACAGTCTGAGAGCTACCATTTGTTTATTGTCAGTTTGTGTTACTGATCTTAAAATTTTGTCTAGTCTTGGTTGGTATCAAATAGTAGGTTGATACACTTTTTTATATATAGTTCCTTAATTATAAATATGATAATTAGTGAATTTGTTTTTTGCCATTTAGATTTTCTGTGGAACATTTGTTTATATTCATTATCACTTTTTGTTGTTTTATCTTGATTTATAGAAACTCTTTTCATATTCTAGATACTAATCATTTTTTAAACTTACTGTGCATATCCTCTACCAATCTATAGCTTTTTTTCCTTAAGTTTTGTCTATGGAGTCTTTTTCTCATAGTTTTTACAGTTTATATTGTTTATATTATGTTTAAGATATTCCTTCTTATCACTAAGATCATAAAGTTACTCTACATTTTCTAATAGTTTATTTTCCTTTCCATATTTAGTTTTCTGAATAGAAATTTGTTTATGTATATAGTAATAAGGTAAGCTTTTAGATCTGTTCTGCTGGCCTATGTGGCTATCCTTCACAGTCTCTTGATTTGAATAGGATTATGACAAATCTTATGATAGGGCAGACCTTATTCTTAACTGCCATGGCTATTCTTGTTTCATTGCTCTTTCATGTTGATTATAGTATCAGCATCTTAAGTTCCAAGAGGAGAGGGTTTTACATCCTATTGGTATTTTGACTGAAACTGTTTTGAATTTGCGGATTAATTTGGGGATAATTTATATGAGTAAGGTATATTACTTCACTTATTTGCTCTTCTAAAATATCTTCAATAAAAGTAATAACTATTACTTCTATAGGTCTTACACATATTTCATTTAGTTTTCATCCCAAGAGTCTTGTTTTTTGTTGTGACTGTAAGCAGTATCTTTTTTAAATTACATTTTAAATTGTTAGTATATTAGAATATAATTTACTTTTGTACCTTTACCTTAAATCTAGCAACATTGCTGAATTACTATTAATTATGTGATTTTTCCAGAATTTATTGGGTTTTCTATATTCACAGTCAATATTGTGAAGCATAATAATTTTGTTTCTCCCTTTCCAACCTTTTCACCTTTAATTTTTCTTCATTTGCTTTAGTATACTAGCTAGGACTTCCTATAAAATGAAGTTGAATTTCCCACAGAGGTTTGGTAGATAACGTTTATCAGATTAAGGAATCTCCTTTCTAGTCCTGGTATAGTAAGAATATTTGCTATAGTACTGAATTTTATCAGATGGTTTGAGGGGGCCATTATCTCTGAAAATGATTATATTCTTCCTTTAATGTGTGAAATTAGACTATTAATAGAATTTTTTTTTTTTTTTTGAGTTGGAGTCTCACTCTGTCACCCAGACTGGAGTGCAGTGGCATGCCGCTGGCCACCGCAGCCTCGACCTGCTGGGCTCCGGCGATCCTTCCACCTCAGCCTGCCAAGTAGCTGGAACTACAGGCGCGTGCTACCACACCCGACTAATTTTTTTTATTTATTGTAGAGATGAGGTCTCGCCAAGTGCCCAGGTGGGTCTCGAACCCACAGGCTCAGGCAGTCCACTCACCTCAGCCTCCCAAAGCACGGGATTACAGGCTGAGCCACCGAGACCGGCTTACTAATAGATTTTTAAAATATTAAATGTAAACACTATTTGTTCAATACTAACTAGCTAATTTGTCAAAGGGAAAAAGGAATAAAATACATTGATGCAGATTTATTAAACATTAAGCTTCAACCATGGGGCAAAAAGCAGATCCTTGATCACTGAAATATACTTTTAATGCAAAGCCGTATTTGCTCATTTCAACCCATCCTTTAGAAGAGGGTTTTTTTAACTTTAATTTAGATTTAATTTTTACTGAATGTTTACCTTCCTGTAGAAAAGATGGTAAACAGCAAAATGATTAGAAGTGTGATGGTATAAACAGCTAGGGAAAAATAGTAGAAAAGCATCAAGCAGGAGAAATAATCCAAGCATGTTTGTTTAGTAGTTATAACCCATAATGAAACATTAGTTGTGATTGCTAGTATTATAGTAATCCATGCTAGTATTATAGTAATCCAATGAAGAAAAGTCACCTCTAGGATTAAAGGAAATGCAAAATAATCACATTATTCACCATATATTTATTTTCCATTCTCCACTTGAAAATTAATTGAGATCTAAGCTGAGTGTAGTTGCTCCCACCTGTAATCCCAATACTTTGAGAGACTGAAGCAAGGAGGATCATTTGAGGCTAGGAGTTCAAGACTAGCCTGGGCATCATAGCAAGACCCCCTTCTCTACAAAAAAATTTTAAAATGTAGCTGAGCATGGTGGTATATAACTATAGTCCTAGCTACTCGGGAGACTGAAGCAGGAGAATCACTTGAGCCCAGGAATTCAAGGCTGTAGTATGCTATGCTCTCACCACTGCATTCCAGCCTGAGTGACAGAGCAAGACCCCCATCTCTTTAAAAATAAGTTTTGTGGCCGGGCTCGGTGACCCAGCCTGTAATCCCAGCACTGTGGGAGGCCAAGGCAAATGATTGCCTGAGCCCGCGGGTTCAAGACCAACCCAGGCAACTTGGCGAGACCTCATCTCTACAATAAAAAAAAAGTTAGCCAGGCATGGTAGTGTGTGCCTGTAATTCCAGCTACTTGGAAGGCTGAGGCGGAAGGATCGCCAGAGCCCAGCAGGTCAATGCTGGTATGGCTGTGAGTATGCCACTGCACTTCAACCTGGGTGACAGAGTGAGACTCCAACTCAAAAATAAATAAAGAAATAAAAATAAAAGATAAATTTTGTTAAAGCCAGATCAATATGTGCTTAAGAACTTAAATAATATGAGCATATAACTTAAATTTGGTATGTATCCTGCCAGCCTTTCTTTTTATGCACAACAATGAATTCTTATATTTTTCAATAGAAGAACACACTGTACACGTTTTAAAACTGCTATGGTTTTGAATAAGATATCCAGAATACTATTACAGTCTTACCAGTCTCTTTCTCTTTTTAAATCAGTTAGAAACTGGAAGTGTTTCTAAAGTTTATTTGAGTGGAAGAAAGTTAGCAATGAGTATTGATTTCTCTTAATTCTTTCCCAGAATTACTGGGAAAGTACTAAGAAGTAGTCATGAATGTGTACCCAAAAAGCTAGATAGATAGGTAGATAGACAGACAGACAGACATAGATGTTCATTGGAATATTGTTTGTAACAGTAAAAAAATAAAACAGCATAAATGTCTGGGTGCAGTAACTCACACCTGTAATCCCAGCACTCTGGGAGGCCAAGACAGGAGAATTGCTTGAGCTCAGGAGTTTGAGACTAACCTTGGCAACAGCAATACGTTTTCTCTACAAAAAAATAAAAATTAAATTAGTTGGGTATGGTGGCACATGCCTGTAGTCCCAACTACCTGAGTGACTGAGGCAAAAGGATCACCTGAGCCCAGTAGGTATGCGGGGAGCCATGGTTGTGCCACTGCACTCTAGCCTGGGCAACAGAGTGAGACCCCGAATCAACAGCAACAACATAGCTATCCATTAGGGATTAGGGACATCCATACAATGAAATATCCTGCAGCTGTGAAAAAGAGTGATATAGTTCCATACAGATTTATCTCTAAGATGGGCCGGGCATAGTGGCTCATGCCTGTAATTCTAACACTGTGGGAGGTTGAGGCAGAAGGATCATTTGTGGCCAGGAGCTCAAGACTGACCTGGGCAGCATAGCAGGGCTCTAAATTAGCTCTGTGTAAGAAAAAAAAAAGTCCAGAATAGTGTTTCTAATATTTTACCATTTGTGTTCTTTTTTGTTTGGAGAGGAAGGGAGTACATATTTACTTATGCACTCATGCTATAGAGTAACATGTAGCCACTAAAAAGTATACTGATCTGAAAGATCTCTAAGCTATGTTGTTAATTTTTAAAATAATGATAAGTTTTAGAACATTTGTTACCTGATCTCATCTTTTTAAAAAATTATACCTGCCTTTTTATCTATGTAAGAATATAGTAAAAGGAGAGCATGTATACATACCTAACTACTAACAGTTGCTAATTCTTAGAGGTACATTGAAAGGGGGAAGGTTCGGATGGGAGAGTCTTTACTCTGTATATGTCTGTATTGTTTGATGTTTTTATGATGAAACTTTATTCATATATTATTTCTGCAATAAAGAGAGGAGAAAGCAATATGTGCTTGCTATAAAAATTTAAGTTTTAAAAATAAAAAATTCTTCAAATTAAAAATACTCACATAATCTCATCACCCACATGTATTCTGTGGTAACTACTGTTAAAGCCTTAATAAATATCCTTGCAGAGGTGAGAGACATTTTTGTTTTTGTTTTGTTTTTTGAGTTGGAGTCTTAGTCTGTCACCCAGAGTGGAGTGCAATGGCACACTCCCAGCGACCACAACCTCCACCTGCTGTGCTCCAGTGATCCTTCCGCCTCAGCCTTCCAAGTAGCCGGAACTACAGGCACACTACCACATCCAGCTAATTTTTTTACTTATTTATTGTAGAGACGAGGTCTTGCCAAGTTGCCTGGGTGGTTCTTGAACCCATGGGCTCAGGCAGTCCACTTACCTCGGCCTCCCAAAGTTCTGGAATTACAGGCTGAGCCACCAAGCTCGGCCAAGGTGAGGGACATTTTATGGAGGATATTTAATCCTAACCAAGGAGAGCAAGAGAAAGAGCACCACATTAAAAGTTTACACTTCACTTGGCCAGGCACGGTGGGTCACACCTATAATCTCAGCATTTTGGGAGGCCAAGGTGAGAGGATTGCCTGAGCCCATGGGTTCAAGAACAGCCTGGGCTACTTGGTGAGACCTCATGTCTACAGTAAATCAAAAAATTAACCAGGTGTGGTGATGCATGCCTGTGGTTCCAGCTCCTTGGAAGGCTGAGGCGGAAGGATCGCCTGAGCACAGCATGTCAAGGCTGCGGTAACCGTGAGCGTGCCACTGCACTCCAGCCTGGGCAACAAAGTGAGACTCTGACTCAAAAAAAAAAAAAAAACTTACACTTCACTCAAAAGACAGTGGGTGTGTTTTTTTGAGTAGAAAAATAACATGATAGCCTGTAGCTTATTGCTTAATGTTAATACTTTTCAACGTATCCCCAGTGCCTTTATAATGTAATAACTGTCAATAAGTTTAAAAAATGAGTGATGGTGATCTACTAACCATTGGTAAAGCTCTTCTAGTTCCAAAACCTAAGGTTAAGAAATCATGCTAGTTGCTTGTTTAAAATGCCACCAACTTGGCTAGGTATGGTGGATCATACCTGCAATCCCAACACTTTAGAAGGCTGAGGCTGGAGGATTGCTTGAGTTCAGGAGTTCACGACCAGCCCACGCAACATAGTGAGACCTCTTTTCTACAAAAAAATCAAAATATAAGCTGGAAGCCGGGCTCGGTGGCTCAGCCTGTAATCCCACGCCTTTGGGAGGCTGAGGTGAGTGGATTGCCTGAGCCCGCGGGTTCGAGACCCGCCTGGGCAGCGAGACCTCATCTCTACAATAAATCAGAAAATCAGCCGGGCGTGGTAGCCCATGCCTGTAATTCCGGCTACTTGGAAGGCTGAGGCAGAAGGATCGCCGGAGCCCGGCAGGTCGAGGCTGCGGTGGCCAGAAGCAGCCACTGCGCTCCAGTCTGGGCGACAGAGTGAGACTCTAACAAAAAAAAATATATATATATATAAAAGCTGGAGGTGGAGGCTTCAGTGAGCCATGTTCATGCTACTGCACTCCAGCCTGGATGACAGAGTAAGACTCCAGCAATAAACAAACAAGTAAATAAATAAAATTTAAAACTACAAACTGTAGCTCAGTAATACTGGGCCAGGTACCCCTTGATATTTCTATCTGTAGCTTGAATTAGCATCAACAACATTTAATACCTGTCTCCTCAAATCATTATAATACAGGGAATTCTCTTACCAGAATAAACAGTCTGGGGTGGCATAGAAAGCCTTGTTTAGGCCATAGCTTTACTAGAGACTGGTGTGACCATGTGCTTTTTGAGCTATGACTGCTGCCTTGTTTCCTGAACTTTGACCCCTCTCCTACCTTGAGGAGGTGAATCACTCTCTCTTTCTCTCTCTCTCTCTCATTTACTTTCTAAATAAACTATATTTTCTAATCTTTTAAAAACAAAAAGCCTTGTTTAACAAAATAATACTTAACCTTAACTGGGCACAGTGGCATACGCTTGTAATCCCAGCTACTTGGGTGCCTAAGGAAGGAGTTTCACTTGAGCCCAGGAGTCCAGGATCAATCTGGGCAACATAGTGTAACCCTGTTTTTAAAAAGAAAAAAATAAAATTAGTGGAGTGTGGCAGTGCATGCCTATGATCCCAGCAGTCAGGCTAGGCAGGATGATCACATGAGACTGGGAATTCAAGGCTGCAGTGAGCTGTGATCTCACCACCGGACTCTAACCTGGACTACACAACGAGACCCTATTTCTTACACACACACACACACACACACACACACACACACGAATACCTAGTCTTCTCATCTGCCAAGGGACTCTGGCCTTCTTTGTCTCCTACAAGCCTTGCCTCCTACCTAGAACACTTCTCTATACACATAATAAGAGAAAGGAATGATTCATTTACCCAGGACGAAAGAGATAGATTATAAAAAACTGTAGTATTTGGCCTTTCTGTTCTTGTGCCTCAGAGGTCGCATGGAAACTGCTTAATTTTGGAAATTTATTTGTATATGCACAAAAAATGTACATAAGGGATCGTTTAAACTCTGTAGATAATTATCATGGAGCCTTTGATGAAGTTTTGGATTTTTAGGGAAACATTAATTTGTATTATTTGTGTTTTTCTTCTTAGTTTCTGCCACTGCCTTCTACAAAGCACAACCTGTAATTCAGTTCATGTGTGAAGTTCTTGACATTCATAATATTGATGAGCAACCAAGACCTCTGACTGATTCTCATCGGGTAAAATTTACCAAAGAGATAAAAGGTGAATTAATTAGCATTTAGAACAACAACTATAAAATGCATGAGTATAACAACCTTTTATTGAAATTTTTAAATAATTAAAATCTATTCATGTAACATCACCAGTTAAAAATAAAGATTGATTATAAAATGTTACATTAAATTCATTACTGTACCATTTTAGTTAAGTAGTGTTTGAATGAAAGAAATGCCAATTAATGGAATTAATATCAATATGTGTTAATTTTTTAATATCTTCCCATACTAGCTAAAGGGAGAAGAGTATCTCATGGGAAAATGCTTTAATAATACTGTTAAAAGTAAAAGACTTATTCCAAAAATATTTGTTAGTTTAGAACCAGAATCACTTTTTGAACTAAGTCTAATATAATGGCTTCCTTATTTTCCTAAAATGATAGTAGGCTTATTTGTTTTATTTATTTGAAAATTTATAAGTGTGAGGCTAACCTGTTTCATGTGTTGTTCTGGAGTTGTAATTTACTTATTTAATGCATGCTATAGAGTTGATTATTGATCTTGACTATTTTACTTAGTAGCTAAAATTTGTACTATGGTGTTGCATCATATGTACATTTAACTCATAAATTCATCTCTATATAGTCTCCCAAAAATAATGTTCAATTATAAAATGAACATTAGCCGGGCTCGGTGGCTCAGCCTGTAATCCCGCGACTTTGGGAGGCTGAGGTGAGTGGATTGCCTGAGCCCGCGGGTTCGAGACCTGGCTGGGCAGCGAGACCTCATCTCTACAATAAATCAAAAAATCAGCCGGGCGTGGTAGTGCACGCCTGTAATTCCGGCTACTCGGAAGGCTGAGGCGGAAGGATCGCCGGAGCCCAGCAGGTCGAGGCTGCGGTGGCCGGGAGTGGCCACTGCACTCCAGTCTGGGTGACCGAGTGAGACTCCAACTCAGAAAATAAAAATAAAAAATAAGATGAACATTAATAATATTTTAATACTCTAAAATTTATATTTTATATATATTGACATTTATATGTACACATGTACATTTCTATAATCATTTAATTATAACTATGCAGTTATGTTCAAACTCACATACATATACTGTACTTTATCAACAATTTAAGGGATGTTTTAGAGTAATTTTGATTATGTACAAGTTTTGGCTTATTTATGACTTTAGAAACTAATCCTCATGTAAGATGTGACTCCACTGTATTTAGTTTATTATGTAGACATGAAGAGAAATTAGATGCTCTCTAATCAGAATGAGTAGTGAGAATTCTGTTTAAGTGTTAGATCTTAAATAGCCAGAAATATTTATGTGGTTTTTATCTTAAGATTTTACCTATTTGTTGCAGATAATTTTCAGCTTGTGGTTTGAATGAAGCATTCAAGCTTGTTCACTGAACATTTTTCAGTTCCCCAAATCGATTAGAGTAGCTGAATACATCCTGCTTGCTCCAGTATTCATTCATTCTTTGCCATTCAGTAACCAGGAGAGAGATGGTCATTGTAATAAAAAATTAAAAAGAGGAGGCTTCCTACTTTGAAAATAAACATTCATTTATCTCAAGTTATTTAAGTGCCAAAATAAGACACTATTAAATATAACTGTTTTTCAGCCATACCATTGTCCTTTCATAATCTGTATTAACTACACAGCTAGCATTGTCAGAAGGTTAGTGCATTACCTACATTAATATGTGATCATCTAAATGCCATGGTTTCCAGTGGAGTTGCTGCTTAGTTACCACCTCTGATATCATGAAGTCACTTACATTACTTTGCGGTAACTATGCAATCAACTCATATCACCACTCTACCACAGAAAATACAAGATGTACAGAACAAGGATTCAGCTGCTGCCCGAAGAGCATGGACTCGATCTTAACTTCAACTGCTCAGGGGCCCAAAGAAATGACTGAAAAAATGACTAGAAAGCATTATAAAGTTGATGGTATAGTGAAGGTAAAGCCAAGTTTATAGGTTAAATGTTTATTAAAGCCAAAAATTTATTTTGGTTGGATGGAGGGTTTGGGGAGGGACCTGGGCAGAGAATTATCTAGTCCATTTTTTAAAATTTCAACTTTTTGCTAGCCCCTGCATTTTGGTCTAATTCTTAGGTACTTATGATCTTAGGAGTAGAAAAATATGGGTTATAACTAATTGATAGACTGATTATTTTTTTCTTCATTCCAAGTAAAGAAGGCTTTAGGAAAAGAAAGGCATTTTAAAGTACATCATGTATTCCTACTATAGTAATTCAAGAGAATCGGAGACTTGTGTTTTGTGCTGTATATATAGGCTTAATTTTTAGCCATCATGAGGAATTTGATGGTAGCTGTTAAATATTGATACAAAGTATGCTACAATGAATAGATTTTCTTAGTATATTAATTTTATCCCAGTTGAATGTTTTTATTCATATTTAATCATAACTTTGGGGTGATTTCTTTTTCTAATAATTTGTGGCAGTTAAACAGCAGAAATATTGGGGGAGATGTATGGTGAACTACCATAAGTATATAAAAGTACTGGGTTATTTTTGGTAAAGCACCTTATTTTGTAAGCTTGTAAAACCTTATTAATAGTTTTTTAATTCAAGGGGAGGACTTGAAAACAAATTGCTAAGTGGTGCAAATAACAGAAATTTGTTTTAGACTTTTCTATTGTGTTTCCCCCTAAATATGATATTTTTACATCTTAATTACTTCACTTTGTTGCCATTTTCTTACTTCTTTTGATAGTATTTTATTTTCTCGTCTCCTTTATAATATAAAGGCATAGTAAATTCTCTAATTAATCTAAAATTTTAGTTTTATAAAGCTATAATAAAAACTTCCCACTGATTCAATTAGGAGTGCTTCTCAAGAAAAACAAACCCATACCCATCTGGTACAGGGATACTATGTCCATTTAACATCTTAATTTACACTGATATGTCAAAAGAAAATATCATTTACTATGAGTGAACTTTGTGTTTGGTACTAGTTTTCTTATCTAATCAAACTTAACAATTAGATAAGAAAATAAATTTTACTGTAGCAGGATTTCTCAACCTTGGCACTGTTGGCATTGTGGGCAGAATAATTCTTTGTTAGGACGGGAGTAGTGCTGTTCTGTGCATTATAAGATATCTCAGCGTATCCCTGGCCTCTACCCAGTACATGCCAAATAGCACTCCTCCAGTTACAACAATCAAAAATGTCTCCAGGGCAAGCTTGGTGGCTCAGCCTATAATCCCAGCACTTTGGGAGGCCAAGGTGAGTGGATTGCCTGAGTCCGTGGGTTCGAGACCAGCCTGGGCAACTTGGCGAGACCTCATCTCTACAATAAATTAAAAGATTAGTCGAGCATGGTGGTGCATGCCTGTAGTTCCACCTACTTGGAAGGCTGAGTCGGAATGATCGCCTAAGCCCAGCAGGTTGAGTCTGCGGTGACCGTGACCATGCTACTGCACTCCAGCCTGGGTGACAGAGTGAGACTCCAACTCAATGAAAAAAAAATGTCTCCAGACATTACCAAATGTCCTTTGAGAAGCCAAAATTGCCTCTGGATAAAAACCACTGCACTATAGGAATCATGAACATAAAATGGAATTATTACAAAAAGTAATAACCATAAATACTGTCAGGAAACTGTCTTCCATCTATTACTTTTTGGCTTTTTATCATTTGGAGCGTAGGCTAAACTTGAGAAATTGGAGGTGCTCTCTGTGTGACCAGTACCCACTGTGTATCTATTAACTCTTCTCTAGGTAGCTCCTAGACTGTACTGATCAATACAGTAGTCACTAGCCACATGTAGCTATTTAAATTTAAATTAATGAAAATTTGATAAAATAAAACTTCAGTTTTTCAAGTACACTAACTATATTTCATGTGCTTAATAACATGTTACTAGTAATTACCATATTAGCACAGATGTAGAACTGTTATCTCAGAAAACTTTGACAGCACTGCTAGAAAATTCATTCCAAAGAATTTCAACCAATGATTTAAAACTCACTTATTCACTTTCCAGAACAGCCTGGAATCCTTGAACCCCTAAGGTCCACAAATAGACTGTAGCAATCCAGGAACTCCTAAAATCATGTGCTATATTATGTTCATATGCATTTTTTTGAGAGTTTGTTGCTTACATCACATTTTGAAAGGGGTCAGTTACCCCATTAGAGGATAGGGATTACTTATTTTAGGAATTATTTTGGTTACATTTGATTTCCAACAGTCAATGTTATAAAAGAGCTGAGTTACTATATTATACTTAAATAAAATTGTCACTCCACTTCTGTTAAAAGTGCCTAGCTTTTTTTTTTTTCTCTTGCCTTATTAATCTTGAAAGGCTTCCTTCTTGAGCTTTGTGAAATTTTGATCTTCATCAGTATGTGATGACTGGGCTATTTAAACATCACATACTTTGAAGGTTATAGAATATCTTGAGAGTGACTTCAACTCTTTCATTCCTCCTTCCCTCTCAGCATAAATACCTAAATTTTTATAAACAGGGTTTTTTATTAATAGGAAATTTTATCCCTTGATATATGGGCTTTGAAAATTTTATGGTTTTATTTTTTAATGTGTAGAGCTTGATGGGGAATAGAAAAGGTGTTTAGTATTAGGTTTATCATGATTGTAACCATTATTTGTAATGTTATATATAAATTCCTGTGTTCATATCACATTGCCTGTATCATAAATTTTTTGTCTGTTCGGAATTGAGTTTTTATAATAGTGAACAGGCTTTATAAGTATAAATATTTTACATGTGACAGTTCTGTAACCTCCATCTTTCTTATTGGAAACAGGTTTGAAGGTTGAAGTGACTCATTGTGGAACAATGAGACGGAAATACCGTGTTTGTAATGTAACAAGAAGGCCTGCCAGTCATCAAACGTAAGAAAAGCTGGTGTTTGTCAGAGTAGTGATGATGCAAGGCAGCTTGCTCTAGGTAGTGGGTTGGGAGTTTCTCTGGCTCATAATGTTGATAAGAGTTGTTCATGTGTACTTTTTTTCTCAGCTTTCCTTTGCAGTTAGAAAATGGCCAAACTGTGGAAAGAACAGTAGCGCAGTATTTCAGAGAAAAGTATACTCTTCAGCTGAAGTACCCCCACCTTCCCTGTCTGCAAGTGGGGCAGGAGCAGAAACATACCTACCTGCCACTAGAAGTAATGCCTTCATACTGTTAATTAATATCCTCTTGTTCATCATTCTGAAGGGGTCTTTTTGACTATAACTTACCTCATAGTCGACATTTATTTTGGAATTTGAACTGTTTTTTAACTTATTATAAATTGTCTGTAATGAAATAATGTAAGACAAATTCATCCATATTCTTACCATTCTGATATAACCATTGTTAGCATTTTGGCATACTGTATTCTTTTTACCTTATGAACATACTACTTAAGTATAATCATACTGAAAAGCATTTTTATTTACTACTTTTTTACTTAACATATTAAAAAGAAGTGGTTTAATGAAGTAGATTTAAAAATTTTATTTTCAATTGGCACTAAGAGCTAAAAAAAGACATCTAGTAAAAAACTTTTTTCTATTTATAGGTCTGTAATATTGTTGCAGGGCAACGATGTATCAAGAAGCTAACCGACAATCAGACTTCCACTATGATCAAGGCAACAGCAAGATCTGCACCAGATAGGCAAGAGGAAATTAGCAGATTGGTTAGTACTTACCCCTAAAATGGAAATTTGAAACATATTAGGGTGAACCATTAAAGAGTTGTCCTAGGCCGGACCTGGTGGTTCATGCCTGTAATTCCAGTGCTTTGGGAGGCCAAGGTGGGAAGATGGCTTGAGACCCAAAGTTTGAGACCAGCCTGGACAACAAGCAAGACCCCAGCTCTATAAAAAAATTTTTTTAATTAGCTGAGTGTAGGTGCATGGGCCTGTAGTCCTAGCTACTTGGCAATCTGAGGCTGGAGGATCGCCTCAAACCAGGAATTCAAGGTTACGGTGAGCTAAGATTATACCACTACACTCCAGCCTGGGTGACAGTGGAAGACCCTATCTCTAAAAAAATTTTAAAAAATAAGGAACTAGATAGATGCTTATCAGCTCATACCTTGTTACCATTTCATGGACTGTCAGAATTGAAAGAGATCATGGAAATAATCTAATGGTGTTCTAGGAGTAAACCTTAGTGGGTTATATGAGAAGGGTTAGGTCCTTCTTAACCCTGAGCTCTTTCATTGGATCCAGGGAACAGAGACTCTCAGAATTTATGTTTCAATTTAGTTAACTAGAACCTCCACCTAAAAGAGGGGAGAGATAGAAGAGAAAGTTAAGGGATTATGGACTAGCAATACTGAAACTCTTAACACTCAATCTAGGATTGCTTAGCCCCCAGTGTCAGACTGACAACTATACAGTCTGAATAAAGGCAGAGAAGACAGCTTCAACCATGTAGGGTTTCTATGCTGTCTCATTGTTCTAAGTGAGGGGGAGGGAAGAGTTACCAAGACCACTTTATAAAGCTGATGGAATAAGACAAAATTAAAAATTAAAGGGTGGCTAAATTTTATCTCACTCTCTTTTTGGATACCATTTTAACTGCCCAAACAAAGAGAATACAATCTGGAAATACGAATATTTCCCCCAAAATGTAATAACACTTTCAGAAGCAATTTTACAGATTATTGAAAAGGGTTTGCAAAGCTAGTTCTTTCATTTTGTAGGCCAATTACAGAAAAAAAACCTTTTTTCCTTATAGTTTTATAAAAAGTTAATGAGAATTATTACGTGATATTTAATTAGTAAAATACAGGCTGATTCTCATCCTAGATTTTTCTCTGTTTCTTCTATAGTAAGATTTTTAACACTTTCCCAAAATCTTCACGAGACTAACACCTCTCGCTGTCTCTCCAAGTCTCAATAACTAACCATTCTGACTCATTTATTACCGCCTAACTGTTCAGAAAGATAACATTATATAGTGGTTAACAAGCTTGAGAGTCCAACAACTGTGATTTCAAAATCTACCTTTTCTGCTTACTTACTGTCACTATTATTATATTTATTGTTATTATTATTATATTTATAGAATCTGGAAGTACAATGATTAAGAGTAGAAGCTATAGAATCAGAACATACATGGATTCAGATTCAGTCTGTGTCACTTGCTTAGCTATGTGGTTTCAGGCAAGTCACTTAATTTGACTAAGTTTTATCCTCTGTGGAATACAGATTATGAAAGAACTACTTTTATAGTCACAAGAAAGTTGTGAAAATTTATTATTAAGCACTTAGCACCAAGCACGCCATGTAGCAAGTCTTGGTAAATACTAATTATTTATTATTCATAGTAACCTTACTGTGCAGATACACTAAAACACACCAAAAAGGAATGATAATTAAGCTTGAAGAAAAAGATGCATTCGTGTCTAAGTTAGAAAATGACTTTTCCTTCTCTTTCTAAGGAGACTCTGTTTATATATTTAGATTATATAGTATTTTTTTAATGTATTTTTACTCTAAGACTTGAAACCTGCCACCTTTTTTTTTTTTTTTGAGTTGGAGTCTCACTCTGTCGCCCAGACTGGAGTGCAGTGGCCGCTCCCGGCCACCGCAACCTTGACCTGCTGGGCTCCGGCGATCCTTCCGCCTCAGCCTTCCGAGTAGCCAAAATTACAGGCATGCGCTACCACGCCCGGCTGATTTTTTGATTTATTGCAGAGATGAGGTCTCGCTGCCCAGGCGGGTCTCGAACCCGCGGGCTCAGGCAGTCCACTCACCTCAGCCTCCCAAAGGCGCGGGATTACAGGCTGAGCCACCGAACCCGGCCTGCCACCTTTTTTAAACCTCATTTGACCTTCACTCTATAAGCAAGTAAATATGTCTTGAAAACAGTTACTATAGCATGCTATAAACATGAATTACAGTGAGATTCAACACTGAATTGCAATAAATGTTTTATCTTTGATTGTAGATATGGAAATATTATGTAAAAGTTACAACAGGTAACTCATACTGCTTTTCTTATCTGTCTCAAGTGTATTCCATTAAATAAATTATATACTATGACATTATTTATCTGAAAATACTGAAATAAATTTTATGTAGATTGTAAATCAAGTAATTAAGTAAAAAAATCCTTAGAATTTTATATTTTCTGTCAAACTCTACATAAAATCGATTTTAATAGTATGTGTTTGGATCCTCTATGATCAGAGGTTCTCAAGTGAGATATTTCCTCATCCCAAAGCATATTAGATTCAATATAAAATTATCATTTTTCAACTAGGCACGATGGTACATACCTGTACTCCCAGCTACCTAGGAGGCCACAATGGGAGGATTGCTTGAGTCCAGGAGTTCAAGATCAGCCTGGGCAACATAGCAAGACCTCATCTCTTTAAAAAAAATTTTTTTTAATTATCATTGTCAGCCAGGTGTGGTGGCTCATGCCTATAATCCCAGCACTTTGGGAGGCCGTGGTGAGAGGATTGCCTGAGCCCACAGGTTCGAGACCAGCCTGGGCAACTTGACGAGACCTCATCTCTACCATAAATCAAAAAAGTAGCCAGGTGTGGTGGTACGTGCCTGTAGTTTCAGCTACTTTTAAAAGGCTGAGGTGGAAGGATCGGCTGAGCCCAGGAGGTCGAGGCTATGGTGACCATGAGCATGCCACTGCAATCCAGCCTGGACAATGGAGTGAGACTCAAACTCAACAACAACAACAAAAAATTATTATTTTCATGAGTCATAAATAGTTTAAATTTCTTATTATTCAGCCTAATACATACTTCTAAATTTTGTAATCAGGAGTTCACAGACTTTCTTTTTTTTTTTTTTCTTCTTTTTTGAGTTGGAGTCTCACTCTATCACCCAGGCTGTAGTGCAGTGGCACACTCACAGCCACCCCAGTGTCGACCTGCTGGGCTCCGACAGTCCTTCCACCTCAGCTTTCCAAGTAGCTGGAACTACAGGCATACACTACCACACCTGGCTAATTTTTTATTTATTGTAAAGACGAGGTCTCGCCAAGTTGCCCAGGCTGGTCTCAAACCCATGGGCTCAGGCAGTCCACTCGCCTTGGCCTTCCAAACTGCTGGGATTACAGACTGAGCTACCAAGCCCAGCCAAGTTCACGGTCTTTCTGCAGTCCATTCATGAGCCCTGGTCCAGGTTAAGATTGTGTGCTCTGTAGATAGGGTACCACTGATTAGACCTATTATAAAACATTGTTGACACAGTAAAGAAATAAAGATGAGGATTCTCATGTTTAAAGTAAAAGATTTTGGGGGAATTTTGAGAGTAACTACAAACTTTTTCTGTTGTTAGGTAAGAAGTGCAAATTATGAAACAGATCCATTTGTTCAAGAGTTTCAATTTAAAGTTCGGGATGAAATGGCCCATGTAACCGGACGTGTACTTCCAGCACCTATGCTCCAATATGGAGGACGGGTAAGTGGAAAGGACTGGAATTTAGAAAGTATTTTATTGTTCCGACAATATGTTTTTGTTTCAAGGTAAGAGTCTTTGCTTGAGTTTAGAATTTTTTTTCTTTATTGAAGTATAAGTAATACTAATTTGGAAAAGCCTATTCCATGCAGTATATCAGACATGTATCAGTTTAGCAATTTGAAGTACTTATTGTTGGTTCATTGAAATAAATTGTTGGCCAGATGTGGTGGCTCAAGCCTATAATCCCAGCACTTTGGGAGGCCAAGACCCAGCACTTTGCCTGAGCCCGTGGGTTCAAGACCAACCTGGGCAACATGGTGAGACCTTGTCTCTACAGTAAATCAAAAAATAAGCTGAGCGTGGTAACACACGCCTGTAGTTCCAGCTACTTGGAAGGCTGAGGCGGGAGGATCGCCTGAGCCCAGCAGGTTGAGGCTGTGGTGGCTGGGATCATGCCACTGCACTCCAGCCTGGGCAACAGAACGAGACTCCAACTCAAAAGAAAAAAGAAATAAATAAATTGTCCACTTTTTGTACTTTTTTGCTATGTTATTTATTTTTCTCCTTCTGTAGAATCGGACAGTAGCAACACCAAGCCATGGAGTATGGGACATGCGAGGGAAACAATTCCACACAGGAGTTGAAATAAAAATGTGGGCCATAGCTTGTTTTGCTACACAGAGGCAGTGCCGAGAAGAAATATTGAAGTAAGGCATGTCATTACTTTAACTTTGGTACCTTTTTGTGTTTAGATTTTAAATTACTCATCTAATATTCTAACAAATGTTGCCTCAGTATGGTGTATATTTAACCACTGAACCTTTTAAAATGTTTCTTCTCAATAGTTTGATGAATATTTCAGGATTTGTTAGTTACAGCAAAGTCATTAATTTATTCTACTGGACATTGTTGTAGATTGCTGTGAGTGGAAAAAACAAACTCAAACTGTTTTTTTCCTCTGCTCTTCACACCACAACAATCAACACAAGACTTCTGTGACCAAATGTGGGGGAGTTTTCCCCACATACCAAACAAGCTTTGCAGTAGACACCAGCTGAGTATCCTCCAATTCAATTATAACACGATCTGTCTGAAGATAGCATCAGATTCCACAGGTTGAGGACTCAATCCCACAAGACTCACCTTTCTTCAGATATCAGTCACAAGTCTGGGCCTCCAGACTTTTGATGACCAACATCAAGTTGGGAGTTCCCACAAGTCCCTCTTTGTTTTGGGGGAAGGGTATTACTTTTTTTTCCTTTATTTCAGTAGATTTAGGGAATACAAACAATTTTTGGTCACATGGTTGCATTGTATGGTGGTGAGGAAGTCTGGGCTCTAGGTATATCAGCCATTCCCACCTGTGCATATTGTACCCAACAGGTGGTTTTTCATTCCTCAACTCCCTCCCTTCCTCTCCCTTCTGGATCTCCAATGTCTGTTATACCATTCCCTATGTCTTTGCAGATCTTTAGTTTAGCTCCCACTTATATGTGAGGACATGCTGCCTTTGGTTTTCTATTCCTGTGTTAGTTCACTTAGGATAATGTTCCCCAATTCCATCCAAATTGCTGCAAAAGACATTACTTCATTCTTTTTGATGGCTGAATAATATTCCATAGTATATATATTTTCACTATCCACAGATAGGTTGATGGGCATTTAGGTTGATTCTACATCTTTGCAGTTGTAAATTGTGCTGCAATAAACATGCAAGCACAGGTTGTGTAGATACCTAGTAGTGGGATTGCTGGATCAAATAGTAGATGTACTTTTAGTTCTTTGAGAAATCGCCATACCAATTTCCATAAAGGTTCCATACACTCCCAGTGTATAAGTGTTGCCTTTTCACTGCATCCACACCAGCATCTATTGTTTTTTGATATTTTGATAATAGCCATTCTGATATAAGATAATATCTCATTGTGGTTTTAATTTGCATTTCCCTGACGATTAGTTAAATTGAGTGTTTGTTGGCCATCTGTATATCTTTTTTTTGAGAAATGTCTGTTCATGTTGTTTGCTCATTTTTTGTGTTTTTTTTGCTGATTTTTTGAGTTTTTTGTAGATTCTGATATTAGTCCTTTGTCAGATGAATAGTTTAAGAATATCTTCTCCCATTCTGTAGGCTGCCAATTTGCTCTGTTGATTATTATTGATTTTTCTATGCGGAATCTTTTCAGTTAATTAAGTCACTTATTTATTTTGGGTTTTTTTTTTTTTTTTTGCATTTGTTTTTGGTGTTTTAGCCATAAATTCTTTGCCTAGGCCAAAGTGCAGAAGAGTTTTTTCCTAGGTTTTCTTCTAGGATTTTTATGGTTTCAGGTCTGACATTTTAATCTTTAATCTATCTTGAGTTAATTTTTGTGTATGGAGAGAGACAGGGATCAAGTTTCATTTTCTTCATGTAGCTTTCCAATTTTCCCAGCACCATTTGTTGAATAAGATGTCCTTTTCCCAGTGTATGTTTTTGTCTGCTTTGTCAAAGATGAGTTGGTTGTAGGTATTTGGATTTATTCCTGGATTCTGTTTCATATGTTCTTGCATCTGCTCTTTCCAGTACCATGCCATTTTGATTACTATAATTTGAAATCTGTTGATATGATGCCTCCAGCTTTGTTCTTTTTGCTTAGGATTGCTTTGGCTTTTCTGGCCCTTTGTTGGTTCCATATGAAATTGACAATTGTTTTTTCTAATTCTGTGAAAAATTATGTTGGTAGTTTGATAGAGATTACATTGAATCTATAGTTTACTTTGGTTAATATGGTCTTTTTAACAATGTTGATTTTTCCAATTCATAAGCATGGGATGTTTCTCCATTTGTTTTTGTTTCTTGGGGATATTTTGAGTTGGAATCTCATTCTGTCACCCAGGCTGAAGTACAGTGTCATGCTCTTGGCCACCACAGCCTTGTCCTGGGCTCAGGCAATCCTTCCGCCTCAGCCTTCCAAGTAGCTGGAACCACAGGTGCATGCCATCTCACCTGGCTAATTTTTTGATTTATTGTAGAGATGTGGTCTCACCAAGTTGCCCAGGCTGGTCTCGAACCTCTGGGTTCAGGCAGTCCTCTTGCCTCGGCCTCCCAAAGTGCTGGGATTACAGGCTTGAGCCACTGTGCCTGGTAACTTTTGTTTTTAATTCTGTTTATGTGGTGAATCGCATTTATTGATTTGTGTATGTTGAGCCATCCTTACATCTCTGAGATAAAACCCACTTGATCATGGTGAATTATTTTTTATATGCTATTGAATTTGTTTTGTTAAGGATTTTTGTATCTATGTTCATCAGGGTTATTGGTCCATAATTTTATTTTTTTGTTGTGTCTTTTCCTGTCTTTGCTATCAGGGTGATACTGGCTTCATAGAATGAGTTAGGAAGAATTCCCTTCTCTTCAATCTTATGAAATAACTTCAGTAAAATTGGTACCAGTTCTTCGAAAGTCTGTTAGAATTCAGCTGTGAGTCTGTCGAGTCCTAGACTTTCTTTTGTTGGGAGACTTTTAATTACTGTTTTAATCTAACTACTCATTATTGATCTGTTCAGAGTTTTTATTACTTCTTAATTCAAGGTTGGGGGTTGTAAGTTTCTAAGAATTGATCTATTTCCTCTAGATTTTCTAGTTTGTTTGCATAGAGGTGTTCATAATAATCTTAGATGATTATTTTTATTTCTGTCATATCAGCTATAATGTCTTCATTTTCATTTCTGATTGAACTAATTTGAATCTTTTCTCTGTTTCTTAATCAATCTAGCTAGTGGTCTATCAATTTTATCTTTTCAAGTAACTAACTTTTTGTTTCATTGATCCTTTGTATCTTTTTAAATTTCAATTTCATTTAGTTCTGCTCTGATCTTCATTATTTTTTCAGCTGTCTTTGTGTTTGGTTTGTTCATGTTTTTCTACGTCCTTGAACTGTGACATCAGGTTGTTAATATGTGATTCTTCAGTCTTATTAATGTAGACATTAAACAATATAAAGTTTCCTCAGAGCACAGCTTTGGCTATGTCCCAGAAGTTTTGATAACTTGTTTTGTTTTTGTCATTGATTTTGAAGAATTTTTAAATTTCCATCTTGATGTAATTGTTGACCCAAGGATCATTCAGAAGCAGATTGTTTAGCTTCCATGTTTTTGTTTCGCTTTATAAGTTCTTCTTGGGGTTAATTTCTAGTTTTATTCCAAATAAATAAAAGTGGTCTGAAAAGGCATTTGATATGATTTTGAGTTTTTTTAGTTTATTGAAATTTGATTTGGGGCCTATCATCAAAAAAGTCTTAAAGAATGTTCCTTGTGCTGATGAGAAGAATGTATATTCTGTAGTTTTGGGGTGGAATGGTCTGTGGATGTCTGTTAGTTCCATTTTCTCTAGAGTCCAGTTTAATTTCAATGTTTTTTTGTTTACTTTCAGCCTTGATGATCTATCTGTTGCTGTCAGTGGAGTGTTGAAGTCACCCATTGTTGTTATATTGCTGTCTATTTCTTTTTTTAGGTCTAGTAGAATTTGTTTTATAAAACTGGGACTCTGGTGTTGGGGGCACATATATTTTAAATTATGTCTTTTCATTGAATTGATCCCTTTACCATTATATAAAAGCCATCTTTGTCTATTTTTACTATTGTTAATATAAAGTCTGTTTCATCTGATATGAGAATGGCTACTCCTGCTCATTTTTGGTTTATATTTGCATGGCATATTTTTTTTTCACCCCTTTGAGTCTATAGGAGTTTTTGTGTGTTAAGTGGGCCTCTTACAGGCAGTAGATATTTGGATTGTATTTTTTTAATCTATTCTGCCAGTCTATATCTTTTTAGTGGGGCATTGAAACCATTGTATTCAGGGTTAATAGTGATATGTAAGGTACTATTCCATTTATCATGTTGGTTTTTATCTGATTGCTTTATTTATTTAGTTTTTACTTTTGTTTTTTTTGAGTAGGAGTCTCACTCTTGCTCATGCTGGAGTGCAATGGCACACTCACGGCCACTGCAGCTTCAGCCTGCTGGGCTCAAGTGATCCTTTCACCTCTGCCTTCCAAGTAGCCGGAACTATAGGTGCGCACTACCACACCTGGTTAATTTTTTGATTTATAGTAGAGATGAGATCTTGCCAAGTTGCCCAGGCTGTTCTTAAATTCCTGGACTCATTCAATCCTCTCGCCTCTGCCTCCCAAAGTGCTGGGATTACCAGCATGAGCCTCCACACCTGGCGATTTGCAGTGTTTTTTTTATTGGTATATTTCGACCTTTTATTTCAGTATTAGAACTCCTTGAGTATTTCTTCTAGAGATGGTCTAGTGATGATAAATTCCCTCATAATTTGCTTTTCTGAGAAAGACTTCATCATGCTGCTGGTCCTATTCCTCTCTGGGTGCTGAGAAAACTCTTAACTTGGTTTATTCCATAGGCGAAACACTAAGTGACTCTTGTTGACCATCTTAATCCCTTCTCCAAGCCCCACTTTGGAGTTGATTAATTTGTTAGAGAGGCTCACAGAACTCAGGAAAACATTACTTGTGTTTATTGGTTTATTATAAAAGATATTACAAAGGATACAGATGAAGGGATGTATAGGGCAAGGTTGGAAAAAGGTATAGAGTTTCCATGCCCTCCCTGGGCACACCACCCTTCAGGAAACCTCCACATGTTCAGCTAGCCAGAAGCTCTCCAAACCTTGTCCTTTGGAGTGTTTTTGTTTTTATTTTGAATTGAGGTCTTACTCTGTCACCAAGCTGGAATGTAGTGGCATGATCACGGCTCACTGCAGCCTTGACTCCTAGGCTCAGGAGATTCTTCTACCCCAACCTCCCAAGTAGCTGGGACTACAGGCATACTCTACCTCACCCAGCTAATTTATTTTCTGTAGAACCAAAGTCTCGCTATGTTATCCAGGCTGATCTCGAACTCCTGTGCTCAAGCAGTCTTCCTGCCTCTGCCTCCCAAAGTGCTGCGATTACAGACTTGATCCACTGTGTTTCTCTCCTTTGGGGTTTTTCATGGAGGCTTCATTACATATGCATGAGTGATAAAACCATTGGCCATTAGTAATCAACTTAACCAACAGTCCTTATACCTCTCCCCAATCTAGAGGGTGGGGGAGATGGGCTGAAAGTCCCAAATCTCTAATTCTGCCATGACTTTCCAATGACCAGTCCCATCCTGAAGCCACCTCAGGACTGTCAGCAATCAAACAACACATTAGCATACAAAAAGACACATTTTGATGTTTCTAAGGATTTTAGAAGTTGTCTGCCAAAATTGGGATGAAGACCAAATGTATATTTCGGAATATAATAGCTGTTTTATCTTAGCATCATTGTCTTTTAATGACAGAGAGGTTACATTCCCATCTTTGCCACTTCCTGGCTTTATTACCATGGATAATTTATTTAATCTCATCATTGCTCAATTTTTACCTTTGTAACATAGAGATAATGTTACCTTCTATTAAAAGAAAATCCTTAAACAAATTTAATTTAACAGAGTTTATAACTGAGCAAATAACAATGCATGAATTGAACAGCCTCCTGAAACAGAATAGGTTCATAGAGACTCTGACGTTGCTGCATGGTTGAAAAAGATTTATGGACAGAAAAAGGTGATGTACAGAAGACAAAAAAGAAGTACAGGAACAGCTGGATTGGTTACAGCTCAGCATTTGCCTAGTTGAACACCGTTGGAATAGTTGGCTGCGTTTGATTGGCCAAAACTCAGCAATTGGTACAGGAGTAGATTACAGCCTGTTTACAAATCCAATTAGGTTACAGTTCATCAAGTATGGAGAAAACTTTAAGCCAAACTTAAAATATATAAGAAGGCAGCTTTAGGCAAAACTTAATTTAACAATTTTGCCCTTTTGGTCATCCTCTCAATTTTGAAAAGTTGATCAAAACTTTAGGCACTGATGTCACTCTGTCACCATCATAAACGTACTTATTTGATCTCATGTACTCTACACCATGGAAAAAGAGACCTAACAAATGATGCCCATCCAGAAGAGTGATGGCCTCCTATCAATGTTCTCTTTAACCTATGCTGTTACTGTTATTTAGTTAAGAGGAATGGACCAACGTTCTGTTTCTGACTGATTGTGAAGCAACAAAGGTACTCTTATGGTCCCAGTAATGCTCAGCTGCTACCCTCCACACCAATAAATTGAGAGGCAGGAATACTGGTAGAAAGACGTTTATTTCTGAATTTGAATCCAGGGAGCAGAGCCTGGCCCCTGCTTCTGCTCACCCTTCAAGTTTTACAGTCCGCTTTTATAAGTTCCAGGCAGTTGGTACCTGTACATTGACTATGTGACTAGCAGAGCATCGTATAGAACTAAAGTCACAGCCGCTTTTTGTAAACAATGACATTTTGGTCCACATTTTCTGGCACCAGTTACCAGAGTTATCTCACGAGTTCTTATTAGTAACACCTGGCAGAAGCGTTAATCAAGTTTGCCATAGAGTAAAGGGAGTTAACAAGGCCTAAGACAGCTACATGTTGTTACATGCAAAAGTTATACAAACCACAAGACTTATGATTACCTTGATATTATATTATTCAAACCTGTGACTACTAAGAAAAGGGAGTAGATGGAATTTTATGTCTCTCAGTTAAGTGGGCACAGCCTGCAGGGAAGTTAAAGATTCTTTGAAGTTATTTTACTGGGAGTGCATAGGAGATAAGGAGAAGCACACCTTTTGTTAACTCTCAGGAATGTGTGTACATGCAGAAGCACTGGACCCCTTGCCATGCCCTTCTCTAGGGGTTGTGGCAATATAGATAGACAGTAGAGGTCTCTGTAGCACTATCATTAAAATCCTACTGGGAGCCAGGTGTGGTGGCTCAAAACTGTAATCCCAGCACTTTGGGAGGCTGAGGTGAGAGGATTGCCTGAGTCCATGGGTTCAAGACCAGTCTAGGCAACATGGTGAGAGCTCGTCTCTACAATAAATAAAAAAATTACCCAGGCGTGGTGGCGCACACCTATAGTTCCAGCCACTTAGAAGGCTGAGGCAGAAGGATTGCCAGAGCCCAGCAGGTCATTGCTGGGGCCGTGAGCATGCCACTGCACTCCAGCCTGGGTAACAGAGTGAGACTCCAACTCAAAAAAAAAAATCTTACTGGGAAATAGCAGAACAATAATCCCAGCAGTTTGGAGGCGAGAGGATTGCCTGAGTCGAGGGATTCGAGACTTGCCCAGGCAACTTGGCAAGACCTCGTCTCTACAATAAATAAATAAATAAATTGCCAGGTGTGGTGGTACATGCCTGTGATTCCGGCTACTTGGAAGGCTGAAGCGGAAGGATCACCTGACCCAACAGGTCAAGCCTGCAGTGACTGTGAGCGTGCCACTGCACTCCAGCCTGGATGACAGAGTGAGACTCCTACTAAATAAAAATAAAAATAAAAAATACCAATTTTGTTTCTCCAGTTGAGATGCATAGCACTATTTATTGATGAGTTACAGGTAATTTGACTTGGACTATGGAGTTTTTCATGTTACATCTCTAAATTTCAATGTTGGCTTACTTAGCATGAAAATCTATCAAAGTTACTTTCTTGGTATTCCATTAATTCTTGTCCAGCTTGGGTTGGCAGTTTTATACACTAATCAATCTCTTTATTAGAGTTCTGGGAATTCTTATCCAGTCCAAATGATATGACCCTAAAGTTATCAGAAGCCT
Organism: Cephalopachus bancanus; assembly: GCA_027257055.1. NCBI lineage: Eukaryota > Metazoa > Chordata > Mammalia > Primates > Tarsiidae > Cephalopachus > Cephalopachus bancanus. Next base: position 785,369 of record JAPVLO010000483.1, read on the forward strand.
GTATTCAGTAGTTTGTCAGGGTCCTTTCCATTCTTTCCATGAACCTCCTTGAAGTCATAATACTCTAGGATTTTACTTGTTTGTGAACAGTTTTCGGAAACTGCATCAGCCTTAAGCAATTACCTGTGTAAATGACTTTGAAGGGCTATAGTTAAAGACACAGTTGACCACGGAATTTTTTTATCTCTGTGTCCTACAATAATTTAACTTAACCATAATTATGACTGGCAGCATGTACTCAGACATCAGAATTTTAGTAATCTTGTGCAATTTTGTAATTTATGTTAATAACGCATGTAGAAATATAACTGAAAGAAAGTTAGACATCATTCCTTATTTGACAATGCTTCCCATGTGATTTAACCTGTCAAATAAGCATATTAGTTATCTCTCTTTATGGTGCTGCAGGGTCCCTCGGTAGCATCCCAAAGTCAAGTTAAAGTTTTTAAAAAATAGACAACTAGCCGGACTCGGTGGCTCAGCCTGTAATCCCGCGCCTTTGGGAGGCTGAGGTGACTGGATTGCCTGAGCCCGCGGGTTCAAGACCCGCCTGGGCAGCAAGACCTCATCTCTACAATAAATCAAAAAATCAGCCAGGCGTGGTAGCACATGCCTGTAATTCCGGCTACTTGGAAGGCTGAGGCAGAAGGATCGCCAGAGCCCAGCAGGTCGAGGCTGCGGTGGCCGGGAGCGGCCACTGCACTCCAGTCTGGGCCACAGAGTGAGACTCCAACTCAAAAAAAAAAAAAAACGGACAACTTGGTGAGACCTTGTCTCTACAATAAATCACAAAAAATTAGCTGGGCACAGTGGCATGCGTCTGTAGTTCTGGCTACTTGGAAGGCTGAGACAGAAGGATCGCCTAAACCCAGCAGGTCAAGGCTACAATGGCCATGAGCGTGTCATTGCACTCCAGCCTCGGTGACAGAGTGAGACACCAACTCAAAAAAAAAAATGACTTAATTTTTTTGCTTTTGTTTGAGACAGGTTCTCACTCTGTCACCCAGACTGGAGTGCAGTGGGATGGTCTGGCTCACCACAGCAGCGGATCCCGGCTCACCATACCCTTCACCTCCTGAATTCAAGTGTTCCTTCTGCCTCAGCTTCCCAAGTTGCTGAGAATTCTGTCGTACGCTACCACACCTGGCTAATTTTTGTATTTTTTATAGAGACAAAGTCTCACTACATTGCTCAGGCTGGTCTCGAACCCCTGGGCTCAAGCAGTTTTTCTGTGTCAGCCTCCCAGAGTGCTGGTATTACAGGCGTGAGCCACCACATAGCAAGACTTAATTTTGGATTTGAAATTTGATTTGGAGAAGTCTGTGAAATATTTCAGAGGCTTAAAACACTCGACCAAAATAGGATCAGCAGTCACTAAAATAACAGTCATGGCCGGGCATGGTGGTTCATGCCTGTAATCCCAGCACTTTGGGAGACTGAGGCAAGAGGATTGCTTGAGTCCAGGAGTTCAAGACCAGCCTGGGCAACTTGATGATACCTCGTCTCTACAATAAATCTAAATATTAGCCAAGTGTGGTGGTATGCACCTGTGGTCCAGCTACTTAGAAGGCTGAGGCGAAAGGATCTCCTGTACTCAACAGGTCGAGGCTGCGGTGGCCATGAGTGTGCCACTGCACTCCAGTCTGGGCGACAGAATAAGACTCCTACTAAAAAATCATCATCATCATCATCATCATTTATCTAGCCAAGTGAGAATTGAAAAGTTTAAAAAAAATAAAACCTTTATTCTTTGATAGTGAGGAAACTCAGTTTTGCTTTTGTTTTTGTTTTTGCTTTTTTTTTGAGGTGGAGTCTCACTCTGTCGCTCAGGCTAAAGTGCAGGGGCACACTCATGACCACACCAGCCTCAACCTCCTGGGCTTAAGCGATCCTTCTGCCTCAGCCTTCCAAGTAGCTGGAACTACAGGCGCGCGCTACCACGCCCGGCTAATTTTTTGATTTATTGTAGAGATGAGGTCTCGCCAGGTTGCCCAGGCTGTTCTCAAACCCACGAGCTGAGGCAAACCTCTTGCCTCAGCCTCCCAAAGTACTGGCATTACAGGCTTGAGCCATCACGCCCAGCCGAAACTCAGTTTTTAAAATCAACAAACCTGAGAAAGATAGTATAAGGCAGAATCTATCTTTCCTTTCCTCTCTTTTTTTTTCTGTTTTTTTTGCAGTTTACTCAAAAGATAAACAAAAATATTTTATTGTTACTTAAGCTTTTTATTTGCCTTTTAAATACCCCCTGCCCCGCATTGGGGAGGTGAGTCTTCTTTCTTCCTTCTCTTTCTCTAATTTACTTTTAAATAAACTTAAATAAAGTGTCTTTATATACACACATACACACACACACACACACACACACACACACACACTCTAGACTCTTGGGCTGGGCACAATGGCTTATGCCCACAAATCCCAGCACTTTGGGAGGCAGAGGCAAGAGGATTGCCTGAGCCCATGGGTTGGAGACCAGCCTGGACAACTTGACAAGACCTCATTTCTACAATACACCAAAAAATTAGCCAGGCTTGGTGGTAGGCACCTGTAGTTCCAACTACTTGGAAGGCTGAGGCAGAAGTTTGCCTGAGCCCAGAAGTTCGAGGCTGCGGTGGCTGTGAGCGTGCCACTGTACTCCAGCCTGGACAACAGGATGAGACTTCCACTCAAACAAAAGTGTGTGTGTGTGTGTGTGTGTGTGTGTGTATGTGTGTGTGTGTGTATTAAATACATTTCTTAAAGTGCAGTGTTGTTTATTTGGAACATTCCACTTCAATTTTAAATTACCAAGATTTTGTCATTTCTGTAAGTGTCTTGCTTTTGGGGCCTAATACATATGTATAGATAGGTGTAGCCAGAAGGTAGAGTACTCACTGCTTTAGGATCCCATTTTTATCTTGAATCTTGGCTTTGGCTCTCAGATTCCCTTAGCCAAAGATCTTTTTCTTACCTAAATATACAAGAAAAAGAAACAAAGGGGGAAAAGTGTGAAAATCCCTGTGAATTTCCAAAAGCCGAAGTTTGTACCCACTGTAATATTGCCATTCACTGCCACTTTCTGCCTGACCCAATCAGACATCTAAAGCCTCTAACTGGATCCAAGCCAATTAATTATCAGATCATATCCAACCCTGGACCCAGTCCAGTTTCTGTCATGACTACTGAACCTAATTCGGATTTTTTTTTTAATTGCTCAAACAAGCTCGGATATTTGAAAACTCAAATCCATGGAGCTTTGGAATCTGAGAGAGAACTTATCCACGATCCCCAGTTGCTGCAAGAGAACAATGGACACAATGGGTCTGGCAGTTACCACACTTCATCACTCGATGCTCCTAGCCAGTCACTAAACACTCTACTTCAGATCCCCCTTTAGTATCATCTGTTAAAAGGAAAACCTTAGACAGATTGAACAGAGTTTAATTAAAAAGGAGCGATTTATGAATCGAGCAGACCCTGAACCAGAATAGGTTCAGAGAATCTCCAGCACTGCTGCATGGTTGGAAAAGATTTGTAGACAGGAAAAGGAAATAACATGCAGTAAATGAAAGCAAGGTTCAGAAACATCTGGATTGGTTCCAGCTCAATGTTATACCTTATTTGAACATAGTTTGAACAGTTGACCACATTAATTGGCCAAAACTCAGTGATTGGTACAAGAATTGGTTGCATCCTATTTATATTTCCAGGTAGGTTACAGTTCACTTATGTATGGAGAAATCTTTTGGACAACTTAAAGTATGTAAGAAGATAACTTTTGGCTAAACTTAATTTAAGGCTACCTACTAGGATTAACTAAGTAAGAATTAATTAGTAAGGATTAACTAAAACCCTTGTTTCTCAATTGAGGTTCTTAAAAGAGTAATTAAGCTCTTTGTTTTTACTTCCCTTCCAAAATTTGATCTCCACCTTCACCACTTGTTTCCTCTTCCTCAGATTCTTTCCTTCAATTAATAAGTGCTTCAACAATCTTGTGTTCAAAAAAAAAAATTGTAATCTGCATTTTAGTTTACTTAACTTTCAGGCTTCAAGACTTTCGTTCTGTCTCCTCCTTTGAAATCTCAGTGATCTGCTGAAACTTGTTCCTGGAAGATCTATATCTTTATACTTACTAATTCCAGTGGTTCCTTTTTAGCCATTTTTTTTTCATAATATATACAGCATTAGGAGTTGACTGCTTTCTGGACATTCCTCCTTTGCCTTCTGGTTCCTTTTTTTCACTTTATCTGACTTTTTTCTCTTCTTTATCTACCTCCTCTCTTTTAGGACTCTCGCACAGTCTCAAGGGCTTCTGTTGTCACCCTTGTTTGGGGAGCTGGGCTGTCATGAAAGAGCGCCACCTCCACTTGTGACTATCCCTACTTCAAAACTTCTAGGTCCTTTATTGTTACTCTCCTGTCACGTAGTCTAGACAAAGAAAGAAACTAAAGTACTGTATTCCTTTTTTTGTTTTTTTTTCTTTTTCTTTTTTTAGAGATGTGGTCTGGTCAAGTTGCCCAGGCTGGTCTCAAACCCGAGGGTTTAGGCAGTCCTCTCACCTCTACCTCCCAAAGTGTTGGGATTGCAGGCATGAGCCACTGTGCCCAGCCAAACTAAAGTACTGTATTCTTTCTATCTCCCTGGCCTGTTTTCCTGTTCTATTCACAACTCTTTACTAAGAATGCCTCCTTCCTGTCTCTATCCATCAATATCTTCTCTATTCACGATTGTCACTTTATGTGCAAAATATAATTATATTATAATTATTTTGTAAACTTCTTATCACTCCTCTATAATCTAATTTTCTTTTTCTTTTTCTTTGTTTTTTTTTTTTTGAGTTGGAGTCTCACTCTGTCGCCCAGGCTGGAGAGCAGTGACCGCTCTCGGCCACCGCAGCCTCGATCTGCTGGGCTCCGGCGATCCTTCCACCTCAGCCTTCCAAGTAGCTGGAACTACAGGCGCGCGCTACCACACCCGGCTAATTTTTTTGATTTGTTGTAGAGATGAGGTCTCGTCAAGTTGCCCAGGCGAGTCTCGAACCCACGAGCTCAGGCAATCCACTCACCTCGGCCTCCCAAAGTGCTGGGATTACAGGCTGAGCCACCGAGCCCAGCTAATTTTCTTAAGAAAAAAAAATTTTTTAGGCCGGGTGCAATGGCTCAAGTCTGTAATCCCAGCACTTTGGGAGGCCGAAGTGAGAGGATTGCCTGAGCCCATGGGTTTGAGACCAGCCTGGGCAACTTGGTGAGACCTCCTCTCTACAATAAATCAAAAAATTAGCTGGTCATGGTGGCACACGCCTGTAGTTCCAGGTACTTGAAAGACTGAAGCGAAAGGATTGCCTGAGCCCAACAGATCCAGACTACAGTGGCTATGAGAATGCTACTACACTTTAGCCTGAGTGACAGAATGAGACTCCAACTCAAAAAAGAAAATAAAATTTTCAACAGGTTCTTACTCTGTCAGGGTGGAGTACAGTGGCAGAGTACAGAGTACCGTGGTGTGATTATAGTTCACTGTAACCTCAAACTCCTGGGCTCAAGCAGTCCTCCCACCTCAGCCTTCCAAGTAGCTAAGACTACTGAGATTTTTTTTTTTTTTTTGGTAGAGATGGGAGTCTCACTCTATTGCCAAGGCTAGTCTTGAGCTCCTGACCTCAAGCAGTCCTCCTTCCTGCCTTAGCTTCCCAAAGCGCTGGGACTACAGGCAGGAGCCCAGCCAAGAAAATGATTATTCTCTAACTTAAAGCTCCACTGATACAAAGTATTCCCATAATGAAAAGTTCTTGAGTGGTATAGTAACCTGTTAACCTCAGGAAACTTCAGAATTTGTCTTGCATTCTTCATGGCAAGAAATTAAAATGTGAGAAATGATTTTTTTTCTGTATAACTCTGTTCACTACTTTTTTTAAAAAACCTCAGATCTCTAAATGTTTGTCTTTTTTTTTTTTTTTTTTTAGAAAGCAGGATTTGTTGAGAAAACAAAAGGTCCTGCAGTGGGAGGGGACCCAAGGGGGTTGCCCTAAATGTTTGTCTTCATAATCACTTAATATATTTTTTCTGCCGGACTCAGTGGCTCAGCCTATAATCCCAGCACTTTGGGAGGCTGAGGTGAGTGGATTGCCTGAGCAACTTGGCGAGACCTCATCTCTACAACAAATCAAAAATTAACCGGGTGTGGTAGTGCGTGCCTGTAGTGCCAGCTACTTGGAAGGCTGAGGCGGAAGGAACGCCAGAGCCCAGCAGGTCGAGGCTGCACTCCCGTCTGAATAACAGATTGAGACTCCAACTCAAAATATATATATATATATATACATATTTTTTCCTCCAAATTTTTATCCCCCGAGTCAAATAAAAGCTAATAAGGATGGTTTATTAAAGCGCTATAATTACCTTATTTAATCTTGAAAGGCCAAAAAAAAACACTTCCAATGTTTTTAGACTTAGAGTTATTCTTTTCATTTTATATTTGTTATTCATGGCTTGAATAGATGTTTCACAATCATTGGACCTGTAGCGCTTGTTAAGGCTGAATGAAAATATTAAATTTCATATTTCTTTAATTAAATATCAGTAAGGAGAAGGAAATGTCTACAGACTTTATCTTTTACAAACGTATCATTTCTGTCCTGAGGGAATTAGAGTGTTTGAGCAAAGATCACTCAGATCCTTGACTTAGGACCTTATTTGTTTTAAAAACAAGTGAAGCAGCCAGGTGCAGTGGCATATGCCTGTAGTCCCAGTTACTCAGGAGGCTGAAGTGGTAGGCTTGCTTGAGCTCAGGAGTTTGAGGCTATGGTCATCCATGATCATGTCACTGCACTTCAGCTTGGGTGACAGAGTGAGATCCTGACTAAAAAAAAGAAAAAGAAAAAAAGCGATTGTTCAACTCCCACATCATGACTCATTTATGCTAAATACAGCTTTTTCTTTAAATATGAAATTGTTTTGTTTTTTTCAATGTAAATAAAAGTACGTTAAAATGCTGCCTGCCTCATTTGTTTTAAATTGTGTGTGTGTGTGTGTCTATATTTTTTTAAATCTCATCTGAGGCGATAATCTTTTCTGCTATCCTAGTCTGACATAAATATTAACTGTAGAAGTTCTGGACTGGGCCGTAATTCTGGGCTCTACCATTTATCTAACAATTTGACCTTTGCCAAATACGTAATGTCTCTGAAACTGTTTTTGATCTATAAAACAGGAATATCTGACCTGCCTCTTATATACCTTGTCAGAATCAAATTAGATAATTTACATTGGCTAAAATTTATCAAACTTTTACCATGGTCTTGGGCAGTTTGCTAAGTGTTTTACATGTATTGTCTTCACACTAATCCTACAATAGAAGTAATCATTTTACAGATGAGGGAAACAAATAATTTGTCTAAAAATTAATAGCTAGTAAGTAGTAGAACTGGGAATAGAACTGTCCATGCTAACTCAAGAGCTGAGCTCTTAACTAGCACACTCTATTCCTAATGCCCTTTGTGAATTACAAAATGTAATCTAGGCCCAGCACAGTGGCTCACACCTGTAATCCCAGTATTTTGGGAGACCGAGGTGAGAGGATCACTTGAGCCCAGGAGTTCAAGATCAGCCTGGGCAACATAGCAAGACCTTGTCGCTACAAAAAAATTTAAAAATTTGCTGGATATGGTGGCACACACCTCTAATCACAGCTATTCGGAAGCCTGAGGTGGGAGGATCACGAGCCCAGAAAGTCAGCACTGCAGTGAGACACGATCATGCCACTGCACTTCAGCCTGGTCAATAGCGTACAAACTCAATTTAAAAAAAAAATAGTTCCAACTAACTATGTAGTATGTTCAAAGTTTGCAAAGTAGATTACTGACCCACTGTTGCCTACTGATGTAGTCTGGTGCCCTCTTATATACAGAGCACGCAAATCTTTGTTTCATTCTCCATTCCCTTCTTAAACTTTCCATTACTACTTTGTAGGAATTGATGCCTAGACAAAGATTTTATATTTAGTTGTTTCTTCTTCTAGGGGTTTCACAGACCAACTGCGAAAGATTTCCAAGGATGCCGGAATGCCCATCCAGGGCCAGCCATGTTTCTGCAAGTATGCACAGGGGGCAGACAGCGTGGAGCCCATGTTCCGGCATCTCAAGAACACCTACTCAGGACTGCAGCTCATTATTGTCATCCTGCCAGGGAAGACGCCTGTGTATGGTAAGGATATCTTAAGACTGCATTTTTCCTCAAATATTGAGTATTTTTCTTATGATTAGTCTAAAACATATCTTAAAACTTCCAAGTTTTAAAATAGATTTTAAGCTACAATATTTAAAAATCCTGTATTGTTACTTTAAGACAAGTAGTAGCGCAAACTGAGCCCAAAAAGAGACCTGTGTAAAGAGCTTCAATAGAAAAAAGAGGCATCTAGTTGGGCATGGTAATGCGTGCCTGTAGTTCCAGCTACTTGGAAGGCTGAGGCGGAAGGATCGCCGGAGCCTAGCAGGTCAAGGCTGCGGTGGCCGAGAGTGTGTCACTGTACTCCAGTCTGGGCGACAGAGTGAGACTCCAATTCAGAAAAAAATAAAGAAAAAGAAAAGAAAAAAGAGGCATCAAAAAACAATGGTTAAGACTAGATTTTTTTTTTTTTTTGAGTAGTAGTCTCACTCCATCACCCAGGCTGGAGTGCAGTGGCACGCTCAGAGCCACTGCAGCCTTGACCTGCTGAGTTCAGGCAGTCCTTCCACCTCAGCCTTCCAAGTAGCTGGAACCACAGGCACATGACACTATGCCCAACTAATTTTTCCTGATTTAATATAGAGATACGGTCTCGCCATGTTGTGCAGACTGGTCTCAAACCCATGGATAGGGCAATCCTCTCTCTCACCTTGGCCTCCCAGAGTGCTGAGATTATAGGCATGAGCCACTGTGCCTGGCTGTGAGACTAGAATTTTTTAAATAAAAATGCCAGTGGGATAACTTGAATATCAAAATAATGTGGTGGTTAAAAACACATGCTGGGGAGTCAAAATTGTGATACTCAATATTCAGGGACTTCTGGTTGTACAACCTGTGTGATTTGACTGAATTACTTAACCAAACTAAGCCTTAGTTCCTCACTACTAGAATTGGGATACTAGTAACATATAATCCATATACAGAATAAGGATTAAATGAATCCACATATATAAAAGGCACAGAATAGCAGTTGTCATATAGTAAATACACAGTAAATATTAGCTATTGTTATTATAAACAGAATAAAGGTTTATGAGATTGATAAGTTAAATATATATCATTGAATTATAGAAAAACACAAAGAAAATATAATTTTCAAACTACTGAAAGTAGTAAAATCACTGAAGCTTACATAAGAAGAAATCACAAAGGCAACCTATTAGATATGCATAAAAATTAAGTTTTCTATATGTCACAAATACACTAAAATTAAACGGAAATGAGGGCCATGGTAACTGATACCTGTAATCCTAGCACTTTAGGAGGCTGAGGCAGGAGGATCGCTTGAGCCCAGGAGTTAAAGACTGCGATGAGCCATGATCGTGCCACTGTACTCCAGCCTAAACAACAGAATGAGACTCTGACTCAAAAAAAAAAGTAAATGAATAGAATGAAAAATATTTACAGCAAGTAGAAACCATAAACAACTCATTTATTATTAGTTAAATAAAAATATTCTGTTTCTTAGATTAATGAGAAAATAATATAAACCAAAATTTCTCTTCAGGTATAGTGACTCACACCTGTAATCCTAGCACCTTGGGAGGTCAAGGTAGGAGGATTGCTTTAACCCAGGAGTTCGAGACCAGCTTAGACCAGCTTAGCCCACCTCATCTCTACCAAAAAAATTTTAAAAATTAACAAGGTGTGGTGGCAGGTGCCTGTAGTCCCACCTCCTTAGGAGGCTGAGGCAGGAGATCACTTGAGCCCAAGAGTTCGAGGCTGGAGTGAGCAGTGATCATGCTACTACATTCCAGCCTAGATGACAGAGTGAGAGAGATCCTGACTCCAAAAAAAAAAAATTCTCAAGTTTAAAACAAAAAAAAGTAAATATGTAAGAAAATGTTCATTTTTATCAGTAAAGTACAATTTAATAAAAGAAAAAAAACTATGCTGCTAAATTAGCAAATATATTTCAGTGTTTTAATGCCTAATGCTTATGAGTATGCTCTAGTATTAACACATTGCTGATAACAATATATATTGTTATTATTCTTTCCCTCAAAAGTATAAACATGTCCTTATACAGTGATTCAGTACTTTCAATACCAAGAATCTATTCAAAGAAAATAATTCATACTGTAGAAAAATCTCTATGCACAAAATTTTTATAATAGCATCTGTGATATTAAAAAAACCAAGAACTGGTACTAAATAATGAGTAAATGATAGTACCTTGATGATACATTATGCAGTAATTAAAATTAATAGTTATAAAAATCAGAAGAATAATTAGCTGGATGTGGTAGTGCTTACCAGTAGTTCCTGCTGCTTGAAAGGCTGAGGTGAAAGGATCACTAGAGCCCAGGTCAAGGCTGTGGTGGCCAGGAGCATGCCACTGCACTCCAGTCTGGGCAACAGAGTGAGACTCCAATTCAAAAAAAAAAAAAAAATCAGAAGAATAGTTTAAAAGTTGTGACAAAATACAGAAGGCTATTATTTTTTTTAAACTCAAAGAATTTGTAAATCAATAAAAAGACCAAACAACCTAATCAAAAGATAGGTAAAAAACATAAAACAGAAAAACAAATGGTCAATTGTCTTGTAAAAAGATACTCAGCCTCATTAATCATTAAAGAAATATGAACTAGAATGAGTTATTTTTCACAACAATGATAATATCCATTGTTGGTAAAGATGTAAATGAATATACATTCTTTTTTTTTTTTTTTTTTTAGAGTTGGAGTCTCACTCTTGTCTCCCAGGCTGGAGTGCAGCGACACACTCCTGGCCACCGCAGCCTCCACCTGCTGGACTAAAGCCTTCCACCTCAACCTTCCAAGTAACTGGAACTACAGATGCACACCCCCATGCCCGGCTAATTTTTGATTTATTGTAGAGATGAGGTCTCGTCAAGTTGCCTTGTCTGGTCTCAAACCCACGGGCTCAGGCAGTCCTCTCGCCTCGGCCTCCCAAAGTGCTGGGATTACAGGCTGAGCCACCACACCTGGCCTGAATATACATTCTTATATACTACTCATGGGAGGCAAAGTTGGTATTTCCATAGCCTCCAAACTACATTCCATCTAGTTCCTTCCACTCCAATATCTACACTGCTTCCAGAGTGATGTGTGATTTGTTCAATAGATTTTATTTTTAGTCTGTTCTAATACTTTGATGGCCACTCTGAAAATCATTTCAGGGTTGAGTCAAAGAACCCATGAGTTTGCAACATACTCTACCCAGCATCAGTGAGGTTTCCCTAAGAAGTTCTCCTTCCAGCCAGGCTCGGTGGCTCAGCCCGTAATCCCGTGTCTTTGGGAGGCTAAGGTGAGTGGATTGCCTGAGCCTGCGGGTTTGCGACCCACCTGGGCAAACTTGGTGAGACCTCATTTCTACAATAAATCAAGATGAGCGAGGTAGCACGTGCCTGTAGTTCCAGCTACATGGAAGGCTGAGGCGGAAGGATTGCCGGAACCCAGCAGGTCGAGGCTGCAGTGGCCGGGAGCGGCTACTGCACTCGTCTGGGTGACAGAGTGAGACTCCAACTCAAAAAAAAAAAAAGTTCTCCTTCCACCTCTCACAGGTATAATCTACTGTTTGTTATACTGGAGCTCTGTTGATGTGGCTAGGTATTGCAGAAAGGAAGTATTCTATAATCTTATGACCAAATCTCAACGACTTTTCCTATTGGTGTGAGTCCCTGCATGTAATCGTCAGAAGTACTTATTAGCCTTTTTTTCCCCTCTTTTTTTAAGTGTGACTGGAAGGCTAGGTGGGCTGGAATTGTTAAATTGCTCTCCCCTAGTCGGATTAGGCATTGGTAAAGTAATTTCCCTTGAGGCCAAACCTTTTATTAAAGAAACTTCTCGGCCAGGTGCGGTGGCTCAAGCCTGTAATCCCAGCACTTTGGGAGGCCAAGGCGAGAGGATTGCCTGAGCCCAGGGGTTTGAGACCACCTGGGCAACTTGGTGAGAGCTTGTCTCTACAGTAAATCAAAAAATTAGCCAGGCGTGGTGGTATGTGCCTGTAATTCCAGCTACTTGGAAGCCTGAGGTGGAAGGTTCTACTGAGTCCAGCAGGTAGACGAGTGGGGTGGCCATGAATGGCCGGTTGCCTGGGCGACAGAGTGAGCTTCCAACTAAAAAAAAAGAAAGAAACCTCTCTGGACATATTTCAAATGCTTGCTTTTTCCTGCTCCCTGTGTCTTAAAAAAGTATCTCCTCTACTGGTTTCTCAAATTCCTTAGATAGAAACTACAGATTATTAGTCAAGAAATCTTTGAATCCTCTATGACTGTAAACCCTACTTGGAAATGTTCCTCCTTCCTAAGCCAAACTAATGAAAGTCTCACATGTATTGATTTGTGATTTCTTTTAACTTCTGCCATCATAAAATGCATGTAACCAAGCCACCATTCAGCCACAGTGGGCACACTTTCTTAGGACCCCCTGAGAATGAGTGTTCCAGGATTAAGTCCTCAATTTTGGTTCAAGAATAACTCATCTTAAAATATTTTACAGGGCTGGGCATGGTGGCTCAAGCCTATAATCCCAGCACTTTGGGTGGCCGAGGCGAGAGGATTGCCTGAGCCCACAGGTTCAAGACTAACCTGGGCAACATGGTGAGCCCTCATCTCTACAATAAAAAATAAAAATAAAAATAAATTTTTACAGAGTTTGGCATCTTTTTTCAGCAATAATATTTTAAAAATAATAAAGTTAGGATGATCTTCCGAAGGTTTACATATTCAAATCCATGGCTCCCTACCCTTTAAGGATTCATTTTGTTCTGTGCTCTTTTCCCCAAGGAGAGTCTGTTCATTCTCTGCCTTCTACCTGTTTTGCGTCTCATACCCTACTTTCCCCCTTCACCAAGTAAATGCATGTTTTTCATTTGAACTTTAGTTAAGATATTCCTTCCTTGGGAAAGTTTTGTCTGACCTTCTTGGCAAGGTCAAATTCTTTCTCTTTTATTGTCTTATTGCTCTTTGTACCTCTTCTTTATATTACTTTCACAGTTCTGATGTTAAATTTGAGCAGTTATTTACTTAATGCCTATTTATCTAACTAGACTATAAGTTCTGTGAGGGCAAGAGTAATGTCTCTGTTGATTCACCATTTGTCATGCTGGACCCCATTGAGTCCAACAGGGATGGCACAGCATCCAAGAGGGCAAAGAAAAAAGACCCCCAGAGACAGCAGGTGAGATATAGGAGACTTACATAGAAGGCTTCCAGGGAAGCTGGCTAGACAGGGAAAAACACTACCCTTTGTGGCAAGCATAATGGTTATATAGTAACTTTCACATAGCACCCTCCACCTATCTCAGAACAAAGGATCTCAGGCTCTTTCATGTCCAGTGTTACAAGGAATGGCCAGGGTCCAGATGTTCTCCACAGGGCATAAACATCCAAATTGGCCATTCCCAAAGTTCATACCTTGGAACACTGAACACACATTCACCAAGGAACATAGGGTCATTCTTCTGGTATGCTTGAGTTATTGCTACCTAGCAAGACATGCCCATCATATGCTACTGGGTATATAGAGCTATGTGCAGTATCAGTACACTAGTACTAGTAATATATATTGGGTACACATTAAAAATGCGTTGAATGACCTGAATGTCAGTGTATAAAAGTGTTAAATATGTTTCTTCTGACTCCTCAATTTTACTTGCAGAAATTTATCCTGAAGGTAAACAACAAACAAAAATATACAAGGGTGTTATTCTTAGTATTGTTCGAAATCATGAAAACATGGAGCAGCCTAAAAACATATCTGTGTATGACTGATTAGAGATACATTGTACATTTGAAAACAGAAAAAAACCACTGCTGTTATAAATAATAAGGGCATGGGGGGCATATCTCATCAACAAGGGTGGATGCCTGCACAATGAATATTTGTACACCTAACCCTGAATTGTACCCCACAATTTTAAAATAAAATAAAATAAATAATAATAAGGGCAGTTTATATATTGAGATTGAGTACTGTACTTTATTAAGTGAAAGTGACAAGTTGCAAAATAGAATGTATAATTATGTTCTCAGTTTTTATTTTTAAATGTTTTCCATGTATTTTATATACATGAAGTTATGTACACTGACATCTTTATGATAGTTATAATGGCAGAAAAAGGGAGAGAACCAGAGGCCTTTTACTCTTTACACTATAATACTTCTGCATTTTTTTTTTTTTTTTTGAGTTGGAGTCTCACTCTGTCGCCCAGACTGGAGTGCAGTGGCCGCTCCCGGCCACCGCAGCCTCGACCTGCTGGGCTCCGGCGATCCTTCCGCCTCAGCCTTCCAAGTAGCCGGAATTACAGGCACACGCTACCGTGCCCGGCTGATTTTTTTTGATTTATTGTAGAGATGAGATCTCGCTGCCCAGGCGGGTCTCGAGCCCGCGGGCTCAGACAATCCACTCACCTCAGCCTCCCAAAGGCGCGGGATGACAGGCTGAGCCACTGAGCCCAGCTACTTCTGCATTTTTAAATTAAAGGTAAGAGAATGGGATTGAGAACTATTACATATACTGTGAATATAAGGGCATAAAAATAATGTAAATGAGAAAATTTTTGGAAGGGAGTACCAGTAAAATGATAACAAGGGATTATGTATATATTTTTCTCTTTATGCTTTCAGTTATTGTAATTATACTATTTTTATGATAGTAAAAATATTTGTTTTTATACAAAGAAGAAAATAACTGGAAAAGTTATCACTAACCACTTAAGGTAATCTTCAAGGCTATATACTTGGCATTTTAACAGCATTGTTTTAGTACTATTGGTGAAATCTTTAGCATCCTGTAATACAATGAAGTATTGGAAACATAGTAGCTTTATTTTCAGTAAATAAAATTATTTTCAGGTCTTTTTTCTGACTAGAGGTATTTGCATTCGTTCCATAGCGGAAGTGAAACGTGTAGGAGATACACTTTTGGGTATGGCTACACAATGTGTTCAAGTCAAGAATGTAATAAAAACATCTCCTCAAACTCTCTCAAACTTGTGCCTAAAGATAAATGTTAAACTTGGAGGAATCAATAATATTCTTGTACCTCATCAAAGGTAAGATAAGCTAATCACTTATGAAAATACTCATTATTTTTTCATATCTTCATTTGTCTATATGTAACCATATCTAACTACTATAAGATCTGTGTAGGGCTGGGCTCGGTGGCTCAGCCTGTAATCCCAGCACTTTGGGAGGCCAAGGTGAGTGGATTGCCTGAGACTGAGGGTTCGAGACCCGCCTAGGCGATTTGATGAGACCTCATCTCTACGATAAATCAGAAATTAGCCGGGCATGGTAGCGCGCGCCTGTAGTTCCAGCTACTTGGAAGGCTGAGGTGGAAGGATCGCCGGCACCCAGCAAGTCGAGGCTGCAGTGGCCGGGAGCGGCCATTGCACTACAGTCTGGGTGACAGAGTGAGACTCCAACTCAAAAAAAAAAAAAAGATCTGTGTAAGAGCCAACGTTAATTATTCCTGCCATATGAGATTCTTAGACATTTTGGTAAAAAAATTAAAAGTTTGGATTGGCAAGGTTATGAGACTTACTTGTAAAAATTTGCCCCCTCCATTTTCATTCAGTATGCAAAATACCTCTTGCCTAGCCAGAAAATATTGAGAACTTTATGTAATTCTCACTGGAGAGTCCAGCTTAAAGAATTTTCACTTTGTTTAATAGTTATCTTCAACGTGGTTTCCTGAGGCTACTCACCTAGAATACCAGGGAGGAAAAAAGGGGATTGGGGATGGGAGAGAGCATGTGGCTAGTCAATTAAAGAAGTCATATCAAATCCTTGCTATAGCCAGATAACGTGTTATTGTTAGATCGCCCTCATTAGACCTGAAGCTCTTTGGAAGCATGAGATATCGAGACCTAGAAACAGGAAGTAGCTGACTGTACAGGTCACTAAGAAAGAGGCTGTTTTTCAGATAACTGAACAACAGGTTCCCTTTTAATAGTTGAAGCATTTAGCGCTCAAAGAAGTTAAATATCTTGACCAGCATGCACCAAAATAAGCATTACAATAAGTATTGACCCATGTGTTTGACACAAAAGTCTTTTTTTTTCTGCTTTCTCATTCTACTTCTACTTCCTATCTCTGTTATACATAAGATGAGATCCATATTTGAGATGAATATAGAATTTCATTAACAAGTCCAAGAATTAAGAGCTAGACATTTGAATTATAAAGGATATAGTTTTAAAATAAAGGAAATACTGGGTACTTTGTAAGTATCAAATATATGTTACTTAAATTTATACTTTTGCCCAGGGCAGGAGGAATTGTACACTCCCAAAATTCCTTTCAGCCTAAAGTTTTATGATTTTTTCTCCTTGAGAGGTTGTATAGGCTTAAAATATAAATAGATTTTAAAAGATTGATAAAAATTGGTGAATTACAATAGGGAAGTTTATCATTTTGTGCCCATTTTGAAGAACACTAGCACCTGTTGTCCTTCACAGTCACCAGCCACACTGCTTAAGATTTAAAAAAAAACACTGCCCTGAATGAGACTTTGGATAGACCTACTGAGAGATTTTATTTCATTTGATCCAGGATTCATGAATTAAGAGGGTAAAGCAGTTAGACTTCAGGCCCATGAAGCTATCTGTATGTCTATATTATGCCTCTGTGCCATCAGTAACTTGTGGTTGTGTTGTAATCATATGAAACAGATATATTGATAATGAAAAAATGAAATCTCTAACCCACTTTTAAAAAATGTGTTTAAGACCTTCTGTGTTCCAGCAACCAGTGATCTTTTTGGGAGCAGATGTCACTCATCCACCTGCTGGTGATGGAAAGAAGCCTTCTATTGCTGCTGTGAGTGTCATTAGGATGATTTATCTAAAGTTTAGACTAGTATCAATATTGTTGGTTTCAGTCGGGCACAGTGGATCAAGCCTGTAATCCCAGCACTTTGGTAGGCCAAGGCAAAAAGAGGATTGCCTAAGTGCATAGGTTCGAGACCAACCTGGGCAACATGGTGAGACCTCTTCTCTACAATAAATCAAAAAATTAGCCAGGCAAGGCTGAGGCAGAAGGATCGCCAGAGCCCAGCAGGTAGACGCTGGGGTGACCGTGAGTGTGCCACCACACTCCAGCCTCAGCGACAGAGTGAGACTCCAACTCAAAAAATAAAAAATGTTGGTTTCAACTTGTTGAATTTAATGTTATCGTCTTTGTAGACAACTTTCATAAATGTTCTTTGGATTTTTTAAAGGAATGATTATTATCTGGGGTTACAAGTTCCATATACATCTCTATTAAGTCAAGTTAAATTATAGTATTCAAAACTTCTGTATTCCACTTTAATTTGTCTACTTGACCTCAAATAATTGTTCATTTTTAGTTACTTTTTATGATTCAAAGTATCTGTTTATATATTTCTGTAGTGCCTTTGTTATAGAAAGATGGATTGCATGTAAAATTGATTACATTTTTTCAATATAAAATTTCTTCTGCCGTCATCCAGTGCAATATTTCGCACCTGAATTTTTTTGTTAATACTACCAATTATATTTTTGCCTTCCTCTATATTTGTAACTTTTCTGTGTCAGGTTGTTTTAAGTGAATCTCTTACAACCTTCAGAAAGCCTGATAGTTCACCCATTTTGATAATGTAAACATATTTTAGGCATACTTAATAAACTTTAGATATTAAGCTACAAGACTTTTTTTATTCTTCTGTTGTCCATTATGGTGACCTTGACATAAATTTTAAATTTTGACAATCTGATAAATCTTTAAAAATGATAATAATATTAAAACTTTCACTTAGAGATCCCAAAGCTGTTTTCATTAGCGAAGAAAATTGATTTTTATCTGTTAATAAATTTTATTGCTTTGTATTTTTAATATTATATATGAATGATTTTTATTTAAAGTGTTCTAGTGTTAATATTGCACCATCTCTGATATTCATTAAAATGTTCTTATAGGCCAAGTGTGGTGGCTCACACCTATAATCCCAGCACTTTGGGAGGCTGAGGTGAAAGGATTGCCTGAGCCCACGGGTTCGCCAGTCTGGGCAACTTGGCAAGACCTTATCTCTACAATAAATCAAGAAAAATTAGCCAGGGGTGGTGGTGCATTCCTGTGGTTCCAGCTACTTGGAAGGCTGAGGTGGAAGGATCGCCTGCGCCCAGCAGGTCGAGACTGCAGTGGCCAGGAGCATGCCACTGTACTACAACCTGGGTGACAGAGTGAGACTCCAACTCAAAAAAAACAACAAACAAAAAATTTAATAAAATATTCTTATAGAAGAAAAAGTGATAAAGAAAGAAACTTAAAAGACTTACCATGGATTTGTTACTTTGAGGTCATTTTCTAAGAAAGTTTAATCATTTTTAATTCCTTTGGACTTCTGGTAGTCATTGTTCTTTTCTACTAAATGCGTTTCTACCAAATAGCCACTTTCTTTTATATTATCAGAAGCCTTTTTAAATGTAATGTATTAATTGGTTCTTTTTGCTATATGGCTTCTATTCCTAAAAACATGGAGAGTAGTGTACAAACAAATGTAAGTACTAAATGCCACATAGTATAATAGGTACTACCGTGATAATGAGATAAATTAAAATTTATACTACAAGAACTTGGTATGTTTTGGGGATGTTGAAAAATACAGGAAATTGGAATGTAGTATAACAGGCTGTGACGCTAGTAAGCTTTTGTAAGGCATTTTGTACATCAGAAGAGTTTGTTTTTATTCTTTAGTGATGAGATACCTTTCAAGGGAAAGAAATGGTCAGAGTTCTATTTTTAAATGTATTTATTTATTATAGAGTTGTGAAGTACAAGTGAGGATTTACTATATAAGTAGGCTACATAAAGGTGAAGCTTGGACTTCTAGCTGGCCCTTACTCCCCCTGGTAGTGGGCCTGGTAACCATTGTTTTGTCTTGTGCTCCTTTACTTCCTCCCCAGAGTTCCATTTTTGAAGTGTGGCTTTGGTACAGACTACCCTGGATGAAAGAGAGTCTGGAGGTGGTGACCAACCTAGGCTCTGATCAGAATAATGATATTAGTTCATACTTTAAGGTCTCTTCTGCTCCAAACAATATTAAATAAGACACAGAAAGATTCCAGCCTGGGCAACAGAGTGAGACACTGATTCAAACAAAAAATTATGAAGCATAACAATACTGAGATGATGCTAAAGTATTAAGTATGGCTTCTCGAATGTGTTGCTAAAGTAGAAGAGAAATGAAGATAAATCAGTGGTTTGAGTTGATCCTCTTGTTTACTTAATTCCTTTCTCTTATTTTCTTTAGGTACATTTTTTTTTGTCCTTTTCTTTCCTTACTAATCTTTAGGTCCCAACAACATATAGAATCTAATTGGGGGGTTTTGTTATTGGTTTTTTGTTTTGTTTTGTTTTTAATCCAGGCTGGAATGCAGTGGCATGATCACGGCTTACCAAAGCCTCAACCTCCTGGGCTCAGGCAATCCTTCTACCTCAGCCTCCTGAGTAGCTGGGACTACAGGTGAACACCACCATGCCCCACTAATTTTTTTTTTTTTTTTGTCTTTTGTAGAGAGGAATTTTCACTGTGTTGCCCAGGCTGATCTTGAACTCCTGGGCTCAAACAATCCTCCTGCCTCAGCCTCCCAAAGTGCTGGGAGTACAGGCATGAGCCATTGTGCCCAGCCAAATCTAATTGTTAAATGGTAAAGTTCAGCCTACTTACAGAAAAATAGATCCTATACTGAGTCTTTTATTCTTTTCTTCACTGGGAATTGCCTTTATTTTTTTTTTAAATGAGGGGTGTCTCACTATATTAGCCAGTCTTGCCTCCAACTCCAGTCCTTCTGCCTCAGCCTCCAGAGTAGCTGGGGCTACAGGATGTGCCACCATGCCTGGCTCAGAGTTACTGTTTTGATTACTTTCAAAGTAAACAGTGATAAACTGTTATACTAAAATAAAAATGTAAATGAAACTTGTATAGTTTGGATTATCTTATATTTTTTCTTTATTTTTTCCAACCTAGGTTGTAGGTAGTATGGATGCCCACCCAAGCAGATACTGTGCCACAGTAAGAGTTCAGAGACCTCGACAGGAGATCATCCAGGACTTGGCCTCCATGGTCCGAGAACTTCTCATTCAATTTTATAAGTCAACTCGGTTCAAACCTACTCGTATCATCTTTTATCGGGATGGTGTTTCAGAAGGACAGTTTAGGCAGGTTGGTTGCCTGGAATTGTATCAGACTGTGATTAAATCAGGTACCATTTATGGTATGATGTCTAATTCTAGAGTTAAAAATCTTAAGTTGAGAGTTCCCAAAGTCAAAACTTGATGTTTCATTAGATTTTTTTTTTAATGTTCACTATGGATGTGTAAGCCTTGATTGTTAAGACCTTGCTCTGATAATAGTTGAAATGGAATAAAGAAGTAAATTTTGCCATAGTGTGATGAGATTAAGAAATCCTGAGACTAATTCATTATCCTGCTTTAAAGAATATAATAGCACAGCCGGGCTCAGTGGCTCGGCCTGTAATCCCGTGCCTTTGGGAGGCTGAGGTGAGTGGATTGCCTGAGCCCGTGGGTTCGAGACCCGCCTGGGCAGCGAGACCTCATCTCTACAATAAAAATCAAAAAATCAGCCGGGCGTGGTAGCGCATGCCTGTAATTCCGGCTACTCGGAAGGTTGAGACGGAAGGATCGCCGGAGCCCAGCAGGTCAAGGCTGCGGTGGCCGGGAGCGGCCACTGCACTCCAGTCTGGGCGACCGAGTGAGACTCCAACTCAAAAAAAAAAAAAAAGGAATATAATAGCAAACATGACTATATTGAGTCTTCCCACTTCATCTTCTCTAGGTATTATATTATGAACTACTAGCAATTCGAGAAGCCTGCATCAGTTTGGAGAAAGACTATCAACCTGGAATAACCTATATTGTGGTTCAGAAGAGACATCACACTCGATTATTTTGTGCTGATAGGACAGAAAGGGTAATCTCACATCTGTTCTAATACCATCATAAGACATACTTATCCAACATAGTTCATAGAGCGCTTAACAAGGACTCCCTGACAACAGCAAGGTATCCAAAATACAGTCGCAGATTTCACCAATTAGATTGAGTATAGAAGCATCAAAATAAGTTACTTTTTAACTTTCTAGAATTTCTAGTAACACTACAAATGTTAAAAATCCCATTCTACTTTTTTGTTGTTGTGAAGAAGCTCATAGTTTGTTTATTCGTTTTTGAGACAGGGTCTTGCTCTGTCACACAGGCTGGAGTATGGTAGCACAATCAAAAGTCTCTGTAGGCTTGGTACTGTGGCTCAACGTATAATCCCAGCACTTTGGGAGGCCGAGGTGAGAGGACTGCTTGAGCCCAGGGGCTCGAGACCAGCCTGGGCAACTTGGTGAGACCTCATCTCTACAATAAATCACAAAAACTAGCCAGGCGTGGTGGCGTGCATCTGTAGTTCCAGCTACTTGGAAGGCTGATAAGGAAGGATCGCCTAAGCCCAGCATGTCCAGGCTGTGGGGGCCGTGAGCGTGCCACTGCACTCCAGCCTGGGCGACAAGAGTGAGACTCCAACTCAAAAAAAAAAAAGTCACTGCAACTTCAAACTCCTGGGCTTCAGTGATTTCTCCCACCTCAGCCTCCCAAGTACCTAGGACTATAGAAGTGCACCACTATACTCCTGTCTGAGCAACAGAACAAGACTCTGTCTCTAAGTTTTTTTTTAAGTGGAAATTAATGCAAATTAACTTTTTTTTTTTTTTTTTGAGTTGGAGTCTCATTCGGTCGCCCAGACTGGAGTGCAGTGGCCGCTCTCAGCCACCGCAGCCTCGCCTGCCAGGCTCTGACGATCCTTCCACCTCAGCCTTCCAAGTAGCCGGAATTGCGGGCATGCTCTACCATGCCCAGCTGATTTTTTTATTTATTGTAGAGATGAGGTCTCGCTGCCCAGGTGGGTCTCGAACCCGTGGGCTCAGGCAATCCACTCACCTCAGCCCTCCAAAGGCACGGGATTACAGGCTGGGCCACTGAGCCCGGCTGCAAATTAACTTTCAAACCATGCTTTCTTTAAAATTCACAGAATTATTTTCTGTATTTCATAATGTGATACGTATTTTTATAATTAGGAAGGAAAGAGAGGTATAAATACCTAAAAAAAAAAATATCGTCTTCTCTGTGTGCAGCATAGGCAAGTAGCAGCCTTGCTGTCATTTTCTGATTGACAGAAAATCTGCCCCCGTCCTACAAAAGTTGGAGCAAAGAAATCTGAGGGTGGCGAGTGCCAGTGTATCATTGAGAAGGGGATTTGATAGAGCTAAGAGTAGGAAGTGTCTTATCTTTGGTATATATACTCACTGCATACCTTTGGCAAGGAGCTTAACATCTCTGTGCCTGTTTATTTCTCAGCAAGGTTGGATAATATTGCTATCTACATTATTTGGGTTGTTGAGAGAATTAAATAAAATAGGTAATATACTTAGAACAGTGCTTGGTGTACTCGGTAAAGCTTTGCTAATTGTAGGATGGTAGTGATAGTGGTACTAATAATAAGAGTAGACATTGTTCCTAGTATTGTTTATAAGTTTAATTGACTTAGTCATCACAAACAACACTATAAGATAGTTATTAGTTTCATCATCCCATATTGCACATGAGGAAACTGTGGCACATAGAGGTTAAATAACCTCCCAAAGTTACAAAGCTAATAATTGGTAGAGGTAAGACTCAAATCCAGGCAATCTGATTTTTTTTTTTTTTGAGTCAGGGTTGAACTCTGTTGCCCAGGCTGGAGTGCAGTTGCATGATCATGGCTCACTGCAGCCTCAAACTGCTGGGCTCACATGATCCTTTCACTTTAGCCCTCCTGAGTAGCGGGGACTACCAGCAACCACCACCACTCCTGGCTAATTTTTTTTTTATTTTACTGTAGAAACAAGGTCTTGCCATGTTGCCCAGGCTGTCTTGAACTCCTGGACACAGGTAATACTTTCACCTTGGTCTCCCAAAGTGCTGGAATTACAGGCATGAGCCACTGAGTCCAGCCTAAAGGCCTTTGACCACAAAATACTAGTTACATTTCTAAACCTAAAAATCTAAAAGTTTTTTCAAAAGTAGAATTAGGAAAACCGAAGTTAGATTTCATGATTTAATATCTAGCATTTAGTTGTATCACTCATTTGCTGGCTCTTCTTTCACCTTTGCTCTAAATAGTACTACTAATAGGTGAGAGATAATACAGGTGAGAAAACAGAGTTACTGAGAAGTAAAATATCAAGACCTACGTGACACAACTAGAAATAGTGAAGCTATGATATGAACCCAGGCATTCTGCTGCCTCTCTAAATAGAGCACAACTTTTTATATGTATTAATTAGAAGATTATGTGTTGCTAATTTATTAGAGTTTAGTTTTTTTGAAGGCGAGGCATAATTCTTTGTTTTGTGATTGGTAAAGGCTAGCTGGTTGGTCCATACAGCTATAATTCAAGCCACTACCTGATAGCAGTCCCTCACATGGCAGAAATAATGTCTGAGTCAGTAAAATAGTTTCTGATTTGGAAACCTTATAAACTTGTACTTATAGGTAGTGATTTTAAATGTGTTGAAGATAGGGAGGTGGAGTTGATTACACTAAGCATTTTCAAGTGGTTTTTTGTTTTTGTTTTTTGAGTCGGAATCTCACTCTGTTGCCTAGGCTAGAGTGCAGTGGCATGCTCACAGCCTCCGCAGCCTGGACCTGCTGGGCTCAGGTGATCCTTCCACCTCAGCCTTCCAAGTAGCTGGAACCACAGGCATGCACCGCTGCACCCAGCTAATTTTTTGATTTAATGTAGAGACGAGGGCTTGCCAAGTTGCCCAGGCTAATCTTGAACTCGTGGGCTCAGGTAGTCCTCTCACCTTCACCTCCCAAAGTGCTGGGACTACAGGCGTGAGCCACTGCACCCAGCTATTTTCAAGTGTTTTACTAGAAACTTTGCATTATTGGGAATTTTGAATCATTTCAGTCACATTGTATCCACTCAGGGAAAAGTATGGTGTCTGCTCTTTTATAAGATATTGAAACTAAAAGTATGAAATAAAGGAATAGAGCCTTTACAGTCCTTTCACTATTTAAATTCCAGTTCTGTCCTTTATTGTGTGCTATTGGACAAACTGTATTCCTGAGCCTTAGTTGCCCTAAACAAATGGGAATAATATTTAATTTGCAATATTGTTATCAGGATTTAGAAATAATGTATTTAAAGTGCCTGACACATAAATGGTTAACAAATAGTGACTATAGTTGATGATGTCAACATTCTGTAAACATATCGTTTTTTCTAAGAAAAACTGTAATTTTCATAAATCTCACATTTAAAAGTACCCATTATGCACAAGTACTATCAATTGGAGGAGTTAAAGTTAACATAAAAAACATTTTTTTAAATGGCTTCCACTCATACCAGGATCAGCTGCCAACTAAGCAGTAGTAGAGGCTATATAATGCTTTATTGTTTATCGGCACCCGCTTTCAGCAACATTTAAGTGTAGGAACTAGGTAGGACCTGCATAATGTCTGCTCTTATTGGCTGCTTAAGTGATAGTTTAAGCTGAAAGTGATGAAGCAGAGATCAGCCTATATATTTATACATTTTTTAAAGTGCTTTCGAATATATTTTTTGTTTTACCTTTTTCTTGTTTGTTTAAACTTGCACCAAACAAATCTAGGTTGGCAGAAGTGGCAATATCCCAGCTGGAACAACAGTTGATACAGATATTACACACCCGTATGAGTTTGATTTTTACCTCTGTAGCCATGCTGGAATACAGGTAAGCCTACACACTGAGTTAATTTTTTTTTAAGTCAGGTCTGACTGTGTCACCTAGGCTGGAGTGCAGTGGCACAATCTTGGCTTACTGCAGCCTGGACTTTCTGGGCTCAGGTGATCCTTCTTCCTCAGGCTCCCAAATAGCTGGAACTATAGGCAAGCATCACCATGTCCAGCTAATTTTTTTAGAGGGTGGGTTGGGGGGTAGAGATGAGGTCTCACTATGTTGTCTGGGCTGGTCTTGAACTCCTGGGCTCAAGCAATCTTTCCACCTCAAACTTCCCAAAGTGCAGTGATTATAAAGCATGAACCACCATGCCCAGCCACATGTTTTAATTCAAGAACTTTAATTGTCTTTTTTTATTTTCTTTTTTGTTTATTTTAGAGACAGTGTCTTGCTCTGTTGCACAGGCTACGCAGTGATGTAATCATAGCTCACTGTAACCTCAAACACCTGGGCTCAAACAATCCTCCCATCTCAACCTCCCAAGTAGCTGGGATTACAGGCATTCACCACTGCACCCAGCTAATTTTTTTAACTTTTTGTAGAGACAGGGTCTCACTATGTTTCCCAGACTGGTCTCTAACTCCTGGCCTCAATTAATCCTCCCACCTTGGCCTCCCAAAGCACTGGATTACAAATGTGAGCCAGCATGCTCAAACCAGAACTTTCATTCTTATGTGTATTTTTTAAATCTCAGAAAAAGGAGAAAGAAATACTCTTCTCTGCATTCCAAATTGTTTCCACATGAAATTAGATGAAACTTTCAGTAAGTAAATTTCTTCCCTTTCCTTACCTTGAGAGGTGCTTGGGGCTTATTTTTATGAAATTACCAGAACATATGTAGCTTAGTAGAATGAATCTCCCTAAAATGGACCCTTAATTTAACCTAAAACTTCAAAAAAATTTAAAGTACCTGATTGTTTCCTCTTTTTATTTTTATTTTTTTAAGGAGATGAGGGTCTTGCATTTTGTCCAGGTTGGAATAGAACCATGGGGCTCAAGCAATCCCCACATCTCAGTCTCCCAAGTAGCTGGGGCTACAGGCATATGCCACTGCACCCAGCTAATGATGATAGTATTTTTATGGAAAACTTTGACATTTACTGGTAGATATTGAGCATGTGAAATAGTTTTAATTTTAGAATTAAAGCTTTAAGTTTCATTTAAATAATTTTAAAAACCTTATTCTTTTCAGAAAATCTTTTCATTAATTTGTTAGCTTTGCTTGGTAGAACATAAGCATTAATTTAGTGCTTCTCAATCTTTCCAACAATAGAGAACAAACCCATATTCCCAGGATATCTGAGAGTCCGAGAGGATATAGCCAGAAACTATTTTAGGTTACTTGCTATTGATTGAGGTAGAAATTTCAAGTTGTACCTTGCTGTACAGCTGTGTCTTACAGCTTTGTATATCCCACATACACATACACTAACCTGTTCTAGGCTCATGGCTTTAAGTTATTTTCCCAGTCATTTATTCATATTTTTATATCCACTCCTCTTTACAATCAACAGTATACATTTACAGGGTGGGTAGTTATAACCAATTAGCAAAAACATAGTTAATAGTGGGGTCAGAGGGTGATATCACCAAAATGACTGACTAGAAGCTCCTAGTGCTTGTCTCCCTCAGGTAGACAGCCAAAACAACAGATATACAACTACATTTTAATGAAAATAACTGAGGGAGAGCATCAGAGTGCATCAGAGGAGTAACAGAAAACCTGGTAAGCACAGACACTTGGAATGGCCACACAGAGAATGGGAGAAAATGCCTACCACCATTACCTCTTCTGGCACCTACCCACTCATGCTGCCTATGGACCTAGGGACTGGCCTACCCAACCTGTCAAAGCCAAACTGCACCAGCAAGTGCAACCTGGAAGCCCACAAGGTGTCCTGCTGCTACTACTCTCATTGCCCACACCATGCATACTACTCAGGGGCCCAAAGATTCATCTACCCACCTAGCCCACTGCTGCTACTACTGACATCTTAGCAAGCTGCCTAGAGACCCAAGCATTGGCCCTCTTGGACCAGCTAACACCAATGCCTATATATGCTACTCAGGAGCCTAACAACAGGCATGCTCAGCTCCCTGCTGCCACAGCTGGGTCCTGTTGACTGGCATACCTGGCATCCTGTCCCTAGCAAAAACTCATCACAGCTTCCACTAACAACCATAGCCTAAACCACTGAGTAAATCAAAGATGTCACAGACGGTGTTTATAGCCAAATAAATCATACAGCAACTATACTACTGCACATATCCAGAAATAAAGCTAAAGTTTCCTATACAACCCACACTGTAGATACATCTACAGAAAAAATTCTTCCCCATGAAAGCCAATCAAAAAAATTAAAAGAAATGACTATTACACGTGATGAACAGTTATCAACAAAAGGATGCAAGAAACATGAAAAAGCAAAGAAATATGACACATCCAAATGAAACATAATAATTCTCCAACAACAAACTCCAATGAAAAAGAAATGCATGAAATACCTGAACAAGAATTCAGAATGATGATATTAAGAAGGCTCAGTGAGGTACTAGAGAGCACTGTTAAACACTACAAATGAATCAGAAAAACAATTCAAAATATGAATGAGAAATACACCAAAGAGATATCATAAAAAAACAACCAAACAGAAATCCTGGAACTAAATAATTCAATAAATGAAATAAAAAATACAGTTGAGAGCTTTAGACTAGATCAAACAGATTAGACTAGATCAAGCAGAAGAATTTGTGAATTTGAAGATAACTTTTCAAATAAGCCAATCAGACCAAAAAAAAGAAAGCCCATGTGACATATGGGACATCATAAAACAATCCACTATACAAATTTTGAGTGTCCAATAAAGTGAAGAAAAGTTCAATGGCATAGAAAATCTATTTATCAAAATAGTAACTGAGAACTTCTCAAGTGTAGGAAGAGATTTAGACATCCAGGAAACCCAGTGATTCACAAATAGATACAACCCAAAAAGATCTCCTCAGTACATTCTAGTCAAACTTTCAAAAGTCAAAGACAGAGTTCTAAAAACAGTAAAAGCAAAGCATCTATCTAGTCACATAAGTGAACTCCTATGAGAAAAACAACAGGTTTCTTAGCATAAACCTTACAGGCCAGGAGAGAATAGGATGATATATTCAAAGTACAAAAAGAAAAAACCTGTTTGATAAGAATACTATGCCCAGCAAAGTTATCCTTTATAAATGAAGGAGAAATGAAGACTTTCCCAGAAAAGCAAACATAAAGGAAATTCATCACCTTTGGACCAGCTCTCAAGAAGTGCTTAAAGGAGTCCTACACCTGGAACAGAAAGAATGCTATCTGCCATCATAAAAAACACATGAAAATGTAAAGCTAATTAGTAGAGCAAACATACAAATGAGGATGAGAAAGGACTCAAACCACAAAGTTAAACAATAAGAAAGGGACAAAAGATCTAAAAAATAACCAGAAAACAGTTAACAAAATGACACTAATAAGGTCTCACATGCCAGTGGTAACGTGGAACGTAAACAGATTAAATTTTCTACTTGAAAGATACAGACTCCATAACTTCGAGAAATAAACTTCTATTTTTTATTTAAAATATATATATAGACTGGCTGAATAGATAAGAAAAGTTGACCCAACTATATGCTGCCTACAAGACACTCTTTACCTATAAAGACACATATAGACTGAAAGTAAAGTGATAGGAAAAAATACTTCACATAAACAGAAACCAAAGTGAGCAGAAGAAAGTATACTTGTATCAGATAAAACAGACTGTAAGTTAAAAAAAAAAAAGACAAGAACATATGATAAAGTGATCAATTCAGCAAGAGGATATAACAAGCCGGGCTCGGTGGCTCAGCCTGTAATCCCGTGCTTTGGAAGGCTGAAGTGAGTGGATTACCTGAGCCCACGGGTTCGAGATCTGCCTGGGCAACTTGGCGAGACCCAATCTCTACAATAAATCAAAAAATTAGCCGTGTGTGGTAGTGCACGCCTGTAGTTCCAGCAACTTGGAAGGCTGAGGTGGAAGGATCACCAGAGCCCAGCAGGTTGAGGCAGCGATGGCCGGGAGCATGCCACTGCACTCCAGTCTGGGCGACAGAGTGAGACTCCAACTCAAAAAAAAAAAAAAAGAGGATATAACAATTCTTAATATATATACACCAGACACCAGAGCACCCATATATACAAAGCAAATATTAGACCTAAAAGGAGAGACAGACTCCAATACAATGATAGTTAAGAACTTCAGCACTCCACTCTCAGCAGTGGATGGATCATCTATACAGAAATCAACAAGAAATTTAAGATGTATTTTAGACCAAATGGACCTAACAGACGCTTGCAGAACATTGCATTCAGTAGCTGCAGAATACACATTCTTCTCAACAGCACATAGAGCATTCTCCAGGATAGACCACATATTGTTTTGTCACTTTGAGTGGAGTCTCACTATGTTGCCCAGACTGGAGTGCAGTGGCCGCTCCTGGCCACTGCAGCCTCAACCTGCTGGGCTCCGGCGATCCTTCCACTTCAGCCTTCCAAGTAAGCTAGAACTACTGGCGCGCGCTATCACGCCCAGCTAATTTTTTTTTTATTGTAGAGATGAGGTCAACCTCAACCTGCTGGGCTCCAGCGATCCTTCCGCTTCAGCCTTCCAAGTAAGCTAGAACTACCGGCGCGCGCTATCACGCCCGGCTAATTTTTTTTTTTATTGTAGAGATGAGGTCTCGCCAAGTTTCCCAGGTGGATCTCGAGCCCACGGGCTCAGGCAGTTCACTCACCTCAGCCTCCCAAAGCACGGAATTACAGGCTGAGACACCGAGCCCGGCTATTTATTTATTTTTGAGTTGGAGTCTCACTCTGTTGCCCAGGCTAGAGACCAGTGAGTGACATGCTCACAGCCATTGCAGCCTGGACCTGCTGGCCTTAGGCGATCCTTCTGCCTCAGCCTTCCAAGTAGCTGGAACTACAGGTTCATGCCACCTCACCTAAAGCAATCCTCTCGCCTCAGCCTCCCAAAGTGCTGGGATTATAGGCTGAGCCACTGCGCCCAGCCAAGAGGAACTTTTTTAAATTATACAAATACATGGAAATTAAACAGCATGCTCCTGAACAACCAGTAAGAAATTAAGAAACCAATAAGTCAATGAAGAAATTAAGAGGGAAATTTCTTGAAACAAATGAAAACAGAAATACGACATGTAAAACCTATGGGATACAGCAAACTTTAAGAGGAATAGTTTATGACAATAAACTCCTATATCAGAAAAGTCTTAAAATTTCAAATAAGCAAAAAAACTACATCTCAAGAAACTAGAAAAACAAGAACAAACCAAACCCAAAAGTAGTAGGAGAAAAAAGATAATAAGGATCAGATCAGAAATAAATGAAATTGAGACTTAGAAAACAATACAAAAGATCAACAAAATGGAAAGTTGGGTTTTGGGGGACTTGCTTGTTTTTCAGAGAAAGGGTTTCACTCTGTTACTCAGGCTGGAGAGCACTGGCATCATCATGGTTTACTGTAACCTCAAACTTCTAGTCTCAAATGCAATACTCCCAACTCAGCCTCCTGAGTAGCTAAGACTACAGGCATATGCCACCATGATTTTTTTTTTCACTTATTGTAGAGAAAGTCTTGCCCGGGCTAATCTTGAAGTCCTAGCCTCAAGCAATCCTCCCATCTCAGCCTCCCAAAGCACTGGGATTACAAGTGTGATCCACCATTCCTGGCCATAAAGTTGGTTTTTGGAAAGATTAAAAAATAATAACAAGCCATTAGCTAGACTATTCAAGAAAAGAGGAGAAAAGGGCCAATAAATAAAGTCAGAAACAAAGAAGGAGTCATTACAACTGATATCACAGAAATACAAAGATCATTAGACTGTTATGAACAGCTCTCTGCCAGCATATCAGAAAATCTAGTGGAAATGCACAAATTCCTGAATACTGCAGTCTACCCAGATTGAACCAAGAAATAGAAAACCTGAATAGGCCAGGCGCAGTGGCTCACGCTATAATCCCAGCACTTTGGGAGGCCAAGGTGAGAGGATTGCCTAAGCCCACGGGTTTGAGACCAGCTTGGGCAACTTGGCAGGACCTCATCTCTACAATAAGTAAAAAAAAAAAATTAGCTGGGCGTGGTGGCATGTGCTTGTAGTTCCAGCTACTTGACAGACTGAGGCAGAAAGATCATCTGAGCCCAGCGGGTCGAGGTTGCAGTGGCTGTAAGCATGACACTGCACTCCAGCCTAGGTGACAGTGAGACTCCGACTCAAAAAAAGAAAACCTGAGTAGACCAATTACAAGTAACAAGATTGAATCTGTAATAAAAAGTCTTCTGCTCCTCTCTCTCTCCTCTTTCTCCCCTCTCTCCCTCCCTCTCCCTCCCTTTCTCTCCTCTCTTCCCCTCCCTCTCTCTCTCTCTCCTCTCCCTTTTTCCTCTCTCCCTCTTTCTCTCTCTCTCTCTCTCTCTCTTCTTCCCCTCCCTCCCTTTCCCCCTCCTCTTTCCCCCTCACCTCTCTCTCCTCTCTCCCTCTCTCTCTTCTCTATCTCTCTTTCCCTTTTTCTTTCTCCCTTAAAAAAGCAGGGGGAAAAAATCTTTCATCAAAGAAAAGCCCAGAACCTGATGGCTTCACTGCTAAATTCTTCCAGGCGTTTAAAGAAGAACTAATGCCAGTTCTTATCAAACTCTTCAGAAAACTGAATTCTTTCAGACTCATTGTACAAGGCCAGCATGACCCTTATACCAAAACTAGACAAGGCTACAACAACTAGAGGCCAATATCCCTGATGAACACAGGTGCAAAAATTCTCAACAAAATACTAGCAAACCAAATCACACAGTACATTACAAGAATCATTCACCATGATCAAGTGGGATTTATTCCAGGGGTACAGGGATGGTTTACCATATACAAATCAATAAATGTGATAACTCACATCAGCAGAGTGAATGATAAGAACCATATGATCATCTCAGATGTAGAAAGGGCATTTAATAAAACTCAACATGTCTACTATGATAATAGTTCTCAAGAAGCTATGTATAGAAGGACTGTACCTCAACACAGCCCACAGCCAACATCTTACTGAATGGGGAGAAGTTAAGAGCTAAGTTAAGGTGCCCACTTTAGCCTCTTTTATTCAACATAGTCATAACCTGAGCCATTAGACAAGAGAGCAATATAGAACAACTAAATTTGAAAGGAGAAAGTTGAATGTTCCCTATTTGCAGAGGACCTGTGCTTATATATGGAAAGCCCTAGGAGCGCCACCAAAAATCTTTTTTTCCAGAGTCTCACTCTGTCGCACAGGCTGAAATGCAATAGCATGCTCACGGCCACTGCAGCCTTGACCTGCTGGGCTCAGGTGATCCTACCGCCTCAACCTTCCAAGTAGCTGGAACCACAGGTGTGTGCCACCACTAATTTTTTTATTTATTGTAGAGACAAGGTCTCATCACATTGCCCAGGCTGGTCTCGAACTCCTGAACTCAAGCAATCCTCCTGCCTCCACCTCCCAAAATGCTGGGATTACAGGCGTGAGCCTCCGCACCCAGCAAAACTTTTAGAGCTGATGAACAAATTTAGTAAAGTTCTAGAATACAAAATTAGTGTTTCTGTACACCAACAATTATCTTGCAAGAAAGAAATCACAAAAACAATTCTATTTACAATAGCTACGAAAGGAAAAAAACAAACAAACAAATAAAACTAGGAATACATTTAACCAAGGAGGTGAAAGAGCTCTATGAAGAAAACTAAAAAACTGATGAAAGAAATCAAAGAGGATACCAAAAAATAGAAGGATATCCCATGTTCTTTTGTTCATGAAATGAAAGAATTAATGTTGACCATGCTACCAAAAGCAATTTACACATTCAATGCAGTCCTTATCAAAATATCAATAACATTCTCAACAGAAATAGAAAAAAACAATTCTAAAATCATGTGGAACCACAAAGGACCCCAAATAGCCAAAGCAATCCTGAGCAAAAAGAACAAAGCTAGAGGAATCATACTACCAGACTTCAAAATATAGTACAAAGCCGTATTAACCAAAAGCATGATGTTGGCATAAAAACAAACACATACGCCAAGGGAAGACAGAGACCAGATATAATTTTATGTATTTACACCCAACTGATTTTTGACAAAGACTGAGAACTTTCATTGGGGTAGAAACAATCACTTCAATAAATACTGCTGAAAATATTGGATGTTCATATGCAAAAAATGGAACTGGACCCTGTCTCACACCACATACAAAAATCAGTTCAAAATGGATTTAAAGATTTAAATGAAGGCCAGGTGCAGTGGCTTACACCTGTAATTCAAGCATTTTGGGAGACCAAAGCAGGCAGATTGCTTGAGCCCAGGAGTTTGAGACCAGCTTGGGCAACATAGCAAAACCTTGTCTCTACAAAAAATAAAAAAATAATGAGCCAGGCGTGGTGACATGCACCTGTAGTCCCAGCTACTCCGGATGCTGAGGTCCTAGGATCACCTGAGCCCAGGAGATCCAGTCTGGGTGACAAAGTGAGACCCTGACTCGGAGAAAAAAAAAAAAGGGACTTAAATGAAAGACCCAAAACTATTAAACTACTAGAAGAAAACATAGAGGAAATGCTTTAGGATGTTGATCTGGGCAAACTATTCATTCAACAAGGGAATAATATTCAAAATATACAAGGAACTCAGCCGCAAAAAAAAATTTGATTTAAAAACTGGCAAATGTCCCAAAAGAAGACATTCAGATTTCCAACAGGTGTATGAAAATATGCTCAGCATCACTCATCATTAGAGAAATGAAAATCAAAAGTACAGTGAGATATCATCTCACCTCAATTAGAGCGGCCGTTATAAAAAGACAAAGAATAACAAATGCTGGTGAGGACGCAGAGAGGAACTCTTATGCACTGTTAGTAGAAATGTATACTAGTATAGCCATAGCAAACTGTATGGAGGTTCCTCAAAAAACTAAAACTAGAACTACCATATGATTTAGTGATCCACTACTGGGTATATATCCAAGGAAAGGAAATCAGTTTGTTGAAGAAATATATCTGCACCCTTATGTTTATTGCAGCACTATTCACAGTGGCCAAGATATAGAGTCAACGTAACTGTCCATCAACAGACAAATTGATTTTTTTAATGTGGTATATATACACAGTGAAATACTATTCAGTCATTAAAATGAATGAAATTCTGTTATTTGCAGCAACATGGATGAGCTTGGAGGACAATGTGTTAAGTGACATAAGCCAGGCGACAGAAAAATGAATACTGTATGATCTCACTTATATGTGGATGCTATAAAAGTTGTTCTCGGCTGGGCTCGGTGGCTCAGTCTGTAATCCCAGCACTTTAGGAGGCCGAGGCAAGTGGATCGCCTGTGCCCATGGGTTCAAGACCAGCCTGGGCAACTTAGTGAGGCCTTGTCTCTACAATAAATAAAAAATTAGCCAGGCATTGTAGCACTTGCCTGTAGTTCCAGCCAGTTGGAAGGCTGAGGCAGAAGGATCGCCAGAGCCCAGCAGGTTGAGGCTGTGGTGGCCGTGAGCGTGCCACTGCACTCCAGCCTGGGTGACTCCAAATCAAAAAAAAAAGTTGATCTCATAGTAGTAGACAGTAGAATAGTGGTGACTGGAGGGAAGAAAGGGTGGGAGGGAGGGGGAATAACCACAGATTGGTTATCAAATACAAAATTAAGCTATGTAGGAGAAATAAGTTCTAGTATTCTGTAGCATTGTAGGGTGACTATAATTAACAGCAATTTACAGTATATTTCTAAATAGCCAGGAGAGCAGATGAGGAATTTTCCCAACACAAAGAAATGTTTAACGTGATAGATACACTAATTGTCCTGATTTGTTTATGACATACTATATATATCTCTCTCTCTCAAAATATCACACTGTACTGATAAATAAGTGTAACTATTATTATTATTATTATTATTATTGAGTTGGAGTCTCACTCTGTCGCCCAGACTGGAGTGCAGTGGCCGCTCCCGGCCACCACAGCCTCGACCTGCTGGGCTCCGGCGATCCTTCCGCCTCAGCCTTCCAAGTAGCCGGAATTACAGGCATGCGCTACCACACCCGGCTGATTTTTTTCTGCTTTGTTGTAGAGATGAGGTCTCACTGCCCAGGCGGGTCTCGAACCCGCGGGCTCAGGCAATCCACTCACCTCAGCCTCCCAAAGGTGCAGGATTACAGGCTGAGCCACCGAGCCTGGCAGTAAGTGTAATTATTATATGTCAACTAAAATAATAAAAACCTCTACAAAATAAGTCAAAAAATTAACCAGACATGATGGCACATACCTGTAGTCCCAGCTACTCAGGAAGCTGAAGCAGATGGATCACCTGAACCCAGGAGATCGAGGCTACAGTGAGCCATGATGCTGCCACTCCAACCTGGGCAACAGGATGAGACCCCAACTCAAAAAAATTAATAATAATAATAACAAAAACCCCCAAAATTCATAAAGTTAAAGTAATAATAAACCTGTATAATTGGAGTACCTATTTTAGTGCCCCGCCCCCGCCATATTTCCTAATACTGCTGTAGCTTTTTAATTTTAAAAAAATCAGAGGAGAAAGAAATGCTCAGATTTTTTTTAAATTCTGGAACTTTTGGCAACATTTAATATGTAAATGGTCATTATCAGTCCTTAAGATAGGAATATTTTTCCAATATATTTAACCAGAAACTTTAGAGAACAACTTTCTTTTGAAACTTTTGCTTTAGTCAGCAAGTGGCCAGGAATATTTCACAGAGACTAAAGGCTGGAGTGCAGGGGCATGCTCACAGCCACCATTGACTGCCTCAACCTGCTGGATTCAGGTGATCCTTCTACCTCAGCCTTCCAAGTAGCTGGAAATATAGGTGCACGCCACCACACCCAGCTAATTGTTTGATTTATGGTAGAGATGAAGTCTTGCCAAGTTGCCCAGGCTGGTCTCAAACTGGTGGGCTCAGGCATTCCTCACCTCAGCCTCCCAAAGTACTGGGATTATAGGCGTGAGCCACCTCGCCTGGTTTAAGAATGTTCTTTGTTAGCCAGGCTTGGTGGCACGCACCTGTGGTTCCACTAGTTAAAAGA
Source organism: Cephalopachus bancanus (assembly GCA_027257055.1). Classification (NCBI taxonomy): domain Eukaryota; kingdom Metazoa; phylum Chordata; class Mammalia; order Primates; family Tarsiidae; genus Cephalopachus; species Cephalopachus bancanus. The sequence goes on from JAPVLO010000483.1 coordinate 821,455, forward strand.
TAGGTGGAAAGGTTGCCTGAGCCCAGCAGGTTGAGGCTGCAGTGGCTGTGAGCATGATGACTGTGAGCATGTGAGACTCTGACTCAAAAAAAAAAGCATATTCTTTATGCATCTCCCCAGCTTTATTTGAACTTTCAGACTCTGAGATCCAAAGATATCTTGTTTTTTTACCAGCTGAAATTTAAAGCCCAGTTATTTTTAACCATAAAATATAACAGTTTATGTTGTTGTTGTTGTTGTTTTTAGTTGAAATCTCACACCCAGCTAATTTTTTAATTTGTTGCGGAGGTGAGGTCTTGCCATGTTGTCCAGACTGTTCTCGAACCCCCAGGCTCAAGCAATTCTCTCACCTCCGCCTCCAAATTGCTGGGGTTATAGGCATGAGCCACCATACCTGGCCACAGTTTATTTTTTCTAAACACTAGTTTTAACTTTACCAGTGAGTAACAGATCCTTTAATGACATTTTGGCCAAATCCCATAATTTCTCAATACATTTCTTTCTTAATCTTATTGGTGTTTACAACTCAGTCCCAATCCCCCACCTGCCATTTTATTTTGAGATTAAATTTGCATACAGTAATACAATATTTGGCCTATTGTGACTGATTTATTTCATTGAGCATAGTGTCTTCAGGGTTCATTCATGTTTAGTATGTGTCAGAATTTTCTTTTTCAGGTTGAATAATGTCCATTTATGTGTATACCACATTTTGTTTATCTAGATATTCATTGATAGACATATGGGTTGCTTTTCCCTTTTGGTAATTGTTTGTAATGCTGCTATGAACATAGGTATACAAGCATCAGCTTGAGTCCCTGCTTTCATTCCTTTTGGATTTATAACTAGAAACAACAAAGATTTTTTTTTTTTTAAGTCAGAGTCTCACTCTATCACCCAGACTGGAGTATAGTGGCACAGTCACAGCCACCCCAGCCTCCACCTGCTGGGCTCAAGTGATCCTTCCTCCTCAACCTTCCAAGTAACTGGAACCACAGGCACGCACCACCACACCCAGCTAATTTTTTGATTTTTTGTAGAGAGGAGGTCTTGCCAAGTTACCCAGGCTGGTTTCAAACCCCTAGACTCAGGCAATTCTCTTGCCTCGGCTGCCCAAAGTGCTGGGATTACAGGCTTGAGCCTCCACGCCTGGCCAGAATCAACAAAGACTTTTAACTGATTATTAAATTAGAATATGTTTCACTAATGTTCAAAGCTGTTTTTATGTAATGTGGTCTGTCCTGTATATTTATTTAAGAGTTTAAAATTCAATAGAATATGCCATTGCCTTTTCTATAGGGTACCAGTCGTCCTTCACACTATCATGTTTTATGGGATGATAACTGCTTTACTGCAGATGAACTTCAGCTACTAACTTACCAGCTCTGCCACACTTATGTACGCTGTACACGATCCGTTTCTATACCTGCACCAGCGTATTATGCTCACCTGGTAGCATTCAGAGCCAGATATCATCTTGTGGACAAAGAACATGACAGGTAATATGAAAGTATAACAAATACAGATTCTCATTCAAACCCAAATGTTAGGATTTTCTTGGAAAATTTTTTTAAGTGCTTCTCTAAGTATGTGCCTCTCTATTTGCCATAAAGTACCGCCATTTAGAATTAAAGTGCTATAAGCTATTACAGGAGTTAGTGAGCCACATGAAAAGTGATGATATGTCTGGATTTGCTTCTAATTAATCCAGGAGAGGTGAGAGAAGGAAAACAAAATTGGCCTTGAGTTAATAAAGATTGAAGTAGGGTGATGGACACATCATAAATCATTATACCAATCTCTATTTTTTTATGTTTTTAAGTTTTTCTACACATAATATTTTTCAGAATTATTACATCAGAATAGGAAGTTTGTTTTTGTGTTTATTGCCACTTCTCTTACAGTGCTGAAGGAAGCCACGTTTCAGGACAGAGCAATGGGCGAGATCCACAAGCTCTTGCCAAGGCTGTGCAGATTCACCAAGATACCTTACGCACAATGTACTTTGCTTAAAAAATCCAAGTATTATTCTCTGAGAGGAAGAACTGAAAAATGAATCAACATACAACGTATGTTTCCAGTGGAGTCAGTTGAGTAAGGACACCTCCAGCCATACAGAAACCAACACTGTGTGGGGCCAGGGTCTGATCCTTATGTTGACACAAGAAAGGTTGTTTACTTCATCAAGGAACACAGCATCATTATGCAATATGAAACCAGCCAACTGCTTTTTGTGCGGTCTCCTATAGGAAGTATCGCGATTGTTTCGTTTTCATTTCTTGTAGTCTAACCCTTTTAATGCCTTTACCTCAAGTTGCTTGGCAGCACAACTATCTTTGCAAAAAAAAGTAAAGAAAAAGTAAATGATGGTTTAAAAAATACACACCTATATGAATAATCAAAATGATTGTTCACAATTGTGTGTGCAAAAAAATTAATGTGCATTCATTTATTCTTGTAAAGGTATCTGTATTTTTAAAATATATACATGCATACTTATGCATATATATCTGGATCTAGATTGATAATACAGTAGATATATATGTGTCTGTGTATATATTTTATTGTTCATTCCATTGGGGAACTTCCCCTTTTGTTCTCCCATCACTACCACCTTTATTTCTCTCTCTGTGTCCCTTGCCTTCATCACCTACATTTTTTTCCTAATGCTACCTGTAGCAGTCAAGTGTTCATATATCTGGTTCATTTGAATGTGAAACATGGCAAACTAGATTTCTACTTTTATTTTGCACACCCTACCCCGTCTTCTATCACACACAATTCTGAGTCCTCAGCTCTTGGTATAGCTGTCTTATGAAAAAAAAATTATTATATATATAATACTTATTTTATATATATATGTATAAAATGTTTTTGTGAGAGTGTGTCTGCTCCCTCCCACTCAGAAGATACATTTGCCATTCGTGCAATGTGCATATAAGCAGTAGCAACCTATTTTTCTTTAGTGAGTTTGTTGAAGCTGCTATAAATATAAAACCTTGTCAGAAGTTGTATCTCTTTCTGATAAGTGATATATATTCTAAAGCCTTCTGTTTCTAGGGATTATACATGGAAATTCCTTAAAGATTTTATAAAGCGTAAATATTTTAAAAGATTGGAACTCTGTAGGGTTGAAGCCTCTGAAATTGAATGAAGGAAAGAAAGGGTTGTTGGGGGATTTTTTTGTTTTGTTTTTTGACAAGCTACTTGCTGCCTCTCATACCTTAATGTGATTTTCATATATATATTTTTATATATATGTATGTGTGTATATATATATATAAACATATATGTATGTGTTTTGAAGTATAGCTTCCTTTTCTTTTAGATTTATTAGAATAGTGCTTTAATAATTACAGAGCAGTATTGACAACATCTTTTATAGAAATATAATCATGTTTATTTTAAGAACTGACAAGTTGTTTTTGCTATCTTTTAGTGCAATAAGCAGTTTTAAAGGAAAGTTGTGTCTGTTTGCATCTTTACCATGGATAGTAGGAACAACAGGCACCTCTATGATTTTAAAAGGGCAAAGTAATACAGCCTTAATTTCAGAAGGAAAGTTTTGTAACTGATAGTTTTAAAGCATATCTTTCAAAAATCATGATGAAAGTGAAGGAAATGAAATTGCCTGAATGAGTCTGACCTTGAATATTAGAAATAAAGTTGAACTTTGATCTTAAATAATGGTAGTTCAGCTATTTAAATTATTTGAAAATAGATCATGTTTATCGCAGAATCATGCTAGTTGGTGTCTGTTATCATTTGCTAAGATGAATCGGAAAATATGAGATAACATATTAAAAACTTTTTGCTAACTTATCACCATGATAACTTTCCTTTTAAAATTAAGGTGTTAGTAACAAGGGAAGTTAGAATTTTCATGACTTTAAATGTGTTAAATCACTAAAATGTGGGAAAAGGTTTTACAAAGCTTTTGTTTTGTTGAATTTACTTTAAGACATTAAAAAGTACTATAAAGTTGTGAAAACCAAGCTTATCAGTAACATTGGATTCAGGGGAGCTTTGCACTTTGTAACTCATGAAAATTGCATTTTGATTTTTTTTTTTTCCTTTTTTGCACTGGTTCAGAGTATAGATACTACAGATTGTTTCCAGTGGGCATTGTTGTTAGCCTTTCAGAATTTCATCAGCACATGAAAGCTAATGGATCTAGATCTTAATTTCTCTCTTACCTGCAATCCACTATTTTGCCAATTTACTGTATTTTGAGCCTAAAATCTGAGCCCATGTCCTACAAAAGGCATGAATTCTTTTGTCCCTCTGCCAGAAAACTAAGAAAGTACTGTATTTTGTATGTTTATTATTTTGAAATGTCTGAAATGCAATTTACAACATTGTTTCAAGGAGCTTTACAAAAGGTAATATTTGTGTAGTATATACATTTTTTTCTTCCCGGCCTTCTCCTATCTCTTCCAAAAAAAATTTCTATAAAATTTTTTTAACCCTAGCCGGGCTCGGTGGCTCAGCCTGTAATCCTGCGCCTTTGGGAGGCTGAGGTGAGTGAATTGCCTGAGCCCATAGGTTCGAGACCCGCCTGGGCAACTTGGCAAGACCTCATCCCTACAATAAATCAAAAATTAGCCAGGCATGGTAGTGCGCGCCTGTAGTTCCACCTACTCAGAAGGCTGAGGTGGAAGGATCACCGGAGCCCAGCAGGTCGAGGCTGCGGTGGCCGGGAGCAGCCACTGCACTCCAGTCTGGGCGACAGAGTGAGACTCCAACTCAAAAAAAAAAAAAAAAAATTTTTTTTAGCACTGAAGTTATACTGAATGTAGTCAGGAACATGGGCAAGAGAAGAAAATAGTGTACCCTAGATGGTAAAAGCATGATTGGTCTATGCTTGATTAGTGTGAGTAAAACATCTTTATTAATGGGAGCTGCTCAGAATGTAGGGAACTTTAGGGACAACTGTAGATATTCTTTCTCTATTTACTCCTTTGCCTAATTTTTGGTCACTTAGTCACATATGCTTGAGTGAAGCTTTTAATTTAAATCTATTTGAAAGGACTTTTTTTAGAGGAAAAATATTTTTTATAAAATATAAACCTTTGCCTTTTGAGTGATTTCTTTTATAGAGTGCTCTTCCACTGTTCAGCCTTGCTAGTTTAAGGTTGATTGACTGGGCTCAGTGGCTCAGCCTGTAATTCCAGCAATTTGGGAGGCCAAGGCAAGTGGATTGCCTGAGCCCACAGGTTTGAGACCAGCCCTGGCAACTTGGTGAGACCTCATCTCTATAATAAATCAAAAAAAGTAGCCAGACGTGGTAGCGCATGCCTGTAGTTCTGACTACTTGGAAGACTGGGGCGGAAGGATTGCCAGAGCCCAGCAGGTCGACACTGGGGTGGCCATGAGTGTGCCACTGTACTCCAGCCTGGGTGACAGAGTGAGACTCAAACTAAAAAAAAAAAAAAAGTTGATTATCACGGAAGAATATGTGTAGTATATTTCTATTTTGCTTACTAAAAAATTGGTATAGTATATAAAAATTACAAGAAACCATGTGCTTAGAAGTTTAAGATAAAAGGCTAAGTGACAAATACTTCTTGAAGATTGTTCTATTTATTATTGCACTTCTGGTGTAGAATTTCCAATTTTTTTATTTAAAAAAGGAGAGTTTTGTTTTTAATATAAACATGAAACTCACAGTGACCTTTCTGCTCCTGCCTTTACTCACTAACTATATCATGAATGCTAAATTTTGGTCTGCTGTTTTCTATGATGTATCTTACAGAATGACTTTAAAATGTCAGTCCCAGCAACTAATTTTCATATGAGGAAGAGTTGGGAGTCTAATGTATATTTTTAATGGCAAATATGTCTGTGTAAAGTGCTGATACATGTTAGTATCTTACAGTATCAAGTTACTGGCATTGAGGGACATACACTTATAATATTGTAGCTGCTATATTTATTTAAGTAGAATCTGACAGTTACTGCACTAAACAATAAGGAGATGAGCAGGATTCAAGGCTGGTGTTAGACCCATTTTTAAAACATAAGAATAAGGACATGAAATATCAAAGGGTGCTGCCATTGTTTCAGTTTGATATCAGGATATTATTTGTTTTAGAAATGTAGACTTTGGCTTGTACAGTTTGGAAAAGGGTACCTCAACCTCTTCAGTCCTGGTTTTTGGTGCATTTTCACAGAAATATAGATGCCCTTTCTCTTTCTTAATAGCTATCTTTTAAAGTTTTTCTTAGAAAGATTATTCTTCTATAGACAATTTCTGTTTATAGCCTATTAATTTATTCTTCTTTCTGGAGGAGAGTCTAGAAGGGATTCTAGTAGGAATGTACTGAATGGTTTGGAAGGCACTTGATGTAGATACATCACTACCTTGCAGCATAAGGACTCCCAGCCTTCTAAAGACCTATATTCGTTTTCCACGCTAGGTTCTCTATGACCACCACTGCCTGATGTTTACTTGTATATTCTCTATTGATTTTAAGTATGACAGACCTCCTGACAGAGTAATGAGACACTTAAGGTATGTCTAGAGAAATAAAAACTGAGTTGCCATTCAGTAGGAATGATGGCAGAGAATCTCAGTGTTAAAGGAAAGGGTGAGCACTGATTGCCAGTAGTAGATAGATTGCAGAGCAGGAATTAGAGACTGTTCATTATTCAAGAAGCTTGGTGAGTCTGTTCAGAAGCTAACATGAATTTACCAAGGGCAGTGATTTTTATGAAATTCAAGAAGCAAGCCACTTAGATACAACTAGAATATTTTGCAGTCTTCCTATTTCAAACTTGATATTAATGTTTTACCAAGAACTTTAACTGATAGCTCTGCAAAATTTTGACTCTTTAAGTGTCATTAAGTCTGAGTTAAATGTTTGCTTAACTCATCCTCTTAGATACTCTGTTGAAGAGATAGGTTGTCCTTAACAATAATTTGCTACTTAAATTACCTTTTATGAATTAGTCAAGCTGCAAAAAGACCATTTGGTGTCTTTTGGGCTTTTTTACCCATATGAACTGTTAGTCATTTTCCTTATTTTTGAGAACCCATGAATGTCTTTTTTTTTTTTGAGTTGGAGTCTCACTCTGTCGCCCAGACTGGAGTGCAGTGGCCGCTTCCGGCCACCGCAGCCTCGACCTGCTGGGCTCCGGCGATCCTTCCGCCTCAGCCTTCCGAGTAGCCGGAATTACAGGCATGCGCTACCATGCCCGGCTGGTTTTTTTGATTTATTGTAGAGATGAGGTCTCGCTGCCCAGGCGGGTCTCGAACCCGCGGGCTCAGGCAATCTGCTCACCTCAGCCTCCCAAAGGCACAGGATTACAGGCTGAGCCACCGAACCCGGCCCCATGAATGTCTTAAAGCTTCAGTAATAATAGTTGGGAGGCTTTACATCAGGTGAGACCTTCCTGAGTAGCAGTATAACCCTGACTTAGAGTTCATCTTTGTTTTCCTATTTCCCTTACATTTGATAATATAAAGCACTTTTGTGATTCTATAGGAGTCAAAAAATAAGCCACAAATAGATGTGCAAATGTCAGTACAGAAATTGGAACGTAAGACTTTTCTCCAAAAAAAGTTTTTTTATACTTCTTGTTTATATTAAGAACATTCTTGATCAGTGGCAATGTTAGAAATTATACTGTGATTAGTGAAACACAAGCTGAGTCCCAGGAAGGGGGGAGCGGGGCAAGTGTGTGTCTGTGTGTGTGTGTGTGTGTGTGTGTGTGTGTGTGTGTGTGTGTGTGTCTCACAAAGGGAAAAACTATTTGACTTTTTCCTACTTTTAAAAACGGTACATTTAGGTTTATAATTTTCCATGTCAATCAACATTTTTTAAAAACTAAGATATAATGGTCAAGACATGCTAATATTATCTACTACTAGTTGAAATTTATTTAACTTTACCCATTACAAATAGTGCTCTAGATTTTTACATCTTTGATTAAATCTCAAGAACCTTTTGTTTTTTAAATATGGAAGGTAAGGATTTTAATTTTAATTAAAGATAGAAAGTTGATAAATTTATTATCCACAGTTGGGTTTACCAGTGACAAACCCTGTTGAAGTCAGGTAAATAGTGTGATGAAATTAGAATCCTGTCAAATCATCTGTTCAGCCATTGGGCTTCCATCTGTTTTGAAACCAATGTCTGAAGTAACCAAAATCTAATATTGTGTCTACGTTAAGGTCTCAGTAAAGCAAAAATGTTCTTCAGGATAGAATCTGAATTAAACTTGTAAAATCTTTTTTTTTAGAGCAAGGCGGTTCTTAGAAAGTGCCTTTTCAGAAGATGGTGCTGTAGATTTTTATTTTTCAAATAGCATGAGGCTAAAACTTTCAGAGATAAATTATTTTAGAGCTCCAAGAATATGATAGTTTCGTATACGTAATGTTATTCATTGTCTTGAATCTGGTCCAAGGGAACCAAGGAAAGCTTTTATGCAGTAAAGTCTGTAGGGAATTGCTCACCAAATTTATTTTGTAAATTTGAGAACAAAATTTTTAACAGAATTAGCCCTTTTAAATCTCAGTGTTGGAGATAACCTATAATGCACATAAAACAACAAATCTACTTAAACTTTTTAACAAGATTATGGGTATAGTAGCAAGTGCCCAAAGGGAAAGATAACTTGCCAGGAAACATTTATCATAGGCTACCTTTCCCTTATTTTTCCGCATATGTTGACCCTTTTGTAAGGTTGTAATGACAGCCTTTTCTAATTAATCATTTTTAAGGAAGACATATTAAAGGGAAAGTCATCATTCAGATCATCTGAAGATGATCTTAAGCAGGCCAGGGGCAGTGGCCCTGGCACTTTGGGAGTCTGAAGCAGGAGGGTCACTAGAGGCCGGGAGTTTAAGATCAGCCTGGGCACTGTAATGAGATGCTATCTCTACAAAAAAAAAAAAAAAAAATTGAACAAAATAATATCTCCATCATTAGGGAAACTTTCTTTTCTAAACACCCACGAAATGTTTTAAATGATTTTTTTTCTAGAATGTAGGCACTGTGAAAAATGATTATGATGACAAGGCATTTAAAAAGGCTTGATCGGAGGGAGGGGTGGGGAGGGGGGAGAAAAAATAATAGAGCATGATCCATTAATTAGAAGTAGAGCATGCTAAATTTTGGGCTTTTGAGAAAATAAGCAAAAGAAAGGAAAAATAACAGGACCCTTCATACTTATTAAAAATTTAGTAATCTACCAGAGAGCGATTTTGCTCTCTGGTAAAAGCAGTAAAAGCAGTAAATAATCATCTAACCAGTTCTTGCATGTGAATTTGGTGAGCATTCCTCCAGAAAAGAAGACTAAAAGTAAACAAAAACACCACACCTCAGTAGCCTTGTATGCTGCATTATATAATAATGATAGTAAAATTGTATTGTTTGGAGTGTACTGTGTCTATTTGCAAATATACATGCACATTAAACTTTTTCATTTTTTATAATGTCTCAATAGCAATTGAGTTTATTTTTGTTAAGATTAATTTTTCTATTGTGTTTATATTTATTGGCAATTTGTGTGCAACTTTTATATTTTGCTTAGATGTTGGTTTTAAGGTATTTTATTTTTATAGATATTTCTAGCTTTTCCTCTTTCTTTGTAATATTAGCAAAGATCAAGATGGAGTGTTACTATTTGAGCCAAACTACTAATTCAATAAATACTAGAGTTTGGACTTTTACCAATAAGTCATTAACACTATTTTATACTTAGAATATTTAGTGTTATTTGTATAGTGGGCATTAAAGACAGCTTTAGACAGATTTCCACTGTAGAAGGGAGGTGGGACTTTCCTATAAGTTTGATTTTCTTTTAATTTAGTAGAAAACTCACATAGCAGATTGGATTTATTTTACCTGATTGCAGTTTTTGGGAAACATGTCAAAAAAATGATTGTTACAAATCTTTTTTAACTTTAGGTACATTGAAACTGCCTAAATGGTTACATTGCTCATCATTAGGATTATAATATCATTTTTATAGACCTGAAAAACAAATAACAAGCAATCCAGAACTCACTAGTAATTGACCTTGAAATGAAATTTTCTCCCAGCCGGGCTCAGTGGCTCAGTCTGTAATCCCGCGCCTTTGGGAGGCTGAGGTGAGTGGATTGCCTGAGCCCGCGGGTTCGAGACCCACCTGAGCAACTTGACGAGGCCTCATCTCTACAATAAATCAAAAATTAGCCGTGCATGGTAGCGCGCGCCTGTAGTTCCAGCTACTTGGAAGGCAGAGGCGGAAGGATCGCCGGAGCCCAGCAGGTCAAGGCTGCAGTGACTGGGAGCAGCCACTGCACTCCAGTCTGGGCAACAGAGTGAGACTCCAACTCAAAAAAAAAAAAAAAAAAATTTTTTTTCTCCCATAATTATGTCTTATAGAAGATTGTTGGCCGGGCTCGGTGGCTCCGCCTATAATCCCGCGCTTTGGGAGGCCAAGGTGAGTGGATTGCCCAAGCCCGCCAGTTCGAGGCCCGCCTGGGCAACTTGGCAAGACCTTATCTCTACAATAAATCAAAAAATTAGCTGGGCGTGGTAGCACGCACCTGTAGTTCCAGCTACTTGGAAGGCTGAGGCAGAAGGATCGCTGGAGCCCACCAGGTCGAGGCTGTGTTGGCCGGGAGCGGCCACTGCACTCCAGTCTGGGCGACAGAGTGAGACTCCAACGCAAAAAAAAAAAATAAGATTGTTACCCTGATCTTTTCCCTAGCATACTTTTAAAGTTGACTCAACCCCTGAGTATCAATGAAGAAATTAAAGTTTAAGTAGCTAGAAAGAGCAAGAAATAAGGACTAATTAATAGATTATTTCAGCTAGTTAAAAATTTAAGTAGTAATTTTTGAATGTGAATTATCTGGAAGGCAGTGAAAAGTGTGATTATAGAATACTAATTTCAAGCATATACAAGGGAGACCCAAAAAAACCCCAGAATTACCTTTTGGAGGGCAGGCCTCTTGTAGTAAAGTCTTCCCCCCACTAGGTAAGTGTTCTAGGAACCCACAGGCATCAGTGTACCAGCTAGCACTGTGAGAGGCTGCATTTGCCTTCAGTGAATTTTTTTTTTTTTTGGAGAGTTTTTCAATATGTTTGCCCGTTTCATAATGGGTGACTTACGAGCACATTTACCCATACCATGCTCAGTGTACAGCAGTTTTTGACCAAAAATGGCATGACCCTCATGCTCCACCCTCCCTATTCACCCCATCTAACCCCGAGTGACTTTTTTTGTTTCCTCGGATGAAAAAAGTCTTCAAAGGAAAATGTATTACCGATATGGAAGAGGTGAAGAGAAGCACAAAAAGGCGTCAAAATTGACGAGTTCACAGACTGTTTTGAGTAGTGGAAAAGGTGTCTTGACAGGTATATTGCATCAAATGGAGAGTACTTTGAAGGTGCCTGAAGTTTAAACATGTAAGAATACACAATTTTTTATAACTAAATTCCGGGTGTTTTCTCAGTCCCTCCCAGTATAATCATTCTAGTTTCCTAGTGAATAGATTGCGATTATTTGTTGGCATATTAACTTTTTTAAAAAGTACATGAAAAACATATTCTCTTAGGAAGGTAACACATTTCCATATTTTTACACTATGACTTTGCTTGGTAAGGAATTTTTTTCTGTAAGAGATTAAAATATAAACTCTATCCCATCCTCTGAATTTTCTATTTTAAATAGTTGGAGTTCAATGTATGACATTTTACTGTAGTATAGTCTTCCATTAAGAATGTGTGAAGTGGAAAAGTTTCAAGTAATTATAAATGAGAAATTTTTATTTTTATATTATGTAAAGTTTTATATTTTAAAATTAATCTGCATGTAATTTCTTATAGGCATTAGCCATTTCATTTTTCTGCATTTTTGCCAGTTACATTAGTTTGCTTTATAATATACTATTCTGAGCTACTTCTTCCACCCCCACTTTCAGTACTAATAGAAGATCGGTACCGTGATTATAGGAGTTGGTTACTACTAAGTAGAAACCAAATATGTTTCAAGCAGTCAGATATATTTTTGTTGCAAGTACACATGTTTCCCTTTGTTGTGCTTATAACCTTAATAGTTTTATTCATTATATTTCCACGTGTCCTAGGCTAATAGACTTATAATTCCTGAGCACCAACATTTTCAAAGCTGCCTCTGTCCTGTGTTTTCTCTTTTCTTCTGAAAGCTCATAAGAACCTGGCATATATAGAACATATTTTGCTGTTTTCACTGGTCTACTCCACAAATCTTGGTACCTGACATCAGTGTTACATTACTACAGTGAAGAATTTGATAGCTTGTTCATGTTTAATCCACTTCTTCAGAAAGAAATATTTCTGCAGTAAGTAATAGGTCATCCCAAAAAAGAACCATCATGGACAGTTTTATGAGTAGAAAACAGATGGTAGGGAGTGTTGGTCATAAGAGCTTTGCTCTTTTTATTTTATTCTTTTCAAAATTTGACTGTGTGCACTTCTGTAATTTTATATTTGAAGTTTAAGAGGCTACACCAGAGACTAGAGAGGGAGATTGCTCCAGAACTATTTAGTGCCTAAAACTTTAAACTTCATTTCATGATTTTTTGGATGGAAGAACAAACAAAAATTCCTTAATTTAGCCCTTTAATAGTCTTTTTAGAACCAAAGAAGTAAAAACTTTCTTTTTATATATATATATATTTTTATTTTAAAATTGTGGGGTACAGTTAAGGGCTAGGTATACAAATATGCATTGTGCAGATACCCTTGTTGATGAGGTATGCCCCCGCTTCCCCAAGGAAAGACTTTCTGTAAAAATATTTCATGTATGACTCTACCTTTCTCTGTTATAAGAATCTGTGGAAACAGGAGGTCTTTACAAGGAAGTAGACTAGTGGGATTATGAGACTATATAATGAGAGAAAAATGAGGATAAAGTTTCTTTGCTGGGCTCCTTGGACAGAAGAAACCTTACAACTGTTTAGTATTTGTGGAGCAAAAGAGCAACTGTTGCTATTTAAACCTACAGAAGAGACTTAGGAAGAGTGCGTCTGTAATGTAAAACAGCCCCAAAGTTGCATCTGTTCTCAGTAAATTAGGGAAGTCTTGGAAGTAGTGTCTGAATTATAATAAATTAAATGAAGACTTTATCCTTAAATAGAGCCAATCATTCCTATCAGCATAGCTTCTCCAGTTTTTCCCTTTATATAGAAAATACCAAGCAGGGCCTTTCCAAACAAGGTAGTCTTTGTTGTAAAGAAAATGTTTTTGGTGAAAGATTTTGGAAAAACAATGGTAGGTTGTAATGAAGAGGTAATTTTGTCATAGACAGTCCAATCCACTTAATGGATACAATTTGGTCCCAGGGAGTTTTAGCAAGAGGAAGCTTTGGTTTTGGTAATAACAGACTTGATCTCCAATGGTAGTTAATTGCACACATCTCCCTGTTTCACTGAGACTGAGCTATTAGTGATGATGACCCTGCAAACGTACATGTGTTATTTTTTTAATTCAAAAACCAGGAACAGACCGGGCACTGTGGCTCATGCCTATACTCCCAGCACTTTGGGAGGCCAAGGGTAGGAGAATTGTTTGAACTCAGGAGTTTGAGAACCGCCTAGGCAACAGAGCAAGACTAAAAAGTAGCCAGGTGTGGTGATACATGCCTGTAGTCCGAACTACTTGGGAGCCTAAGACAAAAGGATCATCTGAGCCCAGAAGGTTGAGGCTGCAGTGAGTTATGATTGTGCCACTGCACTCCAGCCTGGGTGACAAAAAGAGACTCCAACTCAAAAAAAAAAAACAAAAAAACAGGAACAGCAAGCATTACAGAAATCTTCTAATAGTCATCCCTATGAGATTCTTCACAAGTTTTCCAGGAGCTTTCTAATTTTTTAGCCCAGGGTGTACAACCCCTTTACCCTCTTTAAAAAAGAAAGAATAGAAAAAACTTAGAGGCAGTTTATATAGAATTATACTATGGGTAATGGGTAAATAGTAGTTTTTAAAGTACTTGGGGAAAGAAGATCGCATGCTACAAGGTATATCTTGATTGCAAGACAACTATTTTAGCACATCTTTCGTGTTTGAGTTCTAAAGTTTGTTCCTTTGACATACCGTTCTCCGATTTACTCAAGTGGCACCATTCTCATTTGTGATACAATCAGTGTTTTATACCACTTATGAATCATGCAGTTCTCTTCCCTCCACACACACACACACACACACACACACACACACACACACACAAACATACATACTGTTAAAAATAAAAGGGGAGAGGGGTAAAACAAAAAGATATAATGAGAATCATTGCAATTAACTTTAATATAGCAGAAAATAAATTCTCAGTTAAGTGAGAATTAAGATTGAAAGTGTTAATGTCTGTAGTTCCAGCTACTTGGAAGGCTGAGACGGAAGGATCGCTGGATCCCACCAGGTCGAGGCTACGGTGGCCGGGAGCGTGCCACTGCACTCCAGTCTGGGCGACAGAGTGAGACTCCAACTCAAAAAAAAAAAGAGTTAATGTTGCAGGTGTTATCTCTAGCCATAGAATATTTGCTAGCTGTGGAGTGCTAATGTGAACAGAATATGTATCAGGAATATGATGTATCATAGCAATGTGATAAAGTTATTCTTGAAATTTCATCAGGTATGGTGGTACACACCTGTAGTCCCAGCTTCTCAGGAGGCCAAGGTAGGAGTTTCACTTGAGCAGGAGTTTGAGGCTAGCCTGGGCAACATAGTGAGATCCTAGTCTCTACAAATAAATAAAATTTATTCTTGAGAGTAATGTTTCAACTTCTGCCAACCAACAGAGATCCTCATATTCCTAAGGAAAATTAATATAGCTTACAGTTTTAATAAATCAAACTCTGATTTAAACTTTTAAAAGTTGTGACTTATTCTGACACATGGCTTCTTAAATATATAAAATTTATATTGAATGAATACTTAGACTATTCATTCCTCTTAATTTACATGTTTGTTTATTCTGACCTTAGTTGTACAATTGTATCTCACATCTGCCTTCTTGATGTGTGCAAAATTATATGTAAATTTTTTTAACTCATCCCATTTCCTAGTCAAACTTAAGCTGTGAGGGAGAAGACATAAGGTGTTTTTAAATGCAGGAACTTATCACAGTTCAAAGCTGAAAAAAGATTCAAGAATGTATTGCCTTTGAGAGTAGAAAGGACTCTAGAACATGAGCCAGAGCCTTGGAGTTCTGCCACTACCATGGGTTTGCTCTGTGTCCTTAGGCAATGTCCTTAATCTCTGTGTGCCTGATTTGCCCTTGTAAATGATAGCGATAATACCTGCCCTCACCTACCTCACCAAATAGTTGTAAGAATAGGATGTTTGCGGAAGTGTTTGAGTTCTCCAAAGAAAAAGCTATTCAGAAGTTCAAGGTAGTAGAAGAGTGTTGTATGAAGGCTTCCCTTCCAGTATGCCTCTGTGAAAGTGTCTTTCATTACCAGAGATCATTTTATGAAACAGGAACAAGAGGAAATATAGGCCTTATGATAGCGTAGTGTTCACTTAAAGCATATCCTATTCAGTTTCTTCCCTGTAAGATATCTAGCACACAAGTTGAGATTTTCTTTACAGTAATTCTTGGCAAAATCATAGCTCTTCAAAAACCAAACTACTTTTAGTGGTGCTATACCAGCTGCAATTATATTGAGTTAGATTAATGTGAAACCATCAGATACTTAGAAATTAACTTCACCTTTAGCCTTCAGACATTTTTGCTACATGTTGGCATCAGATGCTGTTGTACAACCAGATAGTTGCCCTGTTGTTTCTTAGCAGATTTTTGGTACCTTTCTTTGAAGTAGAGGGTTAGGTTTTAAGAAAGTGTGCTTATTTCACTCATTGCTTTGCAGAATCAAACTTTGCTTTATTTTAAAAATTTCAATCATATACCTGTAAAAGTTGAAATATAGTGAAAAGTTTTTCTTCATGTTATTCAATTCTGAGCACCTGCAAGTCGTATCAGGTGTCTGATGCACTTATCTCTACAGTTCATGGCAGGACCTTACATTTCAACGGGCTTGTATATTTCCATGGAGGGAGGAGGATTCTGTTTCTAAGAAATTACAAAGGGCACACCACTGCAGGGGGTGTAAGCAATTCCTTGTTGCCACAGACGGTTTTTTTTTTTTTTTTAAGAAAACAGGACGCATTTTAGGTATACAGGGTATAGATGCATTCAACTTTACTTTTGTCGCTAGAGATGCTGACCTCCTTGTTACAGGCAGTTGGGCTTTTCTAGCTCATTGCTAACAAAGGTGGGATCTGCATTAGTTTTATAGGACAATGAGAATTCAAGTACTGAAGATGAAGAGCTGGGGAAAGTCACTCTTAAAAATGAACAAAAATCCCCGGGCATGGTGGCTCACGTCTGTAATCTTAGTACTTTGGGAGGCAGAGGCAAGAGAATTGCCTGAGTCCAGGGGCTCAATACCAGCCTGGGCAACTTGGTGAGACCTCATCTCTACAATAAATCCAAAAATTAGCCGGGCATGGCAGCATGCGCCTGTAGTTTCAGCTACTTGGAAGGCTGAGGCGGAAGGATCACCTGAGCCCAGCAAGTCAAGGCTGTGGTGCTTGTGAACATGCCACTACACTACAGCCTGGGTGACAGAGTGAGACTCCAACTCAAAAAAAAAAAAAAGTCCTCCTTGTGCAATGAGGTAGCTAACACTGGTATATCAGGAATGCTTCTAAAGAATTTTTGCTTTAACATCTCTTCAGTTATGAACCCATGCAAGTATTACTATATCTTGTGACTAAAGATCATTCTTGTGGATTCACATATGAATACATTCATAGGCTGTGAGAAGCAGTGGTGTGTGTATGTGTGTATATAAATATTTTATGTTTATAACTATGCATATTGAGTTTATAGTGAAAAAATAATGTGTTTTTTCTTTAGTGTTTGAGGGGCTAAAACTGTAATATGACCATTCCAGTGTAGTCTGACCACTCACTCCAGCGAGTGTTTCTATTATATACAATGCACACACAAATGTACATCCCTAAAGTGTTGAAGATTGCTCTCACTTTAGATCATCGCTGCTTTTTTTTTTTTTTTGGAGTCAGAGTCTTACTTTGTCACCCAGGCTGGAGTGCCGTGGCACAATCACGGCCACTGCAACCTTGACCTGCTGGGCTCAGACAATCCTTCCCCTCCAGCCTTCCAAGTAGCTGGAACTAAAGGCGTGCACCACCACACCCAGCTGACTGCTGCTTTTTTGAAAACCCTAAGTAATGGAAGATAAGAAGTATTCTTTTTAAAGGGAGCCACCTCCAAAATGTGCTGCAGATGAACAAATAGCCTTTTAAATTTTACTTTTTAACCATCTTGACCATGTGTGCCTATTTGTATTGCAGATGTGAACTACTATTCAGGGGGGTGATATCAGTATGTTTTGAAATTGAATTATTACATAAAATCAGATTAACCTTTTTCTCCATCCTCCCTTTCCACACTAACTGTTCTTGCCAAATATTTCTACTGAAACCAAGTTTCAGCAAGGCAAAATGATGGGACTCTCAAACCTCCTTCCTCATCTTCCCTACCCCTCTGTCTGACCTGGCCTTTTATTGTTTGTTAGTTTTTCATGAGTAAGAACAATTTACTGTAGTATGTAAAGACTGCAGAATTTCTTCAAAATGCTTATCTATAAATTTTTTTTCATGTTTGGTTACACAATAACATCAGTTAAAACAGTGAAGTGAGCATAAGTCTGTAATATGCTATAGGACCAGATAAGATTTTGAGTGATACTAAACATGACTGCCACATTTTATTAAGAGGAAGTTAGAACTTTACGGTGAGGAATGGATGGGAGAGCAAGTCTATGATCTATATGTAATCACTGTATAATTAGAAACACCAAATACTGAATTCTATCACTGTGCACTGGGGCCAGGCCTTGGATTTGGTGGTAATTTTAACTCCTAGAAGATTATATGTAATTATGATGAGCAGAAGGCAAATAAAGTTTTTGAACAAAAATGCTTGTTTTTAGTATTTAAAATGTGGTAATAAATTTTCTTTTTCAGTTAAACTATCTTCCCCCCAAAAAAATTACTACAAAAAAATTATGGGTAAGATTAAGAAGCTTAAAGAAGCTATTTTTTAAGCAATTCAGTCACTTATAATATTTTATGTTAAAGAAATGGTCATAATTCTTTCTGAGCCAAACTGTCACTAAAATGTCTTGTGACAGAATCACTTCTCTTTTTTCTGCCATTCTGCCCATTAGACGGGTTCTATGTTGTATTTGTTTTTAAACCTTGATTTTAAAAATATTAATGGTTTTCATGTTGCTCAGCTTCAGTTTGAAGTGTAACTTTCACTCAATAACTGCAATAAAAAGAAAAGCTTTGCTCCAAACTTTCTCATGTGTGGTCATTATGACAGCTCTTCAGACTTAGGTAAAGGGAACCCATGTGATACAGGAGAAAGAATTTAGGCTTTAGAGTCATGGAGTCCTAGATTCAAACCTAGATTATATGACAATCTGGGCAAGTTCCTTGACGCTTCTAAATCTGTTTCCTCCAATATGAGAGAATGTAATAGAGTTGTTGGAGCATTAAATGAGACCATAGATAGAAAGTACTTAGCAGGGTTGGGCCTGTGAATGAAGCTTGGGGTTTGTTTGTTTGTTTGTTTGTTTGAGTCGGAGTCTTACTCTGTTGCCCAGGCTGGAGTGTAGTGGCACGCTCAGGGCGACTGCAGCCTCCACCTGCTGGGTTCAGGCAGTCCTTCTGCCTCAGCCTTCCAAGTTGCTGGAACTACAGGTACGTGCCACCACGCCCAGCTAATTTTTTGGCTTATGTGTGTGTGTGTGTGTGTGTGTGTGTGTGTGTGTGTGTGTGTGTGTGTGTGTGTGTTGGAGTCTCACTCTGTCGCCTAGACTGGAGTCAAGTGGCCCCTCCTGGCCACCGCAGCCTCGACCTCCTGGGCTCCGGCGTCTTCTGCCTCAGCCTTCCAAGTAGCTGGAACTACAGGGGCGCACTACCACACCCTGCTAATTTCTTGTTTTATTGTAGAGATGAGGTCTCGCCAAGTTGCCCAGGCGGGTCTCGAACCCGCGGGCTCAGGCAATTCACTCACCTCAGCCTCCCAAGGCACGGGATTACAGGCTGAGCCACCGAGCCCAGCTTTTTTTGGTTTATTGTAAAGATGAGGTCTCACCAAGTTGCCCAAGCTGTTCTCAAAACCCTGGTCTCAGTCAATTCTCTCACCTCGGCCTCCCAAAGTGATGGGATTACAGGCTTGAGCCACCGCATCCGGCCAAAACTCGGGTATAAAGAGGTTCTCTACCTCTCTCCCCCGCCACCCATGTTTTTCCTTCTTAAATAAAAGACGCTGGGCATGGTGCCTCAAGCCTGTAATCCCAGCACTTTGGGAGGCCGAGGTGAGAGGATTGCCTGAACCCTCGGGTTTGAGACCAGCCTGGGCAATTTGGCGAGACCTCTTCTGTACAATAAACCAAAAAGTAAACGGGGCGTGATAGCACGTGCCTGTAGTAGTTCCAGCTACTTGGAAGGCTGAGGTAGAAGGATAGCCTGAGCCCAGCAAGTCGAGGCTGGGGTGGCGGTGAGCATGCCACTGCACTCCAGCCTAGGTGACGGAGTGAGACTCCAGATAGATAAATAGACAGACACTGGGTGGAGTGGAAAGGGGGGGAGGCAAGAAACCAGGCTTACAAACTGCCAGGAGGTGGAAGAAGTAAGAATGGGTGGGGAAAAAGGAACTGAGATGAACTGGGAGAATGCTCACAGACCCAGAAATGGATACACAGCCCAGTATGAGTTGGAAGGGTAGTGCCAACCTCCAAAGAGGCCAAAGAAATGACTTGGCGATGACAAGACATGGACTTTATTCAGGAACTTACAGGGAAGGTCCAGGAGTGGCCAAGTGGAAGGTAAAACCACTCCTGATTGTAAAAGACACACAGGTTTTACAGCATCTTACACAGGGCAGAGTGCGGAATTATGCACGAAAAGGATAGGGTTTCTAGTGCACAGGCATAGTATGAGAACATGATTCTTCATACGTCATCGCACATACACAAAATGGCTGTGATTTCTCTCTAGGGGTGGGATTTGGGGATTATAATGAACTAAAGGTAACCACAGGTTATAGGCGTTGATCCAGGCATGCCGATTTGATCTGAACCAGCTAGAGAGGCCGACTGCTTCTAGGAAGTTTACGCAAGAACACTAGCTATGTACAGCGGCAAGATGGCCAGCAGGGTAGGAAACTTTGTATTGTAACTACTAGCCTCAGCATGACCTGCATGCCCACTCATGGAGCCTGAGGGAAAGGGGACATCCCAGGTTGGCCAACCCCAGGACCTCTCCTCAGGCTGCAACCTCTGCTTGGGGCCATATCCAGGGTGTGCTCATATCACTATGTGTGTGTCACCCTATAGCAGAAAAACACTGGACTAAGATTTTGGAAATCAGCTCTCAACTCTCATAACTGTGTAACATCAGGTATACCACTTCTCTTCATTTTATTTTACTCTTAAACTTTTTTTATGTTTGTAAAGAGGGAGTTTTACTATGTTCCCTGGGCTGGTTTCAAACTCCTGGCCTGAAGCAATCCTCAGCCTCCCAAAGTGCTGGGATTACAGGTGTGAACCATCATGTCTGGTCACCTTCATTTTGTAGTTGAAGTTATCAGACTAAAATCAGAAAATTCAAGTTAGCAGGCCAGTTTCAGTCTGCAAGAAATTTTTGTTTGGTGTTTCAAGTATTTTTATTAGTTGCCAACATTTTAAAAAAATCATAAGATCTCCAGCTGGGTGCCGTGGCTCACACCTGTAATCCCAGTACTTTGGGAGGCAGAGGCGAAAGGATTGCTTAAGCCTAGAGTTCAAGACCAGCCTGGGTAACTTGGTGAGACCTCATCTCTACAATAAATCAAAAAAATTAGCTGGACATGGTGGCCCATGCCTATAGTTCCAGCTATTTGGAAGACTGAGGCAGAAGGATCACTGGAGCACAGCAGGTCAACACTGGGGTGGCCGTGAGCATGCCACTGCACTCCAGCCTGGGCGACAGAGTGAGACTCCAACTCATATATATATATATATATATATATATATATATATATATATATATATATGTTAAAATAATAGGGGCAACCCCTTCGGGTTCCCTCCCACTGTGGGAGCTTCTCTGTTCTCTTAATAAATCCAGTTTTCTCACTTTAAAGAAAAAAGAAAATTTTAAAAAATAATAATAATAAATAAGGAGATCTGGCAACTTCAAGTATTTCACTGGTATTGCTTCACTGCCAACAGGAAACCTGGTAGCGATTGCCCCCCTTTGGATGGGGCCACCTCTCCACAGGCACCACCACTTTTCCTGGCCTGCACTGGAATTTGTTTGCCATCTCTGGACTCAAAGGAAGCCTAGTGGTGAGGTGTGGGCTCCAGTCAATACAGGAATCCCTTTTGCAGGAGTGCTCCTTGTCTGGGGGTTACTACCTTGAAACAGTCCAACCTAATACTAAAAACCTGTCCCGTCATAATTCCATTGACTCTATTTATGTTCTCCAGCATGTCAGAGAATGAAGTGTGATATCCTCTTGTTATTATGGTTTGTACACCTCAGGCTTCTCACAACTATATCTCTCAACTCCGGACAGTTCGTGGCACCACAGTTCGTGTTCCAAAGCTCTTGTTACTAATGCCGAAAGGGCACTAGTTCACTTTACTGACAAATGCTGATGGGTTTGTTTGTTTAAACGGTGTCAGTTGAGGCCAGGTGCAGTGGCTCATGCCTCTAGTTTGAGCCCTCGGAGGCCAAGGCAGGAGGATTACTTGAGTCCAGGAGTTCAAGACCAGCCTAGACAACATAGTGAGACCTTGTCTCTACAAAAAAAATCCAAAACAAATTTAGCCATGCATGGTGTCTAAAATTCCAGGCATGGTGGTCCCGAGTAGCTAAGCCTATAGTCCTAGCTACTTGGGAGGCCGAGGCAGAAGAATCACCTGGGCCCACAAGGTCAAGGCTGCAGTGAGCCATGATCATACCATACCAGCCTGGGCAACAGAGTGAGCCCCTACTCAAAAAAAAAAAAAAAAAAAAGTGATACATTTGACAACCTTTTTTTTTTTTTTTTTTTTTTTTTGAGTTGGAGTCTCACTCTGTCGCCCAGACTGGAGTGCAGTGGCCACCCCCGGCCACTGCAGCCTCGACCTGCTGGGCTCTGGTGATCCTTTCACCTCAACCTTCCAAGTAGCTGGAACTACAGGCGCACACTACCCACACCCGGCTAATTTTTTGATTTATGGTAGAGATGAGGTCTCGCCAAGTTGCCCAGGCGGGTCTCGAACCTGCGGGTCTCGAACCTGCGGGCTCAGGCAATCCACTCACCTCAGCCTCCCAAGCGCGGGATTACAGGCTGAGCCACCGAGCCCGCCAAGAATCACTTTTATGTTAGTCTTTGCCCAGCAACTGCCCCAACATTGAAAAAATGTTTAAGCATCAATAATTTTACCCAAATTCATACAGTTACGCGGGAAATATGTGTTACAGTGACACTAAGGCCACGCTCTGAAAAAAATCACAGAGGCTGTAGTGTAGATAAATACAGCAACAACAACAAAAATCCACAGTCTTCTTGTTAGCAACAAAAATACAGTTATCTAGGCAAAGGTAATCGGCCTGGTGTTCTTATTCATAAGATGTGCTAGAATGAATAGGACAAATCACCAGTTACATTACAGACCAACTGCTGGAAACTTTCCTCAGATAAATGAGTGCTCAGAGCACCACATTTAAGCATCAGTTAAATCAGTTCATGTCAAAGGTAAAATTACAAGGTTTTTTTTTTTTCAGTTTCCATGTTTCAGGAGTCTAATCATTTGACAAATTTCTCTTAACTGCTAACTTGCATACTTTGCAGGTGCTTTTCAGAAATTAATCAGGTTAATCTATTGATGCCAGGAAAGGATGTGATCATTTTTATAATATTTGATAAAATGCTATCATAAAAAATACTGAAATCTTTAATTTTATCTGTAGCTGGTGATGGTTTTCCACTTTCTGTCACTTCTATTACTTTCACAATTTCTACAGTCTATAAATACCTTTGCAGTGCCTTTATAGGGCAGCACTTTTCTTGCATTTTTCTCTATTAAAATATTTTCCTGACCAGACTCGGTGGCTCACGTCTATAATCCCAGCACTTTGGGAGGCTGAGGTGAGAGGATTGCCTGAGCCCACAGGTTTGACACCAGCCTGGGCAACTTGGCGAGACCTCATCTCTACAATAAATCAAAAATTTAGCCGGGCGTAGTGGCACACACCTGTGGTTCCAGCTGCTTGGAAGGCTAAGGCGGAAGGATCACCTGAGCCCAGCAGGTCGAGGCTACGGTGGCTGTGAGCATGCCACTGCACTCCGGCCTGGACAACAAAGTGAGACTCCAACTAAAAAAAATAAAAGAAAGAATGAGGCTTAGGGCTCGGTACACTTTAGCCTGGGTGACAAAGTGAGACCCTGTCTCAAATAACAAAACAAAAACTCCCAAATCTTCCACTATATCTTGCGGGGGAAGGGGTCATTTGACTGTAATAGCCAAAACCAGCCTCAATTTTTTTTTTTTTTTTTGAGTTGAAGTCTTACTCTGTTGCCCAGGTCGAAGTGCAGTGGCAGGATCAAGGCTCACTTCAGTCTCGACCTCCTGGGCTCAGATGATCTTTCTGCCTCAGACTCCTGAGTAATTGGGACTACAGTCACGTCCCACCATGCCCAGCTAATTTTTGTAGAGGGGGTCTCGCTATGTTGCCCAGACCTCTAACTCTAATAGGCATGTGTCACCATGCCTGGCTAATGTTTTGATTTTTTTGTAGAGACAAGGACTTGCTATGTCACCCAGGCTGGTCTCAAACTCCTGGGCTCAGGCAATCCTCACACCTCCACCTCCCAAAGTGCTGGAATTACAAGTGTGAGTCACCATGCCCAGCCTTAACTACTTTTTTTTTTTTTTTTTTTTTTTGCGTTGGAGTCTCACTCTGTTGCCCAAACTGGAGTGCAGTGGCCGCTCCCGGCCACTGCAGCCTCAACCTGCTGGGCTCCGGTGATCCTTCTGCCTCAGCCTTCCGAGTAGCCAGAATTACAGGCATGCGCTACCACACCCGGCTGATTTTTTGATTTACTGTAGAGATGAGGTCTCGCTGCCCAGGCGAGTCTCGAACCTGCGGGCTCAAGCAATCCACTCACCTCAGCCTCCCAAAGGTGTGGGATTACAGGCTGAGCCACCGAGCCCGGCTTAAACTACTTTTAAACATTGTTCTCATTCAATAAAAGTTATACTCTCTAAGGATTTTAATAATTGGACTTTACTAAATTAGGAAGTCTATAACATTTGCTGGGAGGGAAAAAATTAAGAACACAAGATACAGGGCAACCCCCTTGGGTCCTCTCCCACTGTAGAAGCTTTTCTGTCCTCCCAGTAAATCCTGCTTTCGGAAAAGAAGAAGAAGAAGAAGATACATAGTATACAATACTTCACATATTTTGAGAGCAAAAGGTTTATTATTTTCAAGGTATTTCATGTCTCTTTTGGTCAAACCTCAACCACTTTAAAAAGTTATCAGTTCACACTTTTCTGCTTCATATTTTTGCAAATGTCTTGCTTCATGGTCTATGTTTGTAAGATCCATTTTAATCCATAAGAAATCTATATGGATACCTCTTTACTTTAAATCTAAAGAGGGAAAGCAGCCAACTGAAGAATATTGCAACTAAACACAAACCAGTCAGACACACCATCTTCCTCTTTATGATACTCATCTTGGAGGTGGCAGCCCTATCTAATAGCACCATTCCCAGGGTAATGCACATACTAAGCAGAGAAATGATGTATGTTTCTGCTGCAAACTGATAATGAGGAAGTCTGTTGATATAACTTACATGTCCTGTGTTAGGATCCCTTTGAACATATGGTCCTCTCTTTATATGAGTCCACATTTGACCAGATGCTATCACAGTCACAAAGCACACAATGAAACATTCCCACAAAATTCTGCAAAAAGTAAGTTTCCCAATTCGTTTCAAGAAATACACAACTCCACCAATGAGAGCCAAAAGTATCCCCGACTTGAAGAGACCATGGTAATTAGTTGGCTGTCTGACTCTGATGTCGAATTTTGTTCTCTCTGCTGCCCATTCAGCCATATGTTCAGCTCTGATACTCATGTTATCCAATTGATAAATGTCATCTTGTGTAAATTTATCTTCAGCAGAAAAGTGGAAGATATTCGGAACCATCATCACATGCATCATATGAAAGATTTCAGGACTTTCATTATAATCCACCATAATAAAAAATACCTTGTTGGTGAATGTGTTGGAATTTGCCAAGATCTGAAATTCTTCAGCGACATATTTGCATATTACACACGATCCAGTAAACAGCGCAATAACAGAGTAGTTTATCGGTGTTTCTAATACAAAATGATAGAATGCAATCTTGTTCATTCTTATCACTCGGTTTTCTTTGGTCCAGGCCATCAGCTGATCCACTTTTTTTGCTAACACCTTCCTTTGGGTCGGATGTGTGGAAGCTCCATGAACCACGAACACCAGGGCCACAACAGTCAAAGGTACACGCCAAAGCCACCACATTTCTGCCATATTTGTTTACTTCTTTCGGTAATAAAATGTTTCAGGACATGCAGGCCAAAATTTGATCATTTCTCCCAGCAATTAATTTGTCTAAGACCTTTTTCTTTCTGACTTCTTTAATCCTGAGAAAAGAACTGTATCACAAATTCCTGTTCATGTCTGGTTTATAAGCCATAAATTAGAGTTTACAAAATAACCTGTGGAAAAAAAGATTCTGTGAGGAAAGGAGTTTGAGAGCTCCTGTTGAAGCTTCAGTCCTCCTGTTGAGCTCCAGGCTTGCATTTCGAACTGCCTGCTGGACAGCACCCAGATATGCCACAGCACCAAAGGCAATCTCATCCCCCCTGCTGACCAGGCCCTTGGGTCTCTACCTTTCTTCCTGCTGTTAAGGATTATACCAGCCTGCCCATCACTGAGGTCTTAAAACTGAAAGTCATAGTCTTACTCTGTTACTCAGGCTGGAGTGCAGTGGCACAATCATGGCCACCACTGCAGCCTCGACCTGCTGGGCTCAGATGATCCCTCCGCCTCAGTCTTCCAAGTAGCTGAAACCACAGGCATGCGCCATCACACCCAGCTAATTATTATTATTATTATTTGATTTATTGTAGAGATGAGGTCTTGCCAAGTTGCCCAGGCTGATCTTGAACCCCTGGGCTCAGGGAATCCTCTCACCTCTGCCTCCCAAAGTGCATGTTCTCACTCATAAGTGGATCCTGAACAATTACCATAATCTCTAAGAAAGGGATTGGCAGCCAGGCTCGGTGGCTCAGCCTGTAATCCCGCAGTTTGGGAGGCTGAGGTGATGGATTGCCTGAGCCCGCGGGTTCGAGACCTCATCTCTACAATAAATCAAAAACATTAGCCGGGCACGGTAGCATGCACCTGTAGTTCCAGCTACTTGGAAGGCTGAGGTGGAAGGATCGCCAGAGCCCAGCAAGTCAAGGCTGCGGTGGCCGGGAGCGTGCCACTGCACTCCAGTCTGGACGACAGAGTGAGACTCCAACTCAAAAAAAAAAGGGGGATTGGAGTAGCAGGATCCTGCCGGGTTGGTGGGGGAACACAATATCAATAAGGGTACCTGATCTCAAACCAGGCAAAGTGAGGACCAAAGGGAGGCCCAAACTTTACCTGTATGATGACCACTTGTATACCTAATCCTGAATTGTACCCCAAGTATTTAAAATAAAATAAAATAAAAACAAAGTGCTGGGATTACAGGCATGAGCCACCGCACACGGCTGTAAATGACTAAATTTTAAGCATTGCTTCTAGTACCCAGTTTTCTCTCCCAGGTTTGTGCCTTTTCAAATCTGATGATCATTCAAGCAGATGGGTGAAATTGTTGGATAAGACATATCATTTCTGGAAGGAGACCAGTTGGAGCATGTGAACCTGAGTGGAAGACTTTTCCTTGTACAGTTTCTCCCCCCCCACCCCCCTTTCTCTTTCTCTCTCACATGGCTCAAGTAATCCTCCTTAAAGGTGTGAGCTGACCAGACTCTATGGCTCAGCCTGTAATCCCAGCACTTTGGGAGGCTGAGACTAGAGGGTTGTCTGAGCCCGGCAGTTTGACACCACGCTGGGCAACTTGGCAAGACCTCATCTCTACAATACATTTTTTAAAAACTAGCTGGGGTTGGCGGCACATGCCTGTAGTTCCAGCTACTTGAAAGGCTGAGGCGGAAGGATCACCTGAGCCCAGCAGGTCGGGGCTGTGGTGGCCGTGAGTGTGCCACTGCACTCCAGCCTGGGCGACAGAGTGAGACTCCGAGTAAAAAAAATAAAAAGGCGTGAGCCGACCGGGCGCGGTGGCTCAGCCTGTAATCCCAGCACTTTGGGAGGCCGAGGCTGCCTGAGCCCATGGGTTCGAGACCCGCCCGGGCAACTTGGCAAGACCTCATCTCTACAATAAATCAAAAACTAGCCGGGCGTGGTAGCGCGTGCCTGGAGTTCCGGCTACTTGGAAGGCAGAGGTGGAAGGATCGCCGGAGCCCAGCAGGTCGAGGCTGCGGTGGCCAGGAGTGGCCACTGCACTCCAGTCTGGGCGACAGAGTGAGACTCCAACTCAAAAAAAAAAAGGTATGAGCCACCGCACCCTGCCCACTGTTGTTTTATTTGTTTATTTGTTTGCTTAAATGAGCCAAGGTCTCGCCCAGGCTGGCCTTGATTTCCTGGGCTCTAGCGACTACAGGCAGAAGCCACCACGCCTGGCTTCGCTCTTTTTCCCCCTCATATAAAAATAAAATTGCGTAATTTGTAAATCAAGTGAATGTGCTAACCTGATGCACCCCTCCTCAAAGCGCACCCCACCTCCCACGCCCCGCGCCATCCCCAAGCTGGGCCTGCCACCCCCGTCCTACCCGAAAGGCCTTTGGAGATGCCGCCCCCGACGCCCCGTGGCGGTTGCCATGCTAAACACTGGCGGTGGCGACCAGTGCGGGGGGGGGGCGGTTGCCCAGCAACCGGGGCGCTAAACAGAGGCGCTGGGAGAGGGGGGCCCGGAGTGCCGAGCCGCGAAAGGAGGTAAGAGCACGAACGGCGCAGGGGCGGCGGGGGCTCCCACAGAGGGCCCTTCCGCTCCCTCCCTCCCTCCTACCTCCCTCCTCCCTCCTTGCCCGGCCCGGGTATTGATTCAAACCGAAGATGATTAACCCGCAGAGGCGAGGGGTCCGGCTGGGAACCAGACTGACCACAGCTCCTCCCACGGGGCCCCTCCCACGCTCGCTCCTCCGCCTCCAACGCAAGGCAGAAGGAGGGAGGGAGGCCGGGCGGCGACCCGATGGGAGGGGGCCGGCGCCCTCCCCACCCAGCTCCCCAGTGCCAACCCACAGCCGCACCGCAACACATCCCTGGAGGGAGAACTGGGCTACTTTTCTTTTTTTTTTTTTTTGAGTTGGAGTCTCACTCTGTCGCCCAGACTGGAGTGCAGTGGCCGCTCCCGGCCACCGCAGCCTCGACCCGCTGGGCTCCGGCGATCCTTCCGCCTCAGCCTTCCGAGTAGCCGGAATTACAGGCATGCGCTACCACGCCCGGCTGATTTTTTGATTTACTGTAGAAATGAGATCTCGCTGCCCAGGCGGGTCTCAAACCCGCGGGCTCAGGCAATCCACTCACCTCAGCCTTCCGAAGGCGCGGGATTACAGGCTGAGCCACCGAGCCCGGCTGGGCTACTTTTCTTAGATTTCCGTACGGGTCCTGGTTCTCAGCCCGGGGAAGAAAGAAAAGAAAACTCAACAAGACGTGGTTGTGGAAGTAGGGGTGGATTAAGGGTTATTTTTTCCTACACACCTCCCCACACACATACACCGTATTTGGCACTATCCACACGCAGAGCAGGAGATTCCACATTTCCTTTTACCTGCTTCAGGACCTGCAGGGTCCAGGAGTTTGTGTCTGTGACGGGAGGAAACTTCCTCACAGAAAGTTGAGTAAAGCAAGGGGCTGTTCCCTAGCAGCTTTCCAGCAGGAAGGGGCTCAGAGCAAAACAGATAGGAGTATGCCCCGCGGAGGGGAGCATTCTCCTGAGCAGGCTCCCGCTGGTTTGCCTGTGCAGGTGGTGTATCCAGGAACAGGTCTGGGGGTTTCCGACCCTTCGGGTCCCTATGCCATGGCCACACTGAGCGTCAAGCCGAGTCAGCGCTTCCAGCTGTCCGACTGGCACACCAACAGCTACCTGCTGTCCACCAACGCTGAGCAGCAGCGAGATGCTTCCCATCAGATCCGCCAGGAGGCCCGGGTCCTCCGCAATGAGACCAACAACCAGGTTAGGGGCAAGAGCTCAGCTGGGTGTGCAGAGGAATAGCCCCCAACCCTCTTAACCTGGCCCTGTCTCTTCCAGACCATTTGGGATGAACATGACAATAGAACTCGACTGGCAGAGAGGATCGATACAGTCACCCGGTGGAAGGAGATGCTGGACAAGTGTCTGATGGATTTGGATGCTGAGATCGATGCCCTGACACAGGCAGGGAGCTAGGGCTGGGTGCCAGGAGACTCTCTGCTGCAAAGACCTTCCCTCCTTCCCCATTTCTGGGCTAGGGATCTCTTGGTGGTGGTGGTGGGAGCATGAGCGGCATGTTCATCCGAGTCACTCACTAGCCCCTCTGCTAACGCGGGGATAAGTGCCACTTCCCCGTGGGTGAACCCACCAGCTTTCTGTGCACCCTCTTTTCTAGATGAAGGAGTCAGCAGAGCAAAACCTGCAGGCCAAGAACCTGCCTCTGGATGTGGCCATTGAGTGTCTGACCCTGCGCGAGAGTCGGCGAGACATCGATGTGGTGAAGGACCCAGTGGAGAACGAGCTGCATAAAGAGGTGGAGGTCATTGAGGCCACCAGGAAGGCCTTGCAACAGAAGATCAGCCAGGCCTTTGAGCAGCTCTGGTAAGGGAGGGGCGGCTCACTCGCATGTTCACAGGCACCTGAAGGCTTTGTGCCTTGAATGTGGAACACCGGTATTGTGGACAGTGAGCAGCTGGCTCTTCTGCTACCTTTTGGCCCTCCTGTGCCCATGGCAGAAACCACTCATTGGCTGCAGCATTTTTCCACTGACTGGACACATTCTCAGAAAATGTCTCACACCCCTGCCCTAGGCAGCCAGTATCAACTGATTGGGAGCACGAGCATTGAAGCCCACTTGCCACCACCCCTGAGTACCTCACTGTGAGCGTGTACACGTGAGCCTTTGTGAACACAGCTGCATACCCCCATGCAGCTGTGTGCTTGGGTGTCACTTGGGTGTCACTGTTTTTTGTCTCTGGAAAACACATCCAGCTGTGCTGGTCTTTGTCTCAGCTACAGCAGCAGGTCCACTGTCTTCTGCTGGCCAGAGTCAGCCTCCTCATCCTGGCATGACCCCTTAGTACACTGAGGCCTGTGTCTGGGGCCTTGAGGGATGGTTTCTGACTGTGTCTGTGCTTTTCCCAGCCTCCTGCAGGAAGTCCGGCAGCAGCTCGACTTTGACCACAGAGGCAAAATGGAGACGCTGGAGATCGACAGAGGCTGTCTCTCTCTCAACCTCAAGTCCCCAAACATCTCTCTGAAGATCAATCCCACACGTGTCCTGGATGGGTAAGAAGAGTGTTTGTCAGTCCCTCCTTCTCCCTCCTACCCGTGTGCCCTCCTGACCCCATATTCCCTACCACCTGCAGCTCCACCACACTCCAGCAGTGGGATGACTTCAGTCAGTTCAACAAGGAGCGAGCAGAGGCCGAGATGAAAGCAGCCATGGAGCTGAGGGAGGCCACTGCCCTGACTATTGCGGAGGTGACTGACTGCAGTTTACCCATGGCCCACATGTGCACTCAGCCCTTACCTTTTGTTCCCTGCTGACCACATGGCCCCCCTTCCCCTCACTTGAGCAATATCCTCAGATGACCAAGAGCTTAGACCCTCCCTTCACTCTGCCTACTTCCTGTCCTACAGACCAACAACGAGCTCGAAGCCCAGAGGGTTGCAACGGAATTTGCCTTCAGGAAGCGGCTGCGGGAGATGGAGAAAGTATACAGTGAGCTCAAGTGGCAAGAGAAGAACGTGAGCTTCTCCTAGGGCCTGGACGAGGAGCCACATGCCGGGCCAGGAGGCCCTGGATCTGGTGCCACATGGTGAGTCAGCTGGTGAAGACCAGTCACTCTGTCCCCTGCAGACCTTGGAGGAGATCGCCGAGCTGCAGGAGGACATCTGGCACTTGGAGGAGGATCTGCGCAGAAAGCTACTGAACTTGAAGCTATCCCACACCCGGCTAGAGGCCAGAACCTACCGGCCCAATGTAGAACTCTGCCGGGATCAGGTGCGAAGGTACCCCAGTGGGGGGCACGAGCCCCCACTGAGGTTTCCTCAGGATCATTCCCCAGCAAGGGAGCAAGGGCATGGACACAGGGCAGCACTCAGGCCCACGGGTGAAGTAAAGTATGCCTGACCCGCCACTCCTAACCTGCCTATCTGTCTCCAGGCACAGTATGGCCTCACAGACGAGGTTCACCAGTTAGAGGCAACCATTGCTGCCCTCAAGCAGAAGCTGGCACAAGCACAGTAGGTCTGGGGAGTGGGCAGGAGGGGCAGGGATACACTGTCCACTAATGGGGCCTCTTGCTGCCTGCTGGTTCATCTAGGCTTTGTCTTATTGCCTGAAGGCTGGGTACTGCCCAGACCTCCTATCTCATGGGGGGTGATGGGCTGTTAACGCCTCCTCCCCAGGGATGCGCTGGATGCCCTGGACAAGCACCTGGCCCGGCTACAGGCTGACATTGCCTGCAAGGCCAACTCCATGCTGTTGGACACCAAGTGCATGGACACGCGACGCAAGCTGACGGTGCCTGCGGAGAAGTTTGTACCTGAGGTGGACACCTTCACACGTACCACAAACCGCACCCTGAGTCCACTCAAAAGCTGCCAGCTGGAGCTGGCCTAGCCTTGGAGGAGGACGGCAAGAGGAGGGCAGGAGGAGGGCTGGGGAGGACAAGGTTGGGTGGGAAATGGAAGCGGGACGAGAGAAGGAAGTTAATAAATGTGGCGATTCTCAGGTCAGGATATTCTCTGCTACCCCTACATGCAGCCAGCAGGGAGGGGAAGGACTTCTAACTCACCCTCCTATGTGTGGAGGAACAAAGGTGGGGACATCGCACCCCCCAGCTCCGCATTTCAAATCTGATTCCTTCCCCTCCCTCCTTTCTTCCTCTCTGGGCTAGGCCAGCACCCCCTAGGCTCTAGCAGCACGGTCTCTACCTAGCTCTGCCACAGCTGGCCCCAGACCTGCCCTTTTGGTGCCCAAGAGAGGTCCAGAGAGAGCTAGGATCACTTGGTGGAGGTGGTCCAGGCCTGAGAGGGGACCAAGAGCTAGTGCTGCCACAGAAGTGGGGGGTGAGGAGTCAGGGGCTCTCGCGGAGGCGGGGGAGGCAGTGGTCTGGAGTAATCCAATGGTCGGGCTCAGTGCCCAGCCCTGGGAGATTCTTTACGGGCCTTCCCTCCAGGCTGAGGCTTTTACAAGTTGGGAGAAAGGGGCTCACCGCAGAGGCTGGCGAGGACTGCGAGGCGCCGCGGCTCCGGACCGCTGGGTGGCGCTGTGGGCGGGGAGCGACGCGGAGGCTCCCCGCCACCGGAGCGCAGCGGGGCCGGGGACGAGGGAAACGGCAGCGGCGGCACCGGAAGTGGCGAGTGGCCTGCGCGCGGATGGCTGTGGCGGCGGTGGCGGCGATGACGGCGGCGGGCGGCGGCGGGGCTGGCGCAGCCCGCTCCCTCTCGCGCTTCCGCGGCTGCTTGGCCGGCGCGCTGCTCGGGGACTGCGTGGGCGCCGTCTACGAGGCCCACGACACCGTCGACCTGACGTCAGTGCTTCGTCACGTGCAGAGCCTGGAGCCGGACCCCGGCACGCCCGGGAGCGCGCGGACAGGTGGGCGGGGCCGGGCGCACGTGGACGCCCCGCCCGCGGGGACTCTCGGGGAAGGAGGCCGGAGGGGAGCAGGCTCCGGGCCGGAGGGGAGCAGGCACCGGCGGGGGGTGCGTGGCGATGAGGCTGCCGTGGGCTGGATGACCGCACACACCACCGACTCGGCGTGTCCGAGCCCAAGCTCCGTCTTTACTTGTTCTCGCCCCGAGCGTTCCCCAACTCTGTGCTTGGCCACCCCGGCGTCTCAACCGAGCAAGCCGGGAGTCTGGGCAGCATCCTCCGGGGTTGCGCCCAGGCTAGTGTACACATGGTCCTTCGACTGCTGATAAGCCCACCGTAAATGGAAGACATCCTAAATCGCAAGCGTGTTTTCAATCTACAGCGGGTTTATCTGGACGTAGGCCCATAGTAAATCGAGGAGATACCGAATACATAGCTCTTTACACCATCTGAAAGTGGAAAGTTCTAAATTAGGCCATCGTAAGTCGAGGCCGTCTGTAGGATAGCCCTCGCTGACTTCCGGGAATCTAAATTGTTTGGAATCAGTACGCCACCAACCCGTTCTCCACACAACAGGGAGTGCCTTTCTCAAAGCATGCATCTGATCCCGTCCTCCTCGAATAAACCCTGCTGTGATTTCCCATTACCCTTAAGATAGAGCCAAATTCCTTGACGTGTTCTGCCCGGTCCGGACCCCTGCCTGTGTCTGCAATTTCTTTTTTCCTTTTTAATGTTTTTGTTTTGTTTTGTTTTGTTTTGTTTTTGAGTTGGAGTCTCACTGTGTCGCCCAGACTGGAGTGCAGTGGCCGCTCCCGGCCACCGCAGCCTCGACCTGCTGGGCTCCGGCGATTCTTCCGCCTCAACCTTCCAAGTAGCTGGAACTACAGGCAAGCGCTGCCATGCCCAGCTAATTTTTTGATTTATTGTAGAGATGAGGTCTCGCCAAGTTGCCCAGGCGGGTCTTGAACCCGCGGGGTCAGGCAATCCTCTCACCTCAGCCTCCCAAAGTGCTGGGATTACAGTCTGAACCACCGAGCCCGGCTCCTTTTTAATTTTTTAAGTTAGAGACGGGTCCCGCTGTGTTGCCCAAGCTGGTCTTGAACTTCTGGAGTCAGATGATCCTCCTGCCTTGGCCTCCCAAAGTGCTGAGATTACAGGCAGGAGGCACTGCACCAGCCTGCGATTTCATCTTATACCACCCTTGGCCTTGTTTGTTCTTGGGTTTCTCTCACACCAAGCTTCCTGTAGACCAGACGTTTGCATGTGTTCCCTTGTCTATAAAACTAACTCCCCTTTTTCCTTCTCTTGTGTAGTCTGCTCTCAGTGCAGGTTTCAGCACAGGTAGCATGCAGCTCAGAGATCAGGCGGAGGATGTGCGTCTTCTTGGTGAATATGTAGAGTAGTAAGAAGAAAATGCCATAATCAGAAACCTGGAGAACACTTGTATTCAAGAGAGCGGTAGAGGTGGAGGGAAGGAACCAGTTTGATAGAAAAGTAGAAGGGGGTATCAACAAAACCTGGGAAAAGAATTTCAAGATGAAGACACTGGTCACTGGTCATGCTGTAGAAGAGTTAAGTAGGGGGGAAATTTGGACTTTCTAAGTCCAAATAAAGTTTGAGTTAGAAGGAAGTGAAAAATGAGAAAATAGTGTGCTTTGATATGAAGGGAAGGAGACAGATGAGCTACAGTTGAGAAGACAAGCTGAAAGAATGGTTCTTTTAATTTCATTTTAGTTTGATGTTAACATAAGGAAAAAGTATGACTTAGGTTGAAAGATGTTTTAGGATCTTTTGGATGCAAGTGACAGAAAACCCAACTCAAAGTGACCAAAACAAAAGGGGGGGGGGCGGGGAATGTATTGGCTACATAACAGGAAAGTCCAGAGGCAGGCGTGGCTTCCCACAGAGCTGATTCTTGGTGCTCAGACCATAGCCTCAATGCTCTGTTCCTCTCACTGTTCAGATCTGCTTTCTCTTTTTTTGAGTCTTTTTCACCCAGACTGGAGTGCAGT
The DNA here is from genome assembly GCA_027257055.1 of Cephalopachus bancanus. Taxonomy (NCBI): domain Eukaryota; kingdom Metazoa; phylum Chordata; class Mammalia; order Primates; family Tarsiidae; genus Cephalopachus; species Cephalopachus bancanus. Next base: position 856,469 of record JAPVLO010000483.1, read on the forward strand.
GGCACACTCATGGCCACTGCAGCCACTACTTGCTGGGCTCAGGTGATCCTTCCACCTCAGCCTTCCAAGTAATTGGAACCACAGGCATGTGCCACTACGCCCGGCTAATTTTTTTATGTATTTATTGTAGAGATGAGGTTTTACCATGTTATTCAGGCTGGTCTCAAACCCCAGAGCTCAGGCAATCCTCTCACCTCCACCTCCCAAAGTGCTGGGATTACAGGCATGAACCACCGTGCCAGGCTAAGATCTGCTTTCTTCTGGGTGGACTTCATTCACCTAGTTGATTCTTCCCATGGGGTAGCTCCCAGCAGGTCCCACCTCAGCAGCTCCAACAGAGGAAGTTTCTCTTTGTAGCATTCCCAACAAAAGTCCCACCTGAGTCCCATAGGCTTGACTGAGGTCATATGTCCATCCCTAAACAAGGCAATGGGGTGTGCTACACGCACCAGGTATGTGGTATGTCTGCACACATGAGTAGGATGGGGAATGTTTTGGGAAAAACTCTCAAACCATGTTTTTCCCTTTGCTCTCACCACCACAATAATCAACAACACTTGTGGCCAAATGTGGGGATTTTCCTCACACTCCAAGCAGCGGACACCAGCTAGGTGTCCTCTAATTCAATTCCCACACTGTCTACCTGGAGACAGTGTCAGATTCCACAGGTTGAGGGCTCAGTCCCCAAAACTGCCCCCACCCTAGCCACTAGTTGTAAGTCTGGGCCTCCAGAACTTATTAACCAGTTTCAAGTTGGGGTTCCCATGACTCCTCCCTTTGGATTCGATTAATTTGCTGGAGTGACTCACAAAACTCGGGAACACAGAGCTTCCGTGCCCTCCCCTGGTGTGCCACCCTCCAGGAACTTCCACGTATTCAATCACCTGAAAGCTCTTCAAACCCTGAGTTTTGTTTTGTTTTTTTGAGTTGGAGCCGTACTCTTGTCGTTCAGGCTGGAGTACAGTGGCACGCTCACGGCTACCGCAGCCTCTACCTGACAGGCTCAGGTGATCCTTCTGCCCCAGCCTTCCAAGTAGCTGGAACTACAGGTGTGCACTACCACACCTGACTAATTTTTTTATTTATTGTAGAGATGAGGTCTTACCAAGTTGCCCAGGCTCATCTCACCCGTGGGCTCAGGCAATCCTCTCACCTTGGCCTCCCAAAGTGCTGGGATTATAGGCGTGAGCCACCACGCCTGGCAAACCCTGGGTGTTTATGGAGATTTCATTGCATAGGCACGATTGACGACCATGTAGAAATGTGATTGGACAAAAAGGGTATGATCTCATACTAATAGACTGAGTGGGGAAACCCAGCAAGGTCTAGTTTTTATTTGTTTGTTTATTTTTGAGACAAGATCTCACTGTCACCCATGTTGGAGTGCAGTGGCACGATCACAGCTTACCACAGCCTCAAACTCCTGGGCTCAAGCAGTCTAAGCTTCCCAAGTAGCTGGGACTACAGATGTGCACCACCATGCCCAGTTAATTGTTTTGATTTTTTTTTTTAATCAGAGTCTCACTCTGTCGCTCAGGCTGGAGTGCAGTGGCACGCTCATGGCCACCAAAGCCTGGACCTGCTGATGATCCTTCCACCTCAGCCTTCCAAGTAACTGGAACCACAGGCATGTGCCAACACGCCCGGCTGATTTTTTTGAAACAAGATCTCACCATGTTGCTCAGACTGGTCCTCTTACCTCTGCCTCCCAAAGTGCTGGGATTACAGGCATGAGCCACTGTGCCTGGTGTTTTGATTTTTTTTTTTTTTTTGAGTTGGAGTCTCACTCTGTCACCCAGGCTGGAATGCAGTGGCATGCTCAGCCACTGCAGCCTTGACCAGCTGGGGTCAGGCGATCCTTCTGCCCTTCCAAGTAGCTGGAACTGCAGGCACACACCACCATGCCTGGCTGTTTTTTGGGGTATTTTTTTGTTTGTTTGTTTGTTTGTAGAAACGAGGTCTCGCTAAGTTGCCCAGGCTGGTTTTGAAACCCTGAGCTCAGGCAATCCTCTTGCCTCAACCTACCAAAGTGCTGGGATTATAGGCTTGAGTCACTGCTCCTGGCTTGATTTTTTTTTTTTTTTTTTTGTAGAGACAGGAGTTTTACTATGTTGCCAAGGTTGGTCTCAAACTCCTGGGCTCAAGCCATCCTCCCACCTCAGCCTTCCAAAGTGCTGGGATAATAGACATGAGACACCATGCCCAGCCATGGTTGTTCAGATTCTTCTTGGCCTCTTTATACAGCATTCCTTCTTCCAAAGTATGGGACAGGGCCCTCTCTGGAATGAGACCCACAGTCTGATTAGAGTCCTGCCTTGGGCAGATGAAAGAAAAACAGGAGAAGGTCAGAGAGAGAGATTCTGTTTCTTGAGGCCTTCTCCTGAAGCCTAAAGCACCCCAACATTACAACAAGGGCTATGAGAGTTCAGAGCCAGGAACCGTGGGTGAAAGTGTGTGTATGTGTCTCATAATACCACTGGGAGCCTCTGGCATTGCCACAGGTGTGGTTAGTTCCATGCCCTAAGTTACCTGGACTAAGAGTAGAGAGAGGTGGTTCCCTGGGGGAGAGCAACAAAAAGCAAATAGGTGCTGTCCCTTCACAGCAAGAGAGGTTGAGGATGCAGGAGAGAAGGGACAAAGAACAAGCAAGGTTCCCGGGGATGGGGGTGGGCTTTACCTTGGACCAAAAAGGAGACTCACTCCCTGGGGGCCTCTGGGAAGCGCAACTGTGGAGAAGGACCTCCTAAGAGTGAGCAGGGAAGGGGAGAGTGGGACTTGGGACTGGGATGTCTCGGGGGCCAGGGGAGCAGGGACTCTGCTTCCTATCCTGAAACCAGCTCTTCCTCACATAACCAATCCTCTTGCAGCCTGTATGAGAAATGACCAGTGGTGCTGTGATAGAAGCACTAGAACAGTCTTCACAGGGCTCAGAGGAAAAGGAGGTGGGAGGGGCACAACCCTAGCTGGAAAGCACTTGACCCTAGCTCTAAAATTGGTTCTAAGGGCATGTGGGGTGGGGGGTATTGGAATATAAGATGGCAAAGAAGGAAGGGGTTAGACTGGAAAGAACTTTGAAGGCCAAGACCATGGACCTCATCCTTTTTTTGTTGATTTTTTGAGTTGGTCTCACTCTGTTTCCCAGGCTGGAGTGCAGTGGCACAGCCACGGCCACCGCAGCCTTGACCTGCTGGGCTCAGACGATCTTTCTGCTTCAGCCTTCCAAGTAACTGGAACTACAGACCCGCTAATTTTTTCACAATTTTTGTAGAGATGAGGTCTCACCATGTTGCCCAGACTGGTATCAAACCCCTAGGCTCAGGTAGTCCTCTCTCCTCCACCTCCCCCAGTGCTTGGATTATAGGCGTGAGCCACTGCACCCAGCCTGGACCTCATCCTGAAGGCAACAGTCAGCCATTCTGAGCAGGGGGCTGAGATGAGGAAAGTGATATTCTGTTCTTAGGAGGAATTTTGAAGCTGCATTGAGAGGCTGCACTGGAGAGTGGGGAACATGCAGAAGTTGTGAGAGGCTCTGCCTGTAGCCCAACAAGCAGGTCCTGTTAAGACTGGAGCTGCAGTGATGGCAGCAGGAAGGAAATGGAAATCAGCAGAACATGGTGACTGACTCAGAATAAAGAATTGCTGAAAATTCCGAGGCTGAAACCTAAGGCTCTTCAGAGCCAGGAAATGGCAGGAGTGAGAGGCTGGCTTCAGGTCACTTTAGATGTGGTGACTCCGAAAGATGAGCAGGAGGTCCTCACCCTGCATCCTCTCCCTGCAGAAGCCTTGTACTATACAGACGACACAGCCATGGCCAGGGCCCTGGTGCAGTCCCTGCTTGCCAAGGAGGCCTTCGACGAGGTGGACATGGCTCATAGGTGAGGGGATGGTCCTGGGGGGAGGCAGGCCAGGTGGGCAGAGTCATTGCAGCCCTTGACCACAAGATGACATCTGTGCATGCCCAGGATGCATCCTCGTCAGCAGGATCCTGTTCAGCTGACTCAGCTTCCCAAGCTAGAAATGACAGCGCAGGTGGTATGGGCTCCTTACGTCCCCAAGGCTCGCTCTTTCCAAACCAGTCTAAATGTCCTCTCCCAACCATGACAGGCATCTTTTTTTTTTTTTTTTTAAGTTGGAGTCTCACTCTGTCGCCCAGACTGGAGTGTAGTGTCCGCTCCCGGCCATCGCAGCCTCGCCTGCTGGGCTCCAGCGATCCTTCCGCCTCAGCCTTCCAAGTAGCTGGAATTATAGGCATGCGCTACCACGCCCGGCTGATTTTTTGGTTTATTGTAGAGATGAGGTCTCGCTCCCCAGGCGGGTCTCGAACCCGCGGGGTCAGCTAATCCACTCACCTCAGCCTCCCAAAGGCGCGGGATTACAGGCTGAGCCACCAAGCCCAGCTGACAGGCATCTTTTAAATCCCAATTCCCTCTCCCTTCTCTCCCTTAGGTTTGCTCAGGAGTACAAGAAAGACCCTGACAGGGGTTACGGTGCAGGAGTAATCACTGTCTTCAAGAAACTCCTGAACCCCAAGTGCCGCGATGTCTATGAGCCTGCCCGAGCACAGTTTAACGGGAAAGGCTCTTATGGCAACGGGGGTGCCATGCGGGTGGCTGGCATCCCCCTGGCCTATAGCAGCATCGAGGATGTGCAGAAGGTACCAAGGCGGGCTGGCTCCCGGGTTTTCCCCTCCCTTTTCTGCAGCAGGGGCTCTGTGACAGCAGGTTTCCTTCTCCCTAGTTTGCCCGGCTCTCGGCCCAGCTGACACATGCCTCCTCCCTGGGTTACAATGGCGCCATCTTGCAGGCCCTGGCTGTGCACCTGGCTTTGCAGGGTGAGTCGTCCAGTGAACACTTTCTCGAGCAACTTCTGGACCACATGGAGGAGCTGGAGGGAGATTCCCAGTCTGTCTCGGATGCCAGGGAGTAAGTATGGGCTGGAGCTAGGGCTGGAGGTGTGTGGTGTGTCTGTGGGTGCACAGGTGGGCTGGGGACCTCTGGCATTGCCACAAGCTGAACCCTTCTTTAATTGCAAACCCCAGGGAGGGGCAGGGAGAAACCTTACCACCTTGTGTGTGCTTCAAGGCTCTCAGGGACCCAGAGTCCAAAACCACCTGATCACACCTTCCTCTCCCCGCTCTTGTCGGGGCACCTGTGCCTGAGAGTCAGCCTGCCCACATCCCTGCTTGCTCCCCTCTGCAGCCCCTTCTGCCTGCCCAGTCTCCCCCTCTAGCTCTGAGCACCCTGAAATCTTTCCCCAACCCACAGGTTGGGCATGGAGGAGCGACCATACTCCAGCCGACTGAAGAAGATTGGAGAGCTTCTGGACCAGGACTCAGTGACCAGAGAGGAAGTGGTGTCCGAGCTAGGTGGGTGGACCTGCCTGTGATTTGTTCCCCCCACCTTTTACCCCACAGGGTCAGGCTTGGGCTCAGGAAGGGGAGGGGAGCACTGAGCCATGCCTACTGTCACACTTTTTCCTGCGCACACAGAAGCCACGCTTTATAGGGTCCTTGGCAGGATTGTGAGCTCAGCACCTTCATGCTCAAAAGCTACAGCACCTTCAGTCTGGCAGATTTGTTCCTGGAAATGGCAGAGGGGCACAAAGTAGTACAGCTAATGTTGATAACAGGTGTTGATTTAGCTCATACTTGTACTGGGCCCTGTGCAGAACACTTTAGACATGAGCTCGCGTCATCCTCACAGCATCCCTGGGGGAGAGTTCCTAACTGATTCACTCTCCATACTGAGCAGGAATCCTAGCGATTAAAGAACTTTCCCAGTCACACAGCCTGTGTGGTTGGAGCCAGCATTTGGACCCAGGTGGTCTAACTACAGCCTGAGATCTTAATCACAGCCCTGACTGAAACTGAGAGTGCCAACTTGTGGCAGATGGCAGAAGCCTGGGGCCTGGGTACATCAAGCCCCTCTAACCCAGCTTCCCCACAGGGAATGGCATTGCTGCCTTTGAGTCAGTGCCCACCGCCATCTACTGCTTCCTGCGCTGCATGGAGCCTGACCCCGAGATCCCCACTGCCTTCAACAGCCTCCAAAGGACTCTCATCTATTCCATCTCCCTTGGTGGGGACACAGACACCATTGCCACCATGGCAGGGGCCATTGCTGGTGCCTACTATGGGATGGATCAGGTGCCAGAGAGCTGGCAGCAAAGCTGTGAGGGCTATGAGGAGACAGATGTCCTGGCCCAGAGCCTGCACCGGGTCTTCCAGAAAAGTCCATGAGGGCCATGGCTGCTGGGGCTCTGCCAGGTCCAGTGGAACCAACTATAGCTTTGGATTGGAAACCCTGAGGTTCTGGGAGCTTGGCTCCCCTGCCTCGGTCTTCCTGCAGCATGGGGCTGGGTACACCAGTGGGACTGGAGTCCCTTGTAGGGAGGTCATTGGAGCAGCGAGCGAGGGACTGGGGCCTCGCTGGTACTGGGTCTCTGGCTCACTGCAGAGCTGTGGAGTCCTCCCAGCCTTCAGTGAGACTGAGGGGCCAGGGCGGGTTTACTTTGGAGGGTACTTATGGCATTTTCTTTTATTATCTAGGATGTGGGGTTGGGGAGGTGGAAATGATCTGCAGTGGCATCATTTCTCCTTGTTGGGTTTTAGCCCACTTGCCAGCAAGCCTGTCTTTGTCTGGGCATGGCCCCCGAGCAGCAGGTTATGTGGATGAAGGGACAGGCACTTGCACCCGGCTGATCGGGGTCACACCTGGCTCTTAGCTGTCCTGGACTTGTTAACAGTTTCCAGTGGAAGTCAAGCAATAAAATAGTTTTTGGTGAATCCCGCCACTGTTTCCTATGTTGCTCTCTGCCCTGAATGGATTCCTGTCCCCTGGCAACTTGAGCTTCTCAAGTCTAGTGCCTCTCTGCTTGGGCTGCACTTTCCTGGGAGCTGGAATCCAAGGTGATGAAGTGCTGTGTTGCCAGGCACATTCCTTTGGTTCTTCCAGTTGTCTGTGTGTTCAGCCAGGAAGGGCAGAGCCCGCATGGGTTGGTGGCTTTTCCTGCTGGAGATTACTTGCAATGGTCCTGGCAGCTGGGCCAAGTGCTTTGCCAGAGGCAGTGGGCAGGAACAAGCCAGATTATTCTCATCTCAGAGCCTGACTTCCCCAAACAGGAGCTAGTCCCATCTGGTCCAGGAACAGGAAGGATGCAGAGGGCCCTTCTGTCACCAGACTGCCAACCTTTGAGTGGAGACACTACGTCATCACAGGTGCCCTGGATGGACTGAGTGCTGTGTGTTTGTATCTTGAGGCCTAGTTGAAGGCTTTGCCCAGCCAGGAAGTTGTGCACCGCATCCTTTTTTTTTTTTCCCCAGTCAGAGTCTCACTCTGTTGCCCAGGCTAGAGTGGTGTGGCACACTCATGGCCACCGTAGTCTCGACCTAGCTCAGGCAACCCTTCTGCCTCATCCTTCCGAGTACCTGGAACTATAGGTGCACGCCACTATGCCTGGCTAATTTTATGATTTATTGTAGAGATGAGGTTTCGCCAAGTTGCCCAGTCTGCTGGCTTCGAACTCCTGGGCTTAGGCAGTCCTCTTGCCTCTGCTTCCCAAAATGCTGGGATTATAGGAGTGAGCCACCATGCCTGGCTAACGTCTTTTTTTTTTTGAGTCAGAGTCTTACTCTCTTGCCCAGGATGAAGTGTAGTGGCATGCTCACGGCCACCACAGCTGTGGTCTACTGGGTTCAGGTGATCCTTCCACCTCAGTCTTCCAAGTAGCTGTAACTACAGGCACGTCCCACTGCACCCAGCTAATTTTTTGATTTATTGTAGAGAGGAGGTCTCGCCAAGTTGCCCATGCTGGTTTCGAACCCCTGGGCTCAGGCAGTCCTCTCACCTCAGCCTCCCAAAGTGCTAGAGTTATAGGTTTATAGGTATGAGCCACCTCACCTGGCCTTTTTTTTTTTTTTTTTTTTTTTAGTACAAGGTCTTACTATGTTACCCAGACTGGTCTCAAACTCCTGGGCTCAAGCGATCCTCCTTCCAAGTAGTTGGGACTAGCATCCATTTTGAAGAAAGGAAAATTGAAAGGAAGGGGAATCCTCCCTTCCAACTGCAGGAATATTCTCTGAGCATCCTTCCAGCCTCAGCAGATAGACAAGCATGCAGAGTCTGCAGCTGGCCTGAGGCTCCAGGACCATTGGGCAGGTCTGCTTTCAGCCAAGATGGTGTTCTGCCCAGCTACAGACTTTTCAGGACATGGATTGTTTCAGGTCCACTGCCTCAATGCCCAGTGCCAAGGACAGATCTCTCACTGCTGAGCATGGCAGGCTGTGAGCAGGTGCTTTCTGCCCAGGATGGCTCCCCCAGCCCTGTTTTCTGCACTGAGCCTGGCACTAGCCTGGCCCTCAGGAACAAAGCTTTATGATTTCATTCATAATTTGTATCAGATGTTGAAACTTGACCTTGGGATCCTGAGCCAGCTGTCATGCTCCACTACCCCTGAGAGCTTGCAGGAATGTTCCAGTGAAGTTTGATCTGTCATCCTCAGCTCCAACCACTGCCTTCCTTTGGTTTCTTAAAATGCCTCTTCGCATTTGGTTGGTGCAGAGCCCCAGCAGCTTAGCAACACCAAACCTTTGTGACAGACACCCGGGCTGGGGAATGCACACACCTTGCAAGGGCACATGACCCCCAGAGAGCTCCCTGGATACCTTACAAAGCCCAGAGGCTTGAGATGCCTCCACTTCAATGCCAATTTCAGCACAGCACTGTTTTATACAACGGGTTTTATTGAGGTTGTGTCAATACAGTCAATACGGTTGTTTTGCTTATCAAAAAGAAGTCCCATTTTCTTTGATTCCCAAGTGCATTTTTCCCGAATCTTCTGTGACACAGGGCACATGATAAGTATGTAAAGAACTAAACTTCCTATACCAAGTTAGGAATGAAATTACTAGTGGAAAACATTTAAACCTTAATCTTAAAAAAATAGGAATCAATATAAAAATGCACAAGGTAATGTAGTTTTCATAGTTAAAATCTGACATTGTTTACCAAAGCTAGTCAGTTAAGTGGACACCTGCAACTCAAATCCCATAAACATCTCAGAAACGCCAACCACCCCTCCCAGAGGGCTCCAGGAATGAGATTTGGCAGAAGCTCAGCTCTGAAACAGCTCTTTCTAGACTCCCTTGATACCTTCTCAGTCCCCTGGGCTCCCACTAGGAGATGACTAATTTCTGGCAATGAGAACCTGTCCTTCACATGTTCCAGTGGCTCTGACCCAGGGAAGGAGGAAGTTGAACAAAGGACCCCCACCAGCTATGGTCTTGAGACTCCTTGGTTGGTTCTCTTGGGTGATAGGGAGTAAAAAATCCACCATGAACCCTAGCTAAAACCTTTTCAAGTGTCACTTGGGCAGATCTGGGTTTCCATTTCTCCCTTTGAAAGTTAAAGTGAAGCTGGGCTCGGTGGCTCAGCCTGTAATCCCGCACCTTGGGAGGCTGAGGTGAGTGGATTGCCTGAGCCCGCAGGTTCAAGACCCGCCTGGGCAACTTGGTGAGACTTCATCTCTACAATAAAACAAAAAACTAGCACGCGCCTGTAATTCCAGCTACTTGGGGAGGAGAACTGGCAGGGAGCTGAGGGAACCACAGCTTAGCTTAGCGAGTCAGAAGTCAGCAGTCACCCTCCATTTCCAACATGGACCGTCTGGAGGTGGCCAGAATCCTAGCAGTGCAACAAGACCACATACTGAATGACCCGGGGCTGAGGACAAGGCCTCCAGCCACCGGGAAGGTAGCCATCCTCATATGGGCAAGAATGTCCCCCAGCCCCTGCACTAATTAGCTTGATCCTCTCAGCCTGAACGAGGGGCTGAGGGCTTGGGAGGGGCATCCTGCCTGCTTCTTGCAGAGGAGCTCTGAGTGGGGAAAATGGCAGAAACGTCCAGAGCCAGCTCATTCCAAAGGGGCCTGTTGGCACCCTTTCTCTCCAAGCCATAGCCTCCCGGGACCTAATCCTGCTTAGAACAGGAAATTGGAACCAGAGGGTGGAAGGAGAGGAAGCCCCCACAGATCAACCCCTCTAGTAGACACATACCCACCAGATGGGTCTTATTAAGGAAAAGCGAGTGGGGGCCTTCCTCATCCCCCAGCTTGTGTGCACCTTGTTCAGAGGGCCAAGCAAGAGGCGCTCTGCACTGGGGGTAGGGTGGCAAGGATCCCCTTACAATTCCACACGAGAAAACCAGCACCCCCCCGCAGGTGGAAGGGAGAAAGGGAGGAGTGCTCATGTGTGCTAACGGTCACCCCTGCCTCCTGCCACCATCTGTGCTAGACATTTCAGAGTTTGATCTTTCTGGCCTGTGGCTGTCCCTCAGAGCCTGTGCATCGGCCTTCACGCTAAATGGAGCCAGAGCTGGTGGGGGCAGCCCAGGGAGGGGGATGAATGTGAAGAGCTGTGTCCTGCCCCAGATCCATGCCCCGAGCCCTCACAAGTCACCTTCCCGTGGCCGCTGCCGGAGCAGGAAAAGGAGGCTGACCCTTCCCAGGAGCCTGGGGAGAGGGTCACACCATGGATGGGCCTGATGCCACAGCAGCACCGTTGGGTTGCAGTCCTGGTAGGTGTCCACGCTGGCCACCTTGCTGGTCCCCCCCTCCCTTTCTCCTGAGGAAAACCCCACAGTCCTGAGTCCACTGTCATATGCTGAAGGTCCTGGGGGAGCTGGAGGAGCCCCAGCCAAGGACTGTGAGGGAGGCGTGCCCCATTCCTTGAGCAGGTGCCACTTGGGGGCCACAGGGAGGCTTCCCCAGGCAGATGGGTGGGGAGCTCAGTCTCCTCTCAGCCCCTTCAGGGCCCAGTAGGGGCCAGGACTCACCCATGGGCATCACGTGCCTGCAGGCCAGGCAGGACAGGAAGAGGGGGTGCAACCCCAACACTGCACAGACATTTGGAGGAAAGAAATCAGGCCATCCCCTTCCAGAAACAATCTCAGCCTGCATGAAGGGAGGAAGCAAGACAGTCTTCTCAGGCCAAGGTCACGGCCGCCTCTGTTCAACCTTTGGTTTTTTTTCTTTAAATGGAGGTTCTCCGTAACTGAAAAGGTCACTCTACCACTAAAGAGGAGGAGGCCAGGGCAGCAGGGCCCCCCCGCGGGTTATGTGGGACAGAGCAAGAATCCTGAAAAGGAGGAGTGGATGTACTCGGTGGAGTAGAGGCCATTGGCCTGGTCCGAGGGCATCTGCACCCAGACCTGGTCGTTGGGCCGCAGCTGGAGCACAGCCCCGCCGGACGCCTGGTCCAGGTAACCCTTCTTATACTCATCGTAGGTGTAGGTGGCCGGCACGTTGTTCTTGTACAGGGCCACCCACACGTTGGTGCCCTTGACGTGCACGTGGTAAGCAAAATAGTAGACGCCGCCCACGGGGCAGGTGAAGATGCCAGTGGCTGGATTGTAGCCGCTGTGGCCGTTGTAGAGGGTCCGGTCAAATTTAACAGGCATGCCCGAGGCAGGGAAGGGCGAGGTGAGCACAGCAGTGAAGGCCGGCGTGGCGTGAGCCGACAGCTCGCCCAGCCCGAACTGTGGCTTGCCTCCCTTGCCAAGCACAGCACCCTCCACACCGCCATTGGGCAGGTGCAAGCCTGCAATGCCGGTCTCATCGAAGGCCCCGGGGGCACCAGGGGGCCCAGGAGGCCCAGGAGGCCCAGGAGGGCCCGTAAGTCCTGGGGAGCCGGGGACCCCAGGTGGCCCCGTGGGCCCAGCGGTGCCGGGCTCTCCCACTTTCCCCTCTCCAGGGGGTCCTGGCAGGCCTGGTTCACCCTTCAGTCCCGGCAGACCCTGGGGCCCGATAGGGCCAGCTGGGCCCTGAAGTCCTGGGATTCCTGAGGGGCCCCTCAGGCCGGGCTGCCCAGGGAGCCCCAAGTCACCCTTCTGCCCCAGGGCTCCTGCCACTCCTGGTCCTCCAGGGCGGCCCGTGAAACCTGGCTCACCCTTGGGCCCAGTTGGTCCAGGGGGCCCATGGGCCCCAGGAAGTCCCCTCTCACCTGGGAGCCCAGGTTTTCCAGCCAGGCCACTAGGCCCCTGGTCACCCCGAATGCCAGGTACCCCTGGGGGTCCTCCAGGCCCTGCCTCTCCCTTAGGCCCAGGGGGCCCACGTCTGCCAGGGAGCCCTGCAGACCCAGGAAGTCCAGGGGGGCCCCCAAGGCCCTGTGGGCCCTGCTCCCCTGGCTCCCCATCCTCACCTGGTTCACCCCTGTCCCCCAGGAGCCCTGGGACCCCAGCTGGGCCCCTGTCCCCCTTAGGGCCTGGCAGGCCTGGCATCCCATAGCCGGTGGGGCCTATCAGTCCAGGGGGGCCCCGGGTCCCTGGCTCCCCTTTGGCCCCTGCTGGGCCCTGTGGCCCTGGCACCCCTGCTGCCCCTGGCACCCCCACACCATCTACACCAGGGGGTCCTTTTGGGCCCACTGCCCCTGGCTCCCCTCTGGGGCCTGGAACCCCGGGAGACCCCGACTCACCCTTGTCTCCAGGGCCCCCAGGAAGCCCATCCAAACCTGGCTTGCCTAAGCCAACTGGACCAGGGAGACCAGGGGGTCCAGGGGCACCCCCCTGCCCTGGGGCCCCAGGCAGCCCTGGCTGGCCTACTCCATTATCCCCCTTGAGGCCTTGCTCACCTGGGGGTCCAGGCTCCCCCTGGGGCCCTGGTTCCCCTCGGAATCCTGGGGGCCCTGGCACCCCCTGGGCACCTGGTTTTCCAGGGACGGTGATGCCTGAGGGGCCAGGAAGGCCAGGGGGTCCTGGAGGTCCCCGAAGGCCCTGGTCCCCTCGTATTCCTGGCTCCCCCCGAAGTCCCGGCTGCCCTGGTGGTCCAACCTTGCCTGGGAGCCCTGGGGGCCCAGCCTTGCCCATTCTGGAGAAGCCAGGGGGGCCAGCAGGGCCAGGCTGCCCATGGAGCCCTGGCTTTCCGGTGCCTGGTTTTCCTGGGAAGCCAGGAGGGCCAGGAGGACCTCGAGGCCCGGGCTTTCCAGGGGGGCCAGGCTCTCCCTTCAGGTCCATTGGCAGCAGCGGTAGAGGCATTTCTGAGAAAGAGAGAAAAAGAGGCAGTCAGGAGCTGGACAGGGGAGACAGGGAACCCCCATCTACCCACTGTCCATACCAGTATGATGTAAACTGGGGTGGAACAAGGCTCTCATATCTGCTTGTGAGACTATTCCCCGGTCTGCCCATCTCTGCGCATTCTTCTTTTACTCTCAAGGAAGAAGGAGTCTGAGGGTGGTCCGGTGGCCATCATGAGGGTTACCAGGTTTCCTCACCCAGGGCTCCTAGCACCCAGCCTCCCCAGGTTGGGCCTTCCCCACAGACACGTATCCCTGCATGACCTGGAGATGGAGTGGCCACCAGGTGGAGCCAGCAGCCTGCCGCAGAGCCAGCTGGTGTAACATCCCCCAACGTCCCCATTAACCTTCCTGCTGCATCCCCTTGGAAGGCCACCTGTGTCAGCATGCTGCACCCTGTTTCCAGGTCCTCTAGGGCATCAGGAAGAAAAGTGGAGCTGGGAAGACCTTTGGTGGGTGGTGAGGGGCTGGGAGGAACTAACAGAGATCAGAGCGGCAGGGAGTTCCGAGGGTCAAGAGCTATCTGAGGCATGGGGTGGGGGGAGGCTCTCACCCAGGTACTGGCCCTTGCCCTCTCGGAAGGGCGGTCCCACAGGTCCTTTCTGCATGGGCTGTATGTACTTCACTGGAGCATAGCCTGCTGCCCCGCTGGCCCCGCCACCAGAAGATGCCCGTGGCCCACACCCCAGCATCAGCAGCAGCAGCAGCAAAGACAGGGGTGTCAGAACCCCCCGCATGGCGTCCGAGGGTGTACTGCAGGGAGGAACAGAGAGAGGTCATCAAGACAGCCCCCTAGGTGGTTTGGCACCACACCCAGGGGCTCACAAAAAGATCCTAATTTAGAGTTACACTTGATCTTTGTCAAAAGGCTGAGAAGAGATTCCAAATTTAGATATTATTTACAAGCAATTTCCAAAGTCACAGGGATCTGCAGAAGTTGCTTCCCAACCTTCCGACCCTCGCCACTGCCATCTCCCAGGGTCTGGCCTTCCCGGGACAACAACCGCCCCCAGACCAGTCACCCTCTGCAGCCAGCATGCCCTCTAGAGCACAAGCCAACATCCCCTGCTGAAAGCCCTTTAACAGTAACACCCACTGCCCTTTGCTGGGCCAGCTCTCTGCCAGGCTGAGCTCTTTAGAGAGACGGACTCAATCCTCACAGCCCTTAACAAGGTATTATTATTGTCATCCCCATTTTCCAGACGATAAAACTAAAGCAAAGGTCTCTAAGAAGCAGAGCTGGGATTTGGCTTGGGTCTGCCTGACCACTTTCTATTGACGTCCCTCTGGGCTTCCTGCATTCGGGATCAAGTCCATGGTGCTCAGCACAGCGTCCAAGGCCCTTCTAACCTCCTCTGTGCCTCTTCACCCCTCTACCTCTCCCCTCCCCCCACACCTCCACCCAGTAAACCAGAACTTCTCATAGCTCCAGGCGCCAGGTGGCCTCACCCTCTGGGCCTTTGCACAGGCTGCTTCTCTGCCTGCTATGTTTTTCTGACCCTCCTATTCATCCTCAAGGTTCAAGGATGCTGTCACTCCTTCCTCTACAGAGCCTCACTCCATGCCCAACCTATCCCTGTTACAGCATTTAGCTTAGCTTGGAAAACAAGGCCTGGGAAGGGGAGAAACTCAAAAGCTCTGGATTCCAACAGGAAGCCCAAGGCGTCCTCTCACCAGCGTGGGAGGTCAGGCAAGAGGTTTCCTCATCTGTAAAAGGAGATAATACGTCCACACAAAAACTTGTCCATGAGTCCTCCTTTTTTTTTTTTTTTTTTTGAGTTGGAGTCTCACTCTGTTGCCCAGACTGGAGTGCAGTGGCCGCTCCCGGCCACCGCAGCCTCGACCTGCTGGGCTCCGGCGATCCTTCCGCCTCAACCTTCTGAGTAGCCGGAATTACAGGCATGTGCTACCACACCCGGCTGATTTTTTGATTTATTGGAGAGACGAGGTCTCACTTCCCAGGCGGGTCTCGAACCTGTGGGCTCAGGCAATCCACTCACCTCAGCCTCCCAAAGGCGTGGGATTACAGGCTGAGTCACCGAGCCCGGCTCCTTTTTTTTTTTTTTTTTCATGAGCGTGCCTAACAGCAACATTCATAATAGTCAGAAGGAGAGACTTGTCCAAATATCCAGCCATGGCTGGATGGAGAAAGTGTGGCATATCCATGTAATAGAATATTATTCAGCCGGGCTCGGTGGCTCAGCCTGTAATCCCGCGTCTTTGGGAGGCTGAGGTGAGTGAATTGCCTGAGCCCGCGGGTTCAAGACCGCCTGGGCAACTTGGCAAGACCTCATCTCTACAATAAATCAAAAATTAGCCGGGCGTGGTAGCGCGCGCCTGTAGTTCCGGCTACTTGGAAGGCTGAGGCACCGGAGCCCAGCAGGTTGAGGCTGTGGGGGCCGGGAGCGGCCACTGCACTCCAGTCTGGGCAACAGAGTGAGACTCCAACTCAAAATAAATAAATAAATAAATAAATAAAATATTATTCAACAGTAAGAAGGAATGGAGCGCCAGGCATGGCACCTGTAGGCCTGGCTACTCAGGAAGCCAAGGCAGGAGGATGGCTTAAGTCCAGAGTTCAAAGCCAGTCTGAGCAACACAGTGAGACCCCATCTTTAATACATAATAAAACGAAGTACTGATACCTGCTACAGCACAGATGAACCTTGAAGACACTAAGCTAAGTGAAAGAAACCAGACACAGAAGGCCACATACTGAATGAGTCCACTTCTACGAAATGTCCAGAACAGGCAAATCCATGGAGCTAGGAAGTGGACTAGGGGTTGCCTAAGGCCAAGGGGAGGAGGAAATGGGGAGTGACTGCTAGCGGGTACAGAGGTGCAGGGTTTCTTTAAGGGGTGATGAAAATGGATTGTGATAGTTGCATACAGTGAAAAAAAAACGTGAATTGTACATTTAAATAGGCCAATTGTATCATGTACAAATTATATCTCAATAAAGCTTTTTTCTCCCAAAGTTCTCAAACAAAGTTTATTTAGAAAGTAAATTAGAGAGAGACAGAGAGGACAATCACCTCCTCAAGGTAGGGGGAGGGACCAAAGCTAAGAAAACATGGCCTGGCCAGTGCTTAACAAAACAATGGTCATTTTAAAATTATTTTATTTGCCGGGCTCCGTGGCTCAGCCTGTAATCCCGTGCCTTTGGGAGGCTGAGGTAAGTGGATTGCCTGAGCCCGCGGGTTTGAGACCCTCCTGGGCAGGCGAGACCTCATCTCTACAATAAATCAGAAAATTAGCCGGGCGTGGTAGCGCGCCCCTGTAGTTCCAGCTACTCGGAAGGCTGAGGCGGAAGGATCGCCGGAGCCCAGCAGGTCGAGGCTGCGGTGGCCGGGAGCAGCCACTGCACTCCAGTCTGGGCGACAGAGTGAGACTCCAACTAAAAAAAAAATAAAAATAAAAATAAAATTATTTTATTTTTTAGAGACAAGGTCTTGCTCTGTTGCCCAGGCTGAAGTGCAGTGGTGTGATCACAGCTCACTGCAGCTTCAGTTCCATGTTCTCACTGTCACCCAGGCTAGAGTGCAACGGCATGAGCATGACGATCACAGCTCATGGTAGCCTCAACCTCCTGGGCTCAGGTGATCCTTCCACCTCAGCATCCCAAATAGCTGGGACTTCAGGCGCGTGCCACCATGCCTGAATTATTTGTTTGCCTATTTATTTAGTAGAGACGAAATTTCCCTATGTTGCCTAAGCTGGTCTGAAACTCCTGGGCTCAAGCCACCTGCCCATCTCAGCCTCTGAAAGTGCTAGGATGATAGGCATGAGCCACCCGGCTGTTGTTATTTTTTTAAAGTGGCTATTTTTATCTCAGGGCTACTGTGATAAGTATCATGCCTGGCTCAGAGTAGATCCATTTATTTATTTATTTGTTTGTTTGTTGCAGAGAACTGAAATTTATTTCTCACAGTTCTGGAAACTGGGAAGCCCAAGATCAAGGTACCAGCAGGTTTAGTGTCCGCGAAGGGTTCCGTCTCTGCTTCTAAGACGGCACCATGAAATTGCAGAGCAAAGGAATGCTGGGGTTTCACATGGTAGAAGATCAGAAGAGCAAAAGGATGCCCATTATTTAAATGAGATTTTTTTTTTTTTTTTTTTTTTTTTGGTATCAGGGTCTCACTCTGTCGCCCAGACTGGAGTGCAGTGGCACAATCACATCTCACCACAGCCTCAACCTCCTAGGCTCAAGTGGTCCTCCCACCTCTGTCTCCCCAGTAGCTGGGATTATAGGTGTGAGCCACCACACCTGGCTAATTATTTTTTGTAGAGAAGAGGTCTTGCTATGCTGCCCAAGCTGGTCTCAAACTCCTGGCCTCAAGCAAGCCTTGGCCTTCCAAAGTAGTGGGGTTACAGGTGTGAGCCACCATGCCTGGCCTGAATGAGGTTCTATTTGGTATTTTTCACACCCAAGGAAAGTCTCACTTCCCCTCAAATCCCTGCTCTGGGTTCCCCTCACTCTGCCCACCTCTCTGCACTTGCACCTGCAGCGAGCAGAGCTTGGGGGTGGGCTATGCACATCCTGGGATGTGTGTGGGGAGCAAGACCCTCCCCAGGGTCAGGCTGGGTCTGGGGCTTCAGCTCCATATCCCTCCAAGCTCAGAATCCCATGGAGCTTTGCACGAATGAATGCAGGGCTTTGGGGAAGGTCCATGAAACTGATGGCCTGGCTCCCAAAGTTCAAGTCCCAGCCCCACCACCAACCCATTGTGTGACCTCACACAGGTCCCTTAACCTCCCTTCACAGCGTAATAATGACCCCTGCCACTCACAGGCCTGGCCCTGTGTGCCAGGTGGCGATCCAGACTTCAAAGGCCCCCTCCTCTTTACTCATCTCCCCAAACCCGGCACTCAGGCAATTATTACCGCCATCTTACAGATGTAGAAATGGAAGCTGAAACTGTAGAACTCACGTGCAGGACACAGGACTGGGACGTGTTGGAGCTGAGGCCTTGCCCAGAGCCCACCCTCAACAGGTGCTCTGGCAACTCAGTGAAGTTGTAGTGCAGGCCTGGCCCATGGGGGAATGCTGACCATCGTGCCAGGCACTGTCCTAATGCCTTTTTTTTTTTTTTTTTTAGTTAGAGACTCACTCTATCACACAGGCTGGAGTGCAGTGGCACACTAATTAATGGCCACCCCAGCATCAACATGCTGGGCTCCAGCAATCCTTCCACCTCAGCCTTCCAAACAGCCAGAACTATAGGCACGCACTACCACACCTGACTAATTTTTTTTTTTTTTGAGTTGAAGTCTCACTCTGTCGCCCAGACTGGAGTGCAGTGGCCGCTCCCGGTCACCGCAGCCTCGACCTGCTGGGCTCCGGCGAGCCTTCCGCCTCAGTCTTCTAAGGAGCTGGAACTACAGGTTTGCACTACCACGCCTGGCTGATTTTTTGATTTATTGTAGAGATGAGGTCTCACCAAGTTGCCTAGGCAGGTCTCAAACCCGCAGACTTAGGCAATCCACTCACCTCAGCCTCCCAAAGGTGCGGGATTACAGGTTGAGCCACCGAGTCCGGCTAATTTTTTGATTTATTGTAGAGTTGAGGTCTCGCCAAGTTGCCCAGGCTACTCTCAAACCCATGGGCTCAGGCAGTCCCCTCACCTCGGCCTCCCAAAGTGCTGGGATTACAGGCTTGACCCACCAAGCCTGGCCCCTAATGCTTTTTATTTTTTTTATTTTTTGAGTTGGAGTCTCACTCAATCGCCCAGACTGGAGTGCAGTGGCTGCTCCAGGCCACCGCAGCCTCAACCTGCTGGGCTCCGGCGATCCTTCCGCCTCAGCCTTCCAAGTGGCTGGAACTACAGGCGCATGATACCACGCCCGGCTAATTTTTTGATTTATTGTAGAGATGAGGTCTCGCCAAGTTGCCCAAGCGGGTCTCGAACCCGCGGGCCTAGGCAATCCACTCACCTTGGCCTCCCAAAGCACGGGATTACAGGCTGAGCCACCGAGCCTGGCTTCCTAATGCTTTTTTTAAATTAATTACTTATTTTAATTATTTTATCTTTTAGAGAGGTCTTGCTCTGCTGCCCAGGCTGGAGTGCAGTGATGTGATCATAGCTCACTGCAGCCTTGAACTCCTGGACTCAAGTAATCCTCCCATCTCAGCCTCCTGAGTAGACACTCACCACCATGCCCAGCTAATGGTTTTTATTTTTTGTAGAGATGAGGTCTCGCTATGCTGCCCAGGCTGGTCCCAAACTCCTGGTCTTGAGTGATTCTCTCGCCTCGGCCTCCCAAAGTATAGGGATTACAGGCATGTGCCACTGCGCCTTACATTTTACATGTAATCCTCATACCAGTTTGTGAGTTGTTTTGGTGATGAGGCAACCAGGCGAGGAGGTCACTTGCTGGGAGCACCACAGTCAGAACCCAAATCCAGGCAACTGACTCTTGAACCTCAGCCCCTAGCCACCACACCATCTCATCTCTCCTGAGTAGGGCAGGGCCTCCTGCACTGGCCACCTAAGGAATGTTGCTCACACAGGCACAGAGTTAGAATGTTCTGATGGGGGTGTCAGGCAGGGGCACGGGTGAGCAGGTGGAAGGGGGCAGAGTGTGGAGCAGGAAGCAGAGGGAGGGGAGGATCGGCTCTGGTCTGGATGGGCCAGGGTCAAGGTCATGACACTACCACAAGAGGATCCAGGACAGCCCTGGCCCTGTGGGGCGGGGGGGGGAATGGAAGTCGGGTGCAGATGGGAGGATGCTCAGGGCAAGGAGGACTGCAGAAGAGCATGGACAAGCGGGGGGCCAGAGGGAGAGCCCCAAGTGTAGCCAGGAGCCTGGGCGGGCCCCCAGTGAGTCGCCTACCCTTCATTCCTCCATGGTAATTCCTGACCTGCTCTCAGCACCCCTTCCAACCTGCACTGTGTCCCCCTGTGCCCCACTTGAGATCAGGCCTCGTGCCAGGACCTCAGAGCGGGTGTCTGCGTGAATGAGGAGCCTGAGTGAGAACCACAGCTCAAAGGCCGGGTGCCAGGCCCACCTGAGGCCTGACATGCAATACATGACATCATTCCCATAGACTCCCGGGGCAAGGGGTGCTATTCCAGCCGGGTGCGTTGGCTCACACCTGTAATCCCAGCACTTTGGGAGGCGGAGGCAAGAGGACTGCCTGAGCACAGAGGTTCGAGACCAGCCTGGGCTACTTGGTGAGACCTTGTCTCTACAATAAATAAAAAAAAATTAGCCAGGCATGGTGGCGCATGACTGTAGTTCCAGCTACTTGGAAGGCTGAACCTAGCACGTCGAGGCTGTAGAGGCTGTAGAGGCTGTAGGTGTGCCACTGCACTCCAGCCTGGGTGACAGTGAGACTCTGGCTCAAAAAATTTTTTAAAAAAGAGGCCAGGCTTGGTGGCTCAGCTTGTAATCCCAGCACTTTAGGAGGACTAGGCAACAGGGTTCGAGACCAGCCCAGGCAATTCAGCGAGACTCATCTCTACAATAAATAAAAAATTAGCAGGGCGTGGTAGCGCGTGCCTGTAGTTCCAGCTACTTGGAAGGCTGAGGCAGAAGGCTCGCTGGAACCCAACAGGTTGATGCTGGGTGGCTACGAGTGTGCCACTGCACTCCAGCCTGGGCGGCAGAGTGAGTCTCCAACTCAAAAAAAGGGGGGGGGTGCTTTTGCCATCAGGTGTATGCCACCATGTCCAGCTAATGACAAATTTTTTTTTGTACAGTCTGGGTCTCACTGTGTTCCCCAGGCTGGTCTCGAACTCCTGACCTCAAGAGACCCTCCTATCTCGGCTTCCCAAATCACTGGGATTACAAGATGTGAGCCACCGCACCCAGCTGTCATATAGAGATGCTATTCTACAGATGAGGAGACAGGCTCAGAGAAGCAAAGTGATTTGCACACTGGCTGGGTGGGACACTAGGCTTTGCCCACAGGTCTGCTAAGAGCCCAAGCCCTTAACCATTATGATGTACTGCATGGTGGGGCGGGGGGGGGGAGGGATGAGACAGCAAAAGCTAGATGGGGGTGGGGGTGGTGAAAGAGAGGGAAGCAAACCCAGGACAGCCTCCCAGCTCCAAGTGCCTGTGGGTGGGAGGATCGCCCCTGCCCTTACAGCCTGGTAGGCCAGGTCTGGGTGGGGCTGAGAGTGGGCGTGCAGAGCCTCTTCAGGGGACTGCAAGATGAAACGATGCCCCCCTGGAGTGGTAAGACCTGGCAGCCCAGATGGGACAGTTCACCCTCAATCCCACGGGGCCTGGATGCCTCTGACCATGCCTGCCTCCATTTCACTATCATCCCTTCCCCAACACACGCACTCACACGCCAGGCCTCCCCGGTGCCCGCTGGCCTCTGCACATTCTGTCCCCTTGACGTCTGGGAAGCCAACGGACGCCTCCCTTGGGCGCAGCTGGTTCCCCCTGCAGCCCCCGCCCCCCACCATCCTCCCCCACTCCACGCCCAGCAGAGTGCTTGGCTGACACAGTGATGCCCACAATGTTGGGTGAACTCAGTTCACTCTCACGCTTGAACCCACTCAGCCCTTTCCTCAGACTTTGCAGAGCTGCATGGCGATCCGCCCAGGGAGCCCCTCCAGGGAGCTCCTCCCCCAGGCCTGAGGGGCTCATCTGAGCTGGAATGGGAAGAGGTGGGGACATTGACAAGGCCTCAGAGGACTCCAGCTAAGAACCCGCCCTGAGAAGAGAGGTACAAAGCGAGGACAACGCCTGTGTTTGTTCCCTGTTCTCTGGTGGGGAATGGTGGCTAAGCAGGGGTATCGGGGGCCAGGGGGAGGGCCCTGAGGCTCAAGCCTGGCTCTGCCCATGATTGACTACGTGACCTTGGGCAAGCCATCACCCTCTCTGGTGACCCCTTGGAGAGGAAGGCAGAAAGGGGCAGGGTTAGCAGGGGCACCCAAGGTGGGATGCATGCAGGAGATGCTGAATCAGAGCATCGGGCAGTGGCGGCAGCGGGGTGGACGCTGTGTTTGGACAGCTGCAAGTCCTTAACGGGGATTTCCCCCCTTTTCAACAAATCCCCGTAAAACAGCGTTTCGTCCAAGTCAGCATTTTGCGGCAGCCTGGGCCTCCTCCCAGGGAGACCAAGGAGACTGGCTGGGAGCACGGCACTCCAGGGTCTTTCAGACCAATGGGTGGGGGGCAGCAAAGGGGCCCCAGCAGGAAGAACTGGCAGAAAGCAGACCCCTCTGCCCCAGACACGCCTGACGGGAACGAGTATCAGCCAGCATGACACTTCCCACCCAGTCCCCTCTTTCAAAGGGTCTGTCCCAGGAGTGACTAGCCGAGGGGCCCAGGATTCCATGGAACTGAAAGGCCTGCCCACCCATGCCCATTTCACAGGTGAGCCATCAGAGGGCCCCATAAAAGGGGCCTGAGGGAGGGGGCCCTGGGCCCCCCAGGTTTCCAAGGACCAGCGGACCCCCGGGGGTGGGTGGGTGACTGGAACACAGCTTCATGAGCCCCTGCTGCTCCAAGACCCCCACCCATCCCAGACGGCGGCGCAGCTGAGGCGGCGGTGGGAGCGATGCTCTGGCAGACCCGGGGCCTGGCCAAACCACAGGTATGTGATGAGACGCTTCCTGTTGTGGAGACATTTCTGCGGATCCGGCTGCCCGGCCTGCTCACCCGCTGGTGCCTCCTGGCTTCTCGCTCACCCAGCCTTGACTGCTCTCTGGGGCTCCAGCCCTGACTCATCTCTCTCCCCTCCTCTTTCGGCCCAGCCTGTCACCTCGGCAGGTGAGCAGTATTTCTTGCTCAGGCTCTCCCTGCCAGGCGCCTAGCCCTGGAGACCCCCAAGCACTCCTAGGTCCTGGCAGGCCCTGGACTCCTGTTCCAGACCAGCTACTTGCCAGCTGGGTGATCTTGGGCAAGTGACTTAACCTTTCTGAATCTCCGTATCCTCATCTGTAAAAGGATTAACTGAAATAATCTGAGCCACCAGCCCCTGCAGGTATGCTACCTTGTCCTGCAATCTTGATAGCCAGGAAGTCCTCGTCCTCCCTTCAGTCTAACTTCCATTCATTGTGCTGAAAGCAATATCTCTCCTTCGTCCCTTCAAAAACTCAGATGACTTGGTGCCAAAGGCCAAGACCTTGCAAAATGAACTCCTAAAGTCAATTTCCAGATCTTCTAAACCTTCCCTGACTATTCCTGAAATGAAACTGACCAGGGGCCACAAAATCTGCTCAGGCCGAGAACTGAGTTATGAACCTCGGGGGATCAGAGGAACACGCCTCACCCCTGGGCACGACACGCACCCAGCAGGGCGGCTCTGCACTTCTCCCGAGTCCCCGAGCGCCCACCACGCTCCCAGCCCCCTTTACTGAGTCTTTGGAAGAGGGCGATCTCACCTCCCACTCAAGGCCGGGCCTCTCCATGCCTCCTCCTGGGGGGCCTCTCCTGTACATCCGCCTGCCCTCACTGCCCCTCCCCGTCTCCGGCCTCTCCACCCCGTGTCTACACAGGCCTGGCCCCTCCCCAGCCGCCCTCACCTGTCTCCAGCCCTTCTCAGCCAAGCATACTGACAGGAGGGTCCCTGCCCTCTCCCCTGCCTCCTCGCCTCAGCGACCCTTCTCGGGACCCTGATTTTCTCCTCAAGAGGCTCGTCCTGAGTCCCCTCTGCTCCCCCATCTGCCTACTCTGCAGCCCCAGGCTTGCCCAGGAGCCCTCAGGCCTCAGCTCTTCCCTCTGGACGCTTCTCCTAGGTGTCCAGCCCTTGCCCGCTCCCACCAGCTCCTGCAGCGCCAGCCCCACCACCCAGGATCCCACGTCTGTCTCCAGCCATGACCTCTCCTGAGCCTCAGACTGTGAGCAATCCACCGAGCATGTTCACCTGGCTGTCCCTCAGACATCACCACACGGCCATCAGCCCTCTGTCCCACTATTAACTGCGTCTCTTGCCCCAGGTGTCTTTCCGCACCCAGGTGCCTAGGCCAGAAAATCTGCACATCATTCCTGACCCTTCCTTCCTTCCAGGAATCTCTAACCCATACAACGTTTCGTGCAATCAGAAAGGGCAACCCTTCCTTCCAGCAGACTCAGCCCCAGCACATTGCCCTTCTTGGGTGTCCTTGTGCAGTACCCAACCTGCAGAACTGTACATGACATCCCACTCCCTCAAACTCCCAAGCCAATCCTGTGGACTCTGTCTCCTCTATTTCTTGCATTTCTATTCTCCCCCCTCCTTCCCACAGCCTCTGCC
Organism: Cephalopachus bancanus; assembly: GCA_027257055.1. NCBI lineage: Eukaryota > Metazoa > Chordata > Mammalia > Primates > Tarsiidae > Cephalopachus > Cephalopachus bancanus. Next base: position 880,730 of record JAPVLO010000483.1, read on the forward strand.
CTAACGCGGACCTTATACAGTCCCAAAAGGCAGCCCAGTGCCTAGGACATCCTAGCCGCCCAGTTACATCACCAGGTCCTCTCCTGGGTGATCACAGAAGCCTCTCACCCAGACCCCCACCCCTGGCTTCTCTCCATGTGCCTCAGCCTATCCTATACGGACTCCCCAGAGCTTCTCACACATCAGCATCAGCAGCATCAAAGCACCGGCCCCGGGACCCCTCCTGATGCAATAGCTATGGGATAGGGCCCAGTGTCTGTGTCTCCCATGATTCCCAGGTGACACTGTGGCTGCCATTCTATGGGCCACACTTGGGCACAGCTCTGCCCCTGGCGCTCCCGTGCTCGGGATCTTCCCGTGGCTCCCTAGTACCGACAACAGGACAGATTTCATGTTGTTCTGCAGTTCACTTGGCTTCCTGGAGGAGGAGGCAGACTTCAGACCCGGTTAGGAAGGAGTGGGTAGACAGGGAGGAGAGGGTAAACAGAGTGGAGAGGGATGGTGAGCCCAGCAAAACCCTGAGTTCATGACTCGAGGGACATTCACACTCCCAGCTCGGCAAGTGTGTGCAGCGCCCTCGTGACCCTTTCTCCATGTCTCTGTGTGGTTGAACCCAGGTCCTCACCTACCTGCGTCTCCAGCATCTCCCACATGTCTCTCTACTCCCATCTCTGGGTCACTATCCTGTCTGTCCACCTGTTTCTTTCTTTTTTTTTTTTTTAGTTGGAGTCTCACTCTGTTGCCCAGACTGGAGTGCAGTGCACGCTCCCGGCCACCGCAGCCTCGACCTGCTGGGCTCCAGCGATCCTTCCACCTCAGCCTTCCAAGTAGCAGGAACTACAGGCATGCGCTACCCTACCACGCCCGGCTAATTTTTTTTTTTAATTTACTGTAGAGCCTGGCTTGGTGGCTCAGCCTGTAATCCCGCACCTTTGGGAGGCTGAGGTGAGTGGATTACCTGAGCCCGCGGGTTCGAGACCCGCCTGGGTAGCGAGACCTCATCTCTACAATAAATCAAAAAATCAGCCGGGTGTGGGAGCACCTACCTGTAATTCTGGCTTCTCGGAAGGCTGAGGCGGAAGGATGGCCGGATCCCAGCAGGTCGAGGCTGCGGTGGCCGGGAGCAGCCACTGCACTCCAGTCTGGGCGACCGAGTGAGACTCCAACTCAAAAAAAAAAAAAAAAATTAACTGTAGAGACGCGGTCTAGCCAAGCTGCCCGGGCGGGTCTCGAACCCGCGGGCTCAGGCAATCCACTCGCCTCAGCCTCCCAAAGTGCTGGGATTACAGGCTGAGCCACCGAGCCTGTTCACCTGTTTCTATGACGGCTTGTTCTTCTCTGTCCTTGCCCATGCCCTGTGCCTGGATCCCTGCCAGAGTCCCCATCTCTCATGGGCGGGGCCTTTGAAAGGCCAGCACTGACAGCCCACACCAGCTCACACTGATGTCAGGCCTGGGTCTGACCTACCTGGACGATGCCCAAGCAGCCCCCCATGGTCTGGGCAGGGACTTGGGGGTCTAGTGCCCACGAGTTGAGTTGTCTGCTGGATCGTCATGAGACTTCCAACCCTCAGATTTAACTGTGTGGGTGAAGACTGCCCCAAAGCCAAAGAGTGGCCTGGAATCTGAGAGCTGGAGGTGGAAGGAGGCGGCCAGGCAAGGGCAGGGCTGCCTGGGGGTCACTTCATCACCTGGGTTGATGGCAGGACAGAAGTGCTGCCCCCACTCCTCCTCTGTCCTATCAGGCTTCTTTCTGCCCCAGAAGAGCCCCCACATCCCCCACCCCTGGAAGGAAGCTCTCAGACCACAAGGGACCTTGACTTCAGAAGCAGCATTGGAAGGAGCCTTGAAGGACAAGTCAGGATTCAGCAAGTCCATAGGGGTGGGAGATGGTAGAACAGTTCAAGCTGAGAGCAGCCCAGGTGCCTGAATGAAGAAGTCCAGGGGGATACGGTGGCGGGGGGGGGAACATCAAAGGCAGTGTACCTTCGGGTCTGGAAATCGGGAGAGAGACAGGGGCTGAGATAACAAATATGAGCTTGGTCAGAGGCGGGGTAGAGGGGTGGGGGAGCCTGTAATCCCAGCACTTTGGGAGGCCAAGATAGGAGAATGGCTTGAGTCCAGTTCAAGACCAACCTAGGCAACATAGTAAGACCTCGTCTCTACAAACAATTAGCGGGGCGTGGTGGCATGCACCTGTAGTCCCAGTTACTTGGGAGATTCAGCTGGAAAGATCGCTTGAACGCAGGGGGTCAAGGCTGCAGTGAGCTGTAATTGTACACTCCAGCTGGGTGAGAGTGAGACTCTGACTCACTCTATGTGGGTTCGCTGTGGGGTTGCTGCAGCCTGGGCAAGGACCCCAGACTCACCCATGGGGAACACGCCCACATTTAGTTGGGGAGAGAGGCCCACCACAGCCCTGGGCTCCACCCTCAGCACCTCAGATCCAGACGCCCAAACTTCTCCCTACTCCCCTGTCCCTGCTTTGACCTGCATGAGGCCCCCTCCCTGGAATGCGCTCGCTACCTTTCTCCTCCAAGCAAACACATCATTCCTCTGTTAAGACCCAGCTCAGACCGGGCATAATGGCTCAGGCCTGTAATTCCAGCACTTCGGGAGGCTGAGGTGAGAGGATCACTTGAGGGCAGTTTGAAACCAACCTGGGCAACCTACTGAGACCCTGTCTCCACAAAAAAAAAAAAAAATTTTCTTTTTTGAGTTGGAGTCTCACTCTGTCGCCCAGGCTGGAGTGCAGTGGCATGCTCACGGCCACCACAGCCTTAAGCGGCTGGGCTCTAGTGATCCTTCTGCCTCAGCCTTCTAAGTAGCCAGAACTACAAGCGCGCGCTATCATGCCTGGCTAATTTTTTATTTATTGTAGAGACGAGGTCTTGCCAAGTTGCCCGGGCTGGTCTCGAACCCACAAGCTCAGGCAGTCCACTTGCCTCGGCCTCCCAAAGTGCTGGGATTACAGGCTGAGCCACCAAGCCTGGCCACAAACATTTTTTTTTTTTTTTGAGTTGGAGTCTCACTCTGTTGCCCAGACTGGAGTGCTGTGGCCGCTCCCGGCCACCGCAGCCTCAACCTGCTGGGCTCCGGCGATCCTTCCGCCTCAGCTTTTCAAGGAGCTGGAACTACAGGTGTGCACTACCACGCCCGGCTAATTTTTTGATTTATTGTAGAGATGAGGTCTTACCTGCCCAGGTGGGTCTCGAACCCACGGGCTCAGGCAATCCACTCATCTCAGCCTCCCAAGGCACGGGATTACAGGCTGAGCCACCGAGCCCGGCTACATTTAAAAAAATAATTAGCCAGGTGTGGTGGCACATGCCTGTAGTCCCAGCTACTGGGGAAGCTGAGGAGAGAGGACTGGTTAAGCCTAGGAATTTGAGGGTATAGTGAGCTAGGATCCTGTCACTGCACTCTAGCCTGGGAGAGAGAGTGAGACCCTGTCTCTTAAACAACAACAACAACAAAAAAAAAAAAAGCCAGGCATGCTGGCTCACATCTGTAATCCCAGCACTCTGAGTGGTGGAGATGAGAGGATTGCCTGAGTCCAGGGGTTCAAGACCAGCCTGGGCAACTTGACAAGACCTCGTCTCTACAATAAGTCAAAAAATAATCTGGGCATGGTAGTGTGCGTCTGTAGTTCCAGCCACTAGGAAGGTTGAGGCAGAAGGATCGCCTAAACCCAACAGGTTGAGGCTGCGGTAGCCATGAGCATGCCACTACACTCCAGCCTGGGCAACAGAGTGAGACTCCAACACACACACATAAAAAGACTCAGCTCAAATGCCTCCTCCACGGCTGGGCATGGTGGCTCACACCTGGACATCTACCTGCGTGATAGCACCTCTTCCCCAACCCTGCCCCCAGCCCTGATGAGGCTTAGCACAGGGTCTGTGCTCCATGAAGTCTGCAGCCCAGGGGCTCTGGGTCCAGGCCTCTACCCACCTCACCTCCCACCTCCAGCCAAGCCCCAGGGCCCCTTTCTCTCTGGCTTTTCCGGAGTCGTCCTGGAAAGGAATGGAGAGGGCTTGAGGTGAACCTCCCTCCCTGCAGGTGACTGTCCACTTCCCTGTACCCAGCCCCACCCATTTCTGAACCTAAATGCCCCACTACTCCCGGGAGGAGCATCTTGGGCAACAAGGCGTCCAGGAAGAGCAGCCAGGCAGGGGCAGATGAACCTGAAGAGGCCCACAGTGGGCAGGACCCGGCAGCAAATGTCCTCAGGCAGGTGGCTGGGGCAGCTGGCCCTTTCACCATCACGGGGCTGGGGCTCAGGTGGTGCCACCGCTTGCCTCCCAGCAGAGGTCTTCAGCTTCTGACCTGGGGACTGGACATTCAAAGGCCCCCCAGATCCAACCATCGCCAGGCCTCAGGCCGGAGCAGGCGGGGCTTCCTCGGCCTCCGATCCCTTGCCTTCTGGTTCACATTTGCAGCCTTTTCCGGAGCGCCACCCGCCGCCCGCTGCCTCTCCTCTCCTGCCAAGATTCCTGGGCCTCCGCGGCTACCCTGCGTGGTGGCGGCAGCGGCAGCAGGAGGGGCCGGGCTGGGCAGGGAGGGGGCGGGAGTGCAGCCAGGCCACTGCACCCGGGCTGGGCCAAGCAAACACGGGCTGCGCCAAGGAGCCAGGCGAAATAGTTCACAAATGAGAAAAAGCTGCTTCCGAGTTGGGCCGGGGTTTTAAAGTCCAGGCCGCAGGGAGCTGAGGTCACCTGCGAGAGGGGCGGCCCGCAAGGACATCCTGCGCCTGGGAGGGGCTTCTACTGCAGCAGGACGGAGGGAGGTTAGACAGCAACAAGCACAAGCCTCACTGAGCCCGGGAAATCAGAAAACCCCGCCGCAAAATCCAGCTTACCTTTCAGGTCCGAGGGGCCTGGGACGGTCCCAGCAGAGGCAGGGCCTGAGGGTGGAGGAGAGGAACAGTGAGATGGCACTAGAGCCCGGGAAGCCTCCACCGCAACCCATGGCCAGCCCAGCGCCTTCACCAGGGGCCCCTGGGGAGCCTTGGCCCCAACCTCAGTCTCTCTTCTCAGTTCTCTCCTCCTGGCAAGCCAGGGTATGTGCCCCACGGCCCACGACTCCCTTGCATTCACTCAGCACACATTTGGCGATGCCCACGGGGCCAGGCCCTGGCTTGATGGACTTCCTCCTGTCCTGGGGCCCAGGCTGAGGAAGCCCCTTCTGTGGGTCAGGGGCCATGCTGGGGAAGTTCCTCCTACGGGCAGCCCCTACTTGGGGTACTGTCCTGCTAGGGAAGCTCCCACCCCGTGAGAGACCCAAGGCTGGGCCGTGGAACACAGCAAGGTTCCCGTCCCATGCCTGGCCTGCCCTGAAGGAGCTGGGGGCATCAAACAAGTGGCTCTCACCAACTGGCAAAGATCTCTGAGCTATGAGAGCACGGAACAGGGAACACTGCTTCCCCCTTAAGCTTCCCCAGAAGGCTTCATGGAGGAAGAGACATTGGAGTTGGATCCTGAAGGATGAGTAGGAATCTAAAAAGGCAAACAAGGTAAGAAAAAGGATTTCAGGCAGTAGGAAGCTGCTCGGCAGACACAAGGAAGGTTCCAGAGTGCTGTGGGGTTGGGGGCTGGGGCAACAAGGTGAGGAATTTTGAATTCCATGTTTGCATTTCTCTGGAAAGCAATGGGGAGCCATGGAGAGCTGTTGAGTGGGGAGTTGATATGGGCAGAGCCCTGGATGACCAGGTCCCCATTCCTGCCTCCACCAGGCATGGTGCCAGGCGGTTAAAAGGCCTAGTCCAGGTCACACGGCTGTACACAGAGGACCTGGGGCTGGAGTCCAGACCCAGACGTGACTCCTGGGTAGATGGGGAGGGGACGCTCCGCCAGCCCACCTGGCAGGGAGGCCCGCGGCACGTCACTCTCCCCAGCTGCTTGCTTGCCTCTGCCTGCTCCCATGGAAACTCTGACATCCACCTCCGGCCGCGCAGCAGCCAGACGCCAGAGCCAGCGGCGTGAGGCCTTCTCTCCAGGCTGCGAGTCCTGCTTCTGCCCCGCCGCTCTGAACACCATGACCCCGTGGGTGGGTCACGAGGCCACTTTCTGAGGCCCCGGCCTGGCTGGTGGAGCCTGGGTAGGAGGCTCCCCCCCCCCTTTGTGGGGCTCAGCTTAAGCTTCTCTGGCCCCGGCCCCCTCCCCTCATGAGGCTGGGGAGAGCAAATGACTTACGTGGGCTCAGGGCTTGGAAAGATGAACTTGGACTTAATTGGCTGCTGATGGGGAGAGGTGATCGGCCCAGCCCAAGGGAGCAGCATGCATGAGGGTGTGGAGGTGTGAAAGCCCTGAGCAGATGCAGGGCATGGAGAGAATTAAATTTTTTTAAGTAAACTAACTAATTACAGCTAGCATGCATTGTGCACCTACTGAATGCCAGGTGCTGTCCTGGGTGTTCTTATGGGGTTATCTCATTTAATCCTCACAACAACCCAGTGACATCGTTCTTCATTTTCCCTTTTTGCAGACAGAAAGACTAAAGGATAGGGAAGTTAAGTAACTGGCCCAAGGTCACACAGCTTATGAAAAGTGGAGCCTGAATTTTAACTTTGACTGCTGTCTCTGAGGCCTGGGCTCTTTACCACTTCACCTTACAGGTGATTTCAGGTGAGAAGGGCTGGCTGGGGTCAGGCTGAGAAATGCCTCGAGGATCAGGATCAGAGACTCTGGTCCCACCTAAAGGCGGAACCCATGCCCTCTCCCCTCACTCCATATTAGTCCTAAATAACAATGGTCTCTACATGCTAAGTACATCATACGCACCCGACATAGAACTAAGTGTGTTCGCTCTCTTTCTTTTTTTTAAATTTGAGTTGGAGTCTCACTCTGTTGCCCAGGCTGGAGTGCAGTGGCACACGCACAGCCACCGTAGCCTCGACCTGCAGGGTTCAGGCGATCCTTCCGCCTCAGCCTTCTAAATAGCTGGAACTACAGGCACACACCACCACGCCCAGCTGGTTTTTTTTTCCGTTGGAGTCTCACTCCATCACCCATGCTGGAATGCAGTGGCACGCTCACGGCCACCCCAGCATTGACCCGCTGGGCTCAGGCGATCCTTCCGCCTCAGCCTTCCAAGTAGCCGGAAGGTGTGCGCTTCCACACCTGGCTAATTTTTCTTTTTATTTATTGTAGAGATGAGGTCTCGCCAAGTTGCCCAGGCTGGTCTCGAACCCATGGAATCAGGCAATCCCTTCACCTTGGCCTCCGAAAGTGCTGGGATTACAGGCTTGATTCACTACGACCCGCCTCTTGTGTGCCTTTTTTTTTTTTTTTGAGTTGGAGTCTCACTCTGTTGCCCAGGCTGGAGTGCAGTGGCATGCTCACAGCCACCGCAGCCTTGGTAGGCTGGGCTCAGGCAATCCTTCCGCCTCAGCCTTCCAAGTAGCTGGAACTACAGGCACACGCTACCACGCCTGGCTGTTTTTTGATTAATTGTAGAGATGAGGTCTCGTCAAGTTGCCCAGGCGGGTCTCGAACCTGTGGGCTCAGGCAATCCTCTCACCTCAGCCTCCCAAAGTGCTGCAATTATAGGCTTGAGCCACTGCGCCTGGCCTGATTTATTTATTTATTTATTGTAGAAACAAGGTCTCACCATGTTGCACAGGCTGGTCTCGAACACTTGGGCTCAGACAGTCCTCTTGCCTCAGCCTCCCAAAGTGCTAGGATTACAAGCATGAGCCATTGCGCCCGATTTTACTCCTGTCACTCTCTTACGACTGGATCTGCTGTCCCATTTTACTGGAGTACTGGGGCCCAGAGAGGTCACATCCATTCTCCATGGTTATCAGGCTAGGAAGGGAAGGGGGTGATATTTGAACTCAGGTCTGCCCATTCCCAAGACAGCTGCAGCCTGTACACTGATGCTTCCTGGAGACCTCAGCCGTGGGTCCTGCTCCCCACTTCCACTCGACCCAGATGGCCAGGAGCAGACAAAGCTGGGAGCAGAACGAGCAGCTCCTATCAAGGGCCTCAAGAGCCCCCTCCAGCGGACCAAGGCCCCCCTTGGTCCTGCGAATAGGAAGCTGGGCTGGGTGGGTTAGCCAGGGTGGAGCCTGAGCTGACTTGAATGGGACTCTGTTCTTAACCTCCACCCCCAGCCGCCTTCCCTAATCCCTTCCTTGGGCCCCTCCCCTGGCGACGTCTCCCCCTTGTACAGAGCCTGCCACTGTTGGCTAAATCCCAGACCAGATGTGGGTGGGACAGTCTGCGCCCCCTGCCCCCGCTTCTGAGAGTTGCAGGATTCCCAAGAAGCCTGGCCAGGGCCCCAGGCCCACTCCCCACCCGAGCTTTCCAGACTGAGGGTCTGACGCCATGAGGTGAACAATTAGCGCCTCCCAGAGATGGGGCTCACAGGAGAAGTCCCTGTTTCTGTTTCTTTTTCCATTGCTTTTTTTGGAGTCAAGGTCTCACTGTGTCACCCGGGCCGGAGTGTAGTGGCACAATCATGGCTCACCTCAGCCTCAAACTCTTGGATTCTAGAGATCGTCCTGCCTCGGCCTCCCAAGTAGCTGGGACTACAGGCAGGTATCACCATGTCCAGCTAATTTTTTGATTTTTTTTTTTTTTTGAGTTGGAGTCTCACTGTGTCGCCCAGACTGGAGTGCAGTGGCCACTCCTGGCCACCACAGCCTCGACCTGCTGGGCTCCAGCAATCTTTCCGCCTCAGCCTTACGAGTAGCCGGAATTACAGGCATGTGCTACCACGCCCGGCTGATTTTTTGATTTATTGTAGAGATGAGGTCTCGCTGCCCAGGCGGGTCTTGAACCCGCAGGCTCAGGCAATCCACTCACCTCAGCCACCCAAAGGCGCGGGATTACAGGCTGAGCCACCGAGCCCGGCAAATTTTTTGATTTTTTTGTAAAGAAGAGGTCTTGGTATATTGCACAGGCTGGTCTTGAACTCCTGGCCTCAAGCAATCCTCCTGCCTCGGCCTCCCAAAGTGCTGCCATTACAAAAATGAGCCGCTGCACCAGGCCTGAAGCCCCATTTCTGAGTGCCTACTATGGGCAGGCCCTGGGTTAAGAGTCTTCCCTAAAAAAAACATGTCAGGGCCGGACATGTGGCTCATGCCTGTAATCCCAGCACTTTTCGAGGCTGAGGAGGGAGGATTGCTTGAGGCCAGTAGTTCAATACAATCCTGGGCAATAAAGCAAGACCACATCTGTACACAAAATTTAAAAATTAGTCTGGTGTGATGGCACACCTGTAGTTCCATTCGGAGGCTGAGGCAGGAGGATCACTTGAGCCCAGGAGTTTGAGGTTGCAGTGAGCTATGATGGCACCACTGCACTCCAGTCTAGGTGACAATAAGACCGTGTCCCAAAACAGAAATATGTTGGATTAAGAGACGCTCTCTGGAGTCTAGCTGCATGTGCTTTTAACTCAGCCCTAGTTCTTTGTTTGTTTGTTTGTTTTGTTTTATTTTTCTTTTTTGAGTTGGAGTCTCACTCCGTCGCCCAGACTGGAGTGCAGTGCCCGCTCCCGGCCACTGCAGGCTCAACCTGCTGGGCTCCAGCGATCCTTCCGCCTCAGCCTTCCAAGTAGCTGGAACTACAGGTGCACGCTACCACGCCCGGCTCATTTTTTTTTTTTTTATTGTAGAGATGAGGTCTTGCCAAGTTGCCCAGGTGGGTCTCGAACCCACGGGCTCAGGCAATCCACTTGCCTCGGTCTCCCAAAGTGCTGGGATTACGGACTGAGCCACCGAGCCTGGCCCTCTTTTTTTTTTTTTTTTTTTTGAGTAGGAGTCTCACTCTGTCGCCCAGACTGGAGTGCAGTGGCACGCTCCCGGCCACCGCAGCTTCGATCTGCTGGGCTCCGGCAATTCTTCCGCCTCAGCCTTCCAAGTAGCTGGAACTACAGGCGTGCACTGCCATGTCTTGCTAATTTTTTATTTATTGTAGAGACAAGGTCTCACCAAGTTGCCCGGATGGATCTTGAACCCGCGGGCTCAGGCAATCCACTCGCCTCAGCCTCCCAAAGTGCTGAGATTACAGGCTGAGCCACTGAGCCCGGGCAGCCCTAGTTCTTACTAGCACCTAACCTCACCTGTCTCTGCCTCAGCTTCTTCGTCAATGAAATGGGAGCAATTCCTACTTCACAGGGCATTTGTGAGGATTAAACGAGTTAGTTTTGCGTAGCGGACTCACTCACAGCAGTGTTTGGCATATAGGAATGCTTACTAAATGTTCCCTAATATGATCATACATATCATCACCACGACACCTCCCAACAGCCCTGTGAACTTAGTAACATAAACCCCTTTTTACAGATCAGAAACCGAGGCTCAGAGGGAAGTGATTCACCCAGGTTCACCCAGTTGCCAGTGGAGGTCGATTCCAGAGCTTGGACCCAAGCTCAGTGAGGAGCCGAAGCACAGAGTGCATGGGGGGGTCCTCCACACCCCCAGCCTCTCCTGCGGGACCCCCAGGGGTTCTGCCCCCATCCCAGCCCCTGTTGCCGCTGCAGGAGGGGGCTCTGCATTCCTGGCTAAGCAGCCGGATTTGCTGTGCTCCGGGAACTATGAGAAGAATGTTTGCCACAAGCAGAGCCGTGGTCGCCTGTCAGGAAGCATGGCCTGGAGGGCCCACACGGAGCTTGGTGGCAGCCAGCACAGCGGGAGGAAAGGGGGCTAGACAGAAAGGAGAACTTCCGGGTAGCGAGGGCCTTGGATGTTGGATGGGGATGGAGACCAAGGAGTCGGCCTCCTGGGATCTTTCGGGAGAGAAACGATCCCTCTGCCCCACAGTTCAGGCTGCTCCTCCCCATAGGCTACAGGGAGAGCCAAGTTGTCACCGCTGGCCCATCTCATGGATGGGACTATGGAGACTCAGAGAAAAACTCACCCGAAGTCACACAGCAGCCAGAGGCAGAATTGAGAGCAGAGGCCAGGCCCCCTTCCTTACAGAGACTGTCCTTCACAGGACCTGCCTGGGTCACAGGTCTCTTAGATACCAGAAAATACCATCCCAGTCCTCACTGTTCTGGGCTCTCTCTGCGCCTGACCCCCTCATGCCTGCTATTCCCCACGCTCTCCTCTCCCCCCACAAAAAGAAAAGCTTGTGCTATGAAAATGCCTGGCCCACTGAGGACGCTCAGCAATTAAGATTCCATTCCTGGCCGGGCTCGGTGGCTCAGCCTGTAATCCCGCGCCTTTGGGAGGCTGAGGTGAGTGGATTGCCTGAGCCCGCAGGTTCGAGACCCGCCTGGGCAGCGAGACCTCATCTCTACAATAAACCAAAAAATTAGCCGGGCGTGGTAGCGCATGCCTGTAGTTCCGGCTACTCGGAAGGCTGAGGCGGAAGGATCGCCGGAGCCCAGCAGGTCGAGGCTGCGGTGGCCGGGAGCAGCCACTGCACTCCAGTCTGGGCGACAGAGTGAGACTCCAACTCAAAAAAAAAAAAAAAAAAAAAAAAAGATTCCATTCCTAGCCGGGCTCGGTGGCTCAGCCTGTAATCCCAGCACTTTGGGAGGCTGAGGTGAGTGGATTGCCTGAGCCCGCGGGTTCGAGAACCGCCTGGGCAGCGAGACCTCATCTCTACGATAAATCAAAAAATCAGCCAGACGTGGTAGCGTGCGCCTGTAATTCCGGCTACTCGGAAGGCTGAGGCAGAAGGATCGCCGGAGCCCAGCAGGTCGAGGCTGCGGTGGCCGGGAGCGGCCACTGCACTCCAGTCTAGGTGACAGAGTAAGAATCCAACTCAAAAAAAAAAAAAAAAAGATTCCATTCCTTTCCCCACCAAAAACAAGCCCAGGAGAGGGACATGGCCCAGGAGACCGGTGGGAGAATGTTAGCTGTGCATCTCACTCAGCAAATGGGCAGGTTACTGACCTCTCGGAGCCTCCACTTACCCCTCTGCTAAATGGGCTGCCAATCTCTGCCTTGCAGCATCACTACAGGGATTAGACAAGACAGTGAACACAGGACCGGGTGCACAGTAAGTGCCCAATAAACTCTTATTTATTTATTTATTTTTTAGTTGGAGTCTCACTCTGTCACCCAGACTGGAGTGCAGTGGCCGCTCCCGGCCACCACAGCCTCAACCTGCTGGGCTCCGGTGATCTTTCCGCCTCAGCCTTCTGAGTAGCTGGAACTGCAGGCGCGCGCTACCACGCCCGGCTAATTTTTTTGACTTATTATAGAGATGAGGTCTTGCCAAGTTGCCCAGGTGGGTCTTCAACCCTCAGGCTCAGGCAATCCACTCACCTCAGCCTCCCAAAGGCGCGTGATTACAGGCTGAGCCACCGAGCCCGGCTTAAACTCTTATTGTTAACCCTCTCTCAAGGGGACAGAAAAAGGAATTGAGATAAAAAACCTCAGCCAGCCGGGCTCGGTGGCTCAGCCTGTAATCCCGCACCTTTGGGAGGCTGAGGTGAGTGGATTGCCTAAGCCCGCGGGTTCAAGACCCGCCTGGGCAACCTGGCGAGACCTCATCTCTACAATAAATAAAAAAACTAGCCGGGCGTTGTAGCACACGCCTATAGTTCCAGCTACTCGGAAGGTTGAGGCGGAAGGATCGCCGGAGCCCAGCAGGTCGAGGCTGCTGTGGCCGGGAGCGGCCACTGCACTCCAGTCTGGGTGACAGAGTGAGACTTCAACTCAAAAAAAAAACAAAAACCTCAGCCAGGTGAGGTGGCTCATGCCTGTAATCCCAGCACTTTGGGAGGTGGAGGCAAGAGGATTGCCTGAGCCCAGGGATTTGAGACTAGCCTAGGCAACTTGGTGAGACTGTGTCTCTACAATAAATCAAAACATTAGCTGGGTGTGGTGGCGCACACTTGTAGTTCCAGTTACTTGGAAGGCTGAGCCCAGTAGGTCAAGGCTACAGTGGCCATGAGAGTGCCACTGCATTCCAGCCTGGGTGACAGAGTGAGACTCCAACAACAACAACAAAAAGAAATAAATAAAAAACCCAAGAGAGGTGGTTCTCTCCACCCCAAGTCCCCCAGGGGCTCAATTCTGCCACCAGCTGCTGTGTAACCTTAGGTGAGCTCCTCTCTGTCTCCACATTCCCACCTGTGAAGGGGCAGTAACACCAACCCAGCTCTCCCCTGTGAGGCACCAACCCTCTGTCACCCCCACACATGGGTCCCTTATTCTGCCCTCTAAGAGCCAGGAATACCAGCCCATCCATGGCGACAGTTACCCTCCAATTCAGAACCTCCCAAGAATCTGAATGGAAGCAGGACTGGACTCTTCCCAGTCCACTCCCAGCATCCAACCAGAGAGGTGGAATGGACACCAATCAGAAGTCAGAAGTCTGGGTGAAAGTTCTAAGCACTGCACCCCCATCACGTGTGTGACCCGGAAACACTGCTCACCTCTCTTCAGGCAAAAAGACTCTGGAGACAAGCATTCACATTTGCATTCTACAAATGGGAAAACTGAGGCACAGAGATGGGCAGTCCCAGGGTTGTCTGACTCTCAAGGTCTGCTCTTCAGCACGTGCCGCCTCACCCAAGATCTGCTGTTGACTCCCCACCCACTCTGGAAGTGCCCACAAAGCAGAGTGGGTCTGGAATTCACTTTCTGGCCATGTGACTTCCATGGCTGATGTCTGGGCACGTGCATGCACACACATGGCCTCACACGCCCACCCGGGTTTCATGGCCACACTCAGCCCCCCTGGCCCCTGTTAGCTCAGTTTCTCAGGTCATGGGGCCAAGCCCATGTCTCCCCTGCACCTTCCCCATCTAGGGACAGGCCATGGCCACCCAGTGCAAGGTTCCTGGCCCCCACGGCCAATCAGATTACTCCTCTTCATCTATTGCTTCCTCTCATCACCATGGTAACCACCCACATCATCCCCTATCACCTCTCTCCTTAAACTCTGCCCAGCTTCCTCCATGACCTCCCTGCCTCTAAGATCCCCCAGAGCAGCCAGAGTGACTCCCAGATCGCATCACCCTGCAGCGCACACCCTTTCTCGGGACAGGGCCCTTGGAAATCCGACCTCCACACAGCCTGAGTCCCTCCTGCTCCCCCCTGTGTGATCCAACAAGAGCCCTATTACTCACCATCCTGAGAGAACCTACAGCTTCCCCTCCACATTCTGCAGTGCTCCCTCCCATTTGCCCTTTCCAGTCCCTGAACCTGACAAAACGCTCATGCTTCTCGAAAGTCCTGCCCAGAGTCACCCTTGGGTGCCACCTCCCCGATCCGCACTTCAGCTTGCATGGTGCCTCCCCCTTGTGCACCTCGCCAGGCACCCTGAGACCACAGCTGCACCCCGTATGAGAGGCCGCTGTGCCTCTCTCGTCCCCCCACCCTGACTCTGTAAGAGCCCGGGGCCATGAATGGGACCAGCTCATCTGAGGCCCCACTCCCCTGCAAGAGGCGCCCCATGCCTGCCACTGGGAGGGTCTGTCTGGAGCGGGCTGGGGTCTGGCAGGGCAGGGAAGCCAGGGCTCTGCCGTCCTTTGGTGTGGCTCAGGCAGGGGCAGGTAAGACAGTGGGGTGTGGGGGCCGAGGCTGACACCCTGTTGGGTGTCTTTCCCCTCCCTTTTGCTAACAGACACATTCACTTCCATATTTTCTTTCCTGTTCCTCGGAGCCAAAGAGCGGAAACACTCATTTTCACTGCGGTGGACAAAGTGAAACCAGAGAGAGAGACCCTGGTGAGCGTGTCTGAGTGTGAGCGTGTGTGTGCGCTGTCCTGTCTGAGTATGTCTGGCTGGGCCACGTGGGGCCTGTGGTGTGTCTGTAGGAATTTGGGTGTGTGTGCGTGTGTGTGTGCCTTGTCTGTCTTGTGGTGGTGTGTGTTTCAGTAAAGGAGCATGCTCGTGTGTATCTAATGAATGTTTGAGTCGGGATGTGATTGTGTGTGACTCTCAGTGGGAGGGAGTGTAGCTGAGCATGACTGTATGAGTGTGTCTGTGGCTTGTCCTCATTATCGTTTGGCGTGATTGTATGTCCAAGGGTCTGTAGGTGTTCACCGGCCCAGCAGGAGGCCAGCAGAGGCATCTATGCCCTGCCAGAGACCGCCAGTTCCCCATGGTGTCTCTCCCAGACCCCGACTCCTCCCCTGAGGCCCCATCTGCTCCGGGCAGTGAGGATCAGTCTATCTCAGCTCAGTCCCCAGAGAGGGACCCCAGGCGGCCCGACCCTCTAGCCATCCCAGCCCACAACTCCCAGAACTTCCAGATGCTACGACAGCTTCTGCGAGGCTGTCTTTGCTGAGGGCACTCCAGGAGGGGATGGACCCCTGTCACCAGCCCATAGCAGGAGGCACCAAAAGCCAACATGAGGAGGGAGTTCTGGGTTGCCAGGGCACCCTGAGGGAAGTGGGCAGCATCTGTGTCAGGACCTGGCATGGTCTCACATACAGGTACACACACACACTCGGGGAGGCAGACCCTTCTTCACCTGGCAATGCTGGGGCCCCTCTGGCTGAAAAGCCTCCCTCTACCTGGAGGACTCAGGGGGGCCCAGGTGTCTCCAGCCCCAGGGTAGAGACACTGGGGAGGTCATTCGCCGCCCTGGGACCCCAGTCTCTCCTGGCCAGACAGTCACTCCCTCAGCTCTGCAAGCCTCAGTCTGGAGCTGGGGAGGTGCTGAGCCTCTGGCAGAGGCATTCCTCAGAACCTGTCTCCAGTGTGGGGCGGGGGACTGTCAGGGCACCCAGAACAGGAGGGACTCGGGGACTGAGGCCAGAAGGCCCAGGAGCTGGGAGGTCTCCAGTACACCAGAGATGGCAAGAGAGGGGAGGAGGGGAGGGCGGGAGCTAAGGGGGCTCTAAGGCCGCTCACCCCCTTCTCTCTTCCAACCCCAGAGGGAAGCTCTCCCGTTGCCGTTTCACAGGTGGGAAGGGAGACCCGAGGGCGACACGCCCAGAGCCACACCGAAGGGGATTCCAGCGGCCACTGTCTGAGCGGGCCCTCGTTTCTGGGAGAGGAAGGGAGGAGGGGGCTTGATGTCGGGTCCTGCCCGGGAGGAGCCAGGGCGCAGGGAACGCGACGGACTCCCCGGCTCGAGCGCCCCCCGCGTGCCCACCCCGGGGTCCGCGGCGTCGGCCCGGCTGCCGGTGCAGCGCTGGGGGGAGCCCGGCCGGGGTCCGGCCCCGACGCCCCGGCCCGAGCCCCGCGCCGCCTCCCGCCGTACCTGCGGACGCGGCCGCCGGCCCGCTCCCGGCCCTCGAGGCGGCCCGGGCGGCGCGGCTCCGGGCGGGGCGTCCGCGGCTGGCGGGCGTCGTCGGGTCCGCGCCGGCGGGGCTCCGCGTCGCTCTGCCGGCCGCCGCGCGCGGCTGCCGAGTGGGCGGGCGGCGGGAGGGCGCGGCGGGGCGGGGCCTCCAGCCTCTTTCCACAGCCACGGCCAAGGCCCGCGCCCCGCCCGGCGAGCGCGCCCGGCCGGCCTCGGAGGCGCCCCCCGCCGCGTCGGCCCCCCCGCGCCCGGCCGCCGCTCGCCGCCGTCCCGCGCGCCCGCCTGCGTCGCGGCCCGCGGGGAGCCCCGCGGACCGGCCCTCGAGGGCCACCTGCCTGGAGGGAGGCGGCGGCCGGGAGGGAGCGGTCCCCGCGGGGGGGGCTCTCGGGGGGGGCCGTCCGACCGGAGGCCGCGGAAGGCTGCCGCGAGCGTGACCCGGGAGGCTGAGCCAGGAGGACGCGCAGGGGCGGCCGAGATCCGCACACGCGGGCCTTAGGGGGGTGAGCCCGGGTCACAGCGGCAGGCAGGAGCCAAGCTGAAGCCGCCGACTTCACCGCCAAGGAAGTGGGGAGCCACGGAAGACGCTGGAGCAGGGCAATGGCGTGGTCAGACGAGCGCTTTAGAAAGAGCCTCCTGACTGCAGAACACCGGTGAGGAGGCTGCTGCAAGGATCCTGGCATCATCCGATGAGGTGGACAGCGAGGGTGAAAAGAAGGGTCACGTGTGAGGGGAGTGAGGAGGTGAAACAGGCCGGATTTGGGGGTCTGGGTGAGGGGCCCAGGAAGAGGGCGGTATGAGGACAGCGCCCAGGTTTCTGGTTAACCCTGGAGCGAGGGTCCAGGAGAAGGAGGGTGGTCACGTGCATTGAGCTGGGTGAGCCTGTGGACTTCCGTGGATCTGGAAGGGGAGTGAGGGTTCTGGGCCAGCGACGAGGAGCTCGCAGTGTGCGATGGGACGGACGCCACAGGGGTGAGGCGGGTCCAGGGAAGCGTTCAGGGCCCGACAGTCTGAGACTGAGGGGACACGGTCACCCAGACAGCAGCATCTCAGAAGGCAAAAGCAGAGTCAGGGAGCCAGGGAGGCCACAGGGTAGGGCATCCCAGAAGAACGTGCTTTGTAACTACAAGTAAAGGTTGGTGGTGGGGTGGAGTGGGGTGGGGCCAGTAGCCAGGCTTTGGAGGCTAAAGGAGGAGCCACAGGGGAGAAGGGGGAGGGGGGAGTTTAGATGAACTGAGGCCAGGAGAGGGAGTTGGGGTGAAGATGTGTGTACATGTGTATGTTTTCTAAGCAGGAGAGAGCTGAACCCTCAACAGGTCCAGGAAAGGAGCAGGGAGGGCCCCAGGCTGTCTGTCTCTGGGTCAGGGCCCACCCTCCCACCCTTTCCCCCTCCTGCTGCCCGCCCTCCATGGGCCTCCCACTTTGCTGTCCCCCTGCCAAGGTACACACCAGCCCAGCCACTCCTCAATGGGGCCTCTCACCCTCACCCACCCCTGGAGCCTGGGTCCATTCATCCCATCCCTCAGAATTTGGGAATTATCAGGGGTCTTTTGGTCTGTCCTCCTGGCCTGAACTACAGAGGACCCAGGCTGGGTCACTGCCCAAAGAAGGGGAGGGGGCCTGGGCAGGGTACCTGGAGGACACCGGCAAGGGTGGATAGCTGAGGCTCCCTCCAGAGGCTGGTGTAGGCCCTAGCCGGGTTCAGCCTGTAATCCCGCACCTTGGGAGGCTGAAGTGAGTGGATTGCCTTAGCCCGTGGGTTCGAGACCCGCCTGGGCAACTTGGTGAGACCTCATCGCTACAATAAATCAAAAAATTAGCCAGGCGTGGTAGTGCACGCCTGTAGTTCCAGCTACTTGGAAGGCTGAAGCGGAAGGATCGCCGGAGCCCAACAGGTCGAGGCCGCGGTGGCCAGGAGCGGCCACTGCACTCCAGTCTGGGTGAAGAGTGAGACTCCAACTCAAAAAAAACCAAAAACAAAACCAGGCCCTGGGTGGGGATCACACAGGGGTCAAGTGTTCAGGGAGGGGGCAGGCTCAAGGGGGAGTTGAGAACTAAACAGCAGGGACTAAAAGTTGACAGCAAGGACCCTGGTGTTAGTCTGCTTGGGTTCAAATCCAAGTGCCACCACTCACTGGCCACGCGCACTTGAGCAAATCACTTAACCTCAGTGCCTCAGTTTCCTCATCTGAAAAGCTCTCATAGGCATGCTGTGAGGATTACATTAATTAATCCACACAGAGCACTGAGCCTTGTGAATGTGAGCTGCTCTTGGTGGGGGGAGGCTCAGCCAGGGGGCCTGAGGAAGAAGGAGGGCAAAGGGCGCACCAAGCTGGGGAGGGGCTCCCATGGGCTTCACACACACACACACACACACACACACACACACACACACACTCACTCACTCACTCAAACACAAACTCAGTCGGTTCCCCGCTCGGGTTCCACCCCTGGGCCTCCCTGCTCTTTTCTGAGGCCTTCAGGCCTGGTTGCTTGTAGCACATACCTGTCCCCAGCCCCCGCTTTCCACCGGCCCTGGGACACCAAGTCTGAGCCCTGTCCTGTTGCCTGGTTCTGTGCCACTGGCCATCAGGAGCCTCCCCGGTCTCCTAATAGAGGCCGAGACAGCCACGCTGTGACCTCATGGTCATTGTCTCCTTGCCCACAAGCTGTTTGCTCTGAGGCTGTGTACTCTCCCACCAAGGCTCACCTCTTGGCTAGGCCAAGGGCTTCCACCTTGGGTCTGTCTCCAGTGGTGTCTGGATGTCAGTGAGTCAGCTCTGCCTGTGGTCACCTGCTGCACGGTCCTGGGCAAGCTACTTCCCCTCTCTGGGCTTCAGGTCCTTCAGTCACAGAATCAGAAGCTGGCCAGCGAGGACTGGCCTGGACAGGGGTATCAAGTGGGGTGGGTGGTTAAACAGAACCAGACAAGGCAAGTAACCTGCTCCACCCGGCCCCTGGCAAAACCAGTGCTGGCACCGGCCCGGTTGTTCAGAGCGCGGGCTGGGAAGTCAAGCAGACCAGGGTTTGGATCCCAGCACTGCCTCTCTGTGGTTGTGGGCAAGTGACCTCATTTCTCCAAACCTCACATTCCTTCTCTATAAAAAGGGGGCTCAGAGTCCCTAATGACAACAGCTAGCGTTCCCAGGGCTCTTCCCCTGTGCCAGGCAGGCACTAGTCTGAGCACTTTACGTGGATTAACTCATTTCAACCTTTTGAGATTGGTTTTATTATTTGCCCCCACTTTGTAGATGGGAAAACTGAGGAGCAAAAGGGTTGACTCTCTCATGGTCACACAGCATGGTCAAATCATGAGCTGGGACCAGGCATGGTGGCTCATGCCTGTAATCCCAGCACTTTTGGAAGCCAAGGAAGGAGGACTGCTTGAGCCCAGGAGTTCGAGACCAGCTTGGACAATGCGTCATCTCTACAAAAAAACCCATTTTTAAAAAATTAGCCAGGCATGGTGGTGCAAACTACTAGTGAGGATGAGGTGGAAGGATCGCCTGAGCCCGGGAGGTCAAGGCTGCCATGAGCCGTAATCATTGTGATCATGCCACTGCACTCCACCCTGGGTGACAGAGTGAGACCCCAACTCAAAATCAATCAATCAATCACGAGTTAGGATTTGGCTCCAAGCAGGTTGGTTACCTGTCTTCCCCTTTACGATCATGCTGTAGGGTCTCTTAGAAGAGAGAGCGAGCCAGGCTCGGTGGCTTAGCCTGTAATCCCGTGATTTGGGAGGCTGAGGTGAGTGGATTGCCTGAGCCCGCAGGTTCAAGACCCGTCTGGGCAACTTGACGAGACCTCATCTCTACAATAAATAAAAAAATTAGCCGGGTGTGGTAGCACATGCCTGTAGTTCCAGCTACTTGGAAGGCTAAGGCGGAAGGATCTCCGGAGCCCAGCAGGTTGAGGCTGCAGTGGCCAGGAGCAGCCACTGCACTCCAGTCTGGACAACAGAGTGAGACTCCAACTCAAAAAAAAAAAGAAGAGAGAGTGAGACATTGAGCTCCCTCTCTTCATCAGGTGAGAACACAGCCACCTATGAACCAGGAAGGGGGTTTCACCAAGAACCCCACCATGCCCAGGAGTTCAAGACCAGCCTGGAAAATACAGCAAAACCTAAAAAAAAAAAAAAAAGAATCCCACCATGCTGACAGCCTGATCTCAGACTTCTAGCCTCCAGAAGTAAATGTCATTCAAGCCACACACACAAAAAAGCCAGGTGCGGTGGCACATGCCTGTAATCCCAGCACTCTGGGAGACCGAGGTGAGAGGATTGCCTGAGCCCATGGGTTCCAGACCAGCCTGTGCAACTTGGTGAGACCTCATCTCTACAAAATTTTTTTTTTAATTAACCAGCCAGGCTCGGTGGCTCAGCCTGTAATCCCACGCTTTGGGAGGCTGAGGTGAGTGGATTGCCTGAGCCCATGGGTTCGAGACCCACCTGGGCAACTTGGCGAGACCTCATCTCTACAAAAAATCAGCCAGGCATGGTAGGGCGTGCCTGTAGTTCCAGCTACTTTAAAGGCTGAGGTGGAAGGATCGCCGGAGCGCAGCAGGTCGAGGCTGCAGTGGCCGCTCCCGGCCACTGCACTCCAGTCTGGGTGACAGAGTGAGACTCCAACTCAAAAAAAAAAAAATTAAACGGGCGTGGTGGCGCGTGGCTGTAGTTCCAGCTACTTGGGAGGCTGAGGTGGAAGGATCGCCTGAGCCCAGTAGGTTGAGGCTGCAGGGGCTGTGAGCATGCCACTGCATTCCATCCTGAGCGACAGAGTGAGATTCCAACTCAAAAAAAAAAACGATTGAGAGAAGAGTTAGTGGCTAATAAAGACCTTAATACAAGTCTGGTACATGGCTCAGTAATAATTGAACATTTAATAATAAATGTTAACAATACTTATTACTGTTACATTGTTCTCACATTCCTTCTAAGTTTAGATTTCTGCCTTGATCTGCCAATAAGAAAACCCTCTGAGGCCAGGCACAGTGACTCACATCTGTAATTCCAGCACTTTGGGAGGCCGAGGCAGGACTACTTGAGTCCAAGAATTTCAGACCAGCCTAGGCAACATAGCAAGACTTCGTCTCTACCAAAAATAAAAAAAAAACTGGCCAGATGCGGTGGCGTGTGCCTGTAGTCCCAGTGCCTTGGGAAGCTGAGGTGGAAGGATATCCTGAGCCCGGGAATTCAAGGCTGCAGTGAGCCAGCCGTGATTGGACCACTGAACTCCAGCCTGAGCAACAGGGTAAGACCTGGACTCAAAAAGAAAAAAAAAGGCCGGGCTCGGTGGCTCAACCTGTAATCCCACGCTTTGGGAGGCCGAGGTGAGTGAATTGCCTGAGCCCGCGGGTTCGAGACCCGCCTGGGCAACTTGGCAAGACCTAATCTCTACAATAAATCAAAAAAATGAGCCAGGAGTGGTAGCGCGCGCCTGTAGTTCCAGCTACTTGGAAGGCTGAGGTGGAAGGATCGCTGGAGCCCAGAAGGTTGAGGCTGCGGTGGCCAGGAGCCGCCACTGCACTCCAGTCTGGGCGACAGAGTGAGACTCCAACTCAAAACAAAACAAAAAACCCTGTGGGTTCCAACCTCCCCAGGTTGGAGCCTGGGGAGGACCTGGATGGGACCTTCCCTTGCCACCCCTTCTGTGTGTCTGGCAAGCTGAGAGGAGGGATATTTGCACAGATGTATGGCCCAGGGTGTGCAAATAGTCCGGGGAAGGGGTGTGGTGCTGGTAAATTCCTGCTCCACCAGTGCCTGCCCCTGATTCCCCACATCTGCTAGAGGACTGTCTCCTGGCTTTGAGACTCCTGGGAAGTGCTTCCCTCTGTCTAGCCTTCCTTCTTTTCATTGACAGGGGTCTCTCCTTCCAGGCTAGGGAAGAGGAGTTTCTTCCTGTAGTCTCCATGTTCTCCCCACTTCCACCCCAGGGGATCTCTCAGCCCCATCCTCAAAAATCCCAGTAATGCAGTGGAAATTAAAGCTACCGTAAATATTCTAATCTTTTAACAATTTTGCTTCAATCAACATCTAAATGTGGTCACATGTGCCCAGACCACCCAGCGGTCTTCTTGGAGTGGGAAGGGGGGGTGAGGCCGAGGGAATGGAAGGCAGAGGGGAGCTCTTAGGCATAGGCCTGGCTCTGGAGGGACTTCCTGGGGGAGAAGGCTGTTGGTCTTTGGACCCTTCCCTGTTTCCCCAGGCCTGCACACACTGACCAATTTTGTCCGCCCTTGGGCAGCCCGGGAAGCAATGCAAGCCTTACACTCTCTCCCAATCAACTGGCTGGGAGAGGGCTTGGGATGGGGGTGCTCCCTCCAGAGATCAGAGCCCAGGGCTGTCTTAGTGGGAGCCACACAGGACAACCCATGAGGGCCTGGCTTAATGCTCTCTTGGGTCATTTTGAAATTCATAATAAATACTAGGGGCTCCATGTTTCCATTTTACACTGAGTCCCATAAATTATGTGGCTGGTCCCTCATCCTCTCTCTGTGGGCCCTCCCCACCTCATACTCACACTTAGTCAGTAGACATTTGTTGAGCACCTATTTTGTGCTGACGAGTTGTGCCAGATGCTTGGGGATTCAGTGAGGAACAACATAGACATGTCCCAATTTCATAAATCCATACAGTGGTTTTCCCAATAATAATGTTGATCATAACTGCCAATTAGGAATACTCCACATGTAACAGGAAATTTACATATATCATGTTTCATCCTCATAATAACCAGCAAGGGAGGTATCATGATTCCCATTTTCCAGATGAATAATCTGAGGCTCAGAGGTCAAATCATTTGTCTAAAGTCACACAGCCAATAAGTAGCAGAGCCAGGACTTGCTCTTTTCCTTCATTTTATTTCATTTTTTTTTTTTGTAGAGACAGGCTGGTCCTGAACTCCTGACCTCACACAGTCCTCCTGCCTCAGCCTCCCAAAGCACTAAGATTACAGGCATGATCCACTGTGCCCAGCCTGTCTCTCATTTTCTTTTTTTTTTTTTTGAGTTGGAGTCTCACTCTGTCGCCCAGACTGGAGTGCAGTGGCCGCTCCCGGCCACCTCAGCCTCGACCTCCTGGGCTCCAGTGATCCTTCCACCTCAGCCTTCCAAGTAGCTGGAACTACAGGCACGCGTCACCACTCCCAGCTAACGTCCCTCATTTTCAACTCCCACCCCTACACACACACACACACACACACACACACACACACACACACACACACACGGCATTCTGTGGCCAGAAGCTCCCAGCAGGTAGGACAGAGGTCTAGGTCATGTTCATGTCCCCAGCTCCTAGTATGGGACTACATTTTTGTTAAATGAAAGAATTCACACACAGACACATTCTCCAAGGAACACGAGGAAACAGATACACACAGAAACACAAAAACGTGTATACGTAGCATGTACTGGACAAGAGCATGGGGTTCAAGTCCTGACCCCACCATGTACTAGCTGTGCACCTCCGTCACCTCATTAGCAGACAGTGGCAGGTTGTCTTGAAGGCAAAATGAGATACACGCAAAGTGCTTAGGCCAGCACTGGCACAAGGGCTCTCCACAATAAAGATTAGCTACTGCAAGTCTGGGCATGGTGGCTCACGCCTGTAATCCCAGCACTCTGGGAGGTGGAGATGAGAGATTGCCCAAGCCCAGGGGTTTGAAATCAGCCTGGGCAACTTGGCAAGACTGCGTCTCTACAACCAATCAAGAAAAATTAGCCGGGTGTAGTGATGTGTGCCTGTAGTTCCAGCTACTTGGAAGGCTGAGGCGGAAGGATCACCTGAGCCCAGCAGGTCAAGGCTGCGGTGGCCGTGAGTGTGCCACTGTACTGCAGCCTGGGCAACAGAGTGAGACTCTGACTCAAAAAAAAAGGCCGGACTCAGTGGCTCAGCCTGTAATCCCAGCACTTTGGGAGGCCGAGGCAAATGGCTTGCCTGAGCCTGTAGGTCCTCGAGACCCACTCGGGCAACTTGGCGAGACCTCATCTCTGTAATAAATCAAAAACTAGCCAGGCATGGTAGCGCACGCCCATAGTTCCAGCTACTTGGAAGGCTGAGGCGGAAGGATAGCCAGAGCCCAGCGGGTCGAGGCTGTGGTGGCCAGGAGCATGCCACTGCACTCCAGTCTGGGCAACAGAGTGAGACTCCAACTCAAAAAAAAAAAAATTAGCTTTTGCTTTGAATAACACTGATCCATGTACTCACAGATGCCCTCCTACCCGTGTGCACCATCCTCCCACCCCTCCTCTAGCCTAACCCAGCCATAGATGCCCTTAGGGCTGACAGTCTAGGTCCCCAGAGCCAGAGGAAAGAGCATCTGTGTCCCCCTGGGCTGTACCTGGGCCAGCCCATTGGGCTCCTCACCAGCTCTGGGTGCCATCAGAGAAGGCTTCCTGGAGGAGGCCTGCACTCAAGCTGGGTAGGGAAGACAGGGTGAAGCAGGGGAGTACTGCCCTGTGCCCTGGCTCTGTCCATTTTTCCTCATAACAACCCTCCCCATCCCACCCCGACCCAACAACCTCTGCCACTGCTGCAGCACCCTCCCTCCACCCCCTTCCCCACAGTAAAAACTTTCCTGTCTCCTCCTGCCAGAGTGTAAATTGCCCCCAGGAATGTGTTGAGTCCCAGGCTCCCCTGGCAGCGGCCGGCAGCCGTCCTGGGGTCAGACCTGGCCCTACATCAAAGGCTGGGGATCAGTAACAGCGGCTCCTCGCCTGCCACACCCTCCCACCGGCCCTTTGGCTTCCAGGGAACAGCACATGGTAGCACTTAAGCTCCAGGAGGACGTTTTCCTGCACCCCCACCCCCCGCTAGCCACAATGAACTACTTGTTAGGAGACTATTTTAATTTCACTTAATGCATTTTCTGCTCCTGGGGCCTCTGTTGCCACACGCTTCTCGAGCCTGGATGCCCAGTACAAGCGTAGGGGAGGCCAACCCCACCAGGAGAAGTAACCTGAATATGAAAATTTCACTGGTGTTGGAGGTCTGGGGCAGGAAAGGGACTCTCACATCAGGGGAATGAAGTTGGTGCTCTGGACTCAACTCAGGAAGTAAGTGGGGCTGCCTAGGGGAGGGCTGGGAGCTAGCTTGTACAACTCAGGAGGCCAGTTGAGAGTCTGAAGTTTGGGGCCAGACGTCTTTGGCCAATGTGCTCTTCCAATGCCTGGATCCAGCAGGCAGGAACTTAGCCTGGCAGCCTTGTGAGTTTTGCTTTCAGGTTCCACGGGGTGCCTGGAGGTGGGGGTGCACTTCCAGGCTCCAATCAGCCTCTGAGATTTACTTCATCAGGTGCATCTTCTAGCAAATTCTGAAACCAGGGGTCCAATGACCATTCTCTGGGACAGTACAGCGGTGATTTGGAGACCCCTGGTGGCCAAAGGTTGCAGAGTGAGACCTTTCCTTAGCGCTCCACTCAGGCAGCCCGAGTACTGGAGGCCACCAGCATAAATCACTCCAGCTCCAGAACTCTGCCATGAGCCAGCCTCTCCGTATAGCCAGGCACACCTGTCCCAGCTTGCTGGGAGGGAATGGCTTGCCTGGAGGGCTACTTCAGTCTCAGTCACACGTGACTAAGGCAGAGTGATGTGCAGTGAACAAGCAACTAACTACAGAGTAAGGGGCCAGGAAGTTTGGTTGCTGGGGCTTGTATGTTTGGCTCATTTGAGAAAGATGATGAGGTGATGTCACAAATAGCTCCACAGTCCCTAGCCCTTTCCCTTCCCTCAGTCCCTGGGTACGCATCACACAATAGTGGGGCTCCAATCGGGAAAAGTCACTAAGGGGGACTTTGTTACCACAGCCTGCTAACCCTGTAATGTTGCCCAAGTTTAACTCTGGGAAAGGAAATATCCAAAACCACAGGCCATACAACTGGCTGCTCGGAAGTGGGCTGTGGTACCGGGAGGAAGGATGAGGGCCCCCCTGGGGAAGGGAAAGGGTGGTGCAGCTTTTTTTTTCTTTTTTTTGGCAGGGCCCAGACACTACACAAAGCTTTCCACATCTGGGCCCCAACATTCATCTCCTTAATCTCTTTCATTCATTCACTCAGACTCTGATGTGACTGGACCCAGCCCCACACGGTATGCTAAGGATACAGTTGACCAAAATGAGGTGACTGCCCTGGGACCCCAAATTGTATCCAAAGGGAGCAGTGAAGAGGCTCACAAAAGGATGAAATCCCAGAGTGAGAATGAGTCTCCCTATACTTGGGGACACAAAACTGACCACACTCCCTCCTCAGTAGCCTAACTCAGCTAAAGATGGCAAGTCCTGCGAAAACTTCCCCCTCTTCCTGGGGCCTAAGGACCCTGGTCCTCCCCTTGCACAGCCAAAACACATCACAAGCACAATGCATCTGTAAACGGCTCCCCTCATCAGGGCCGCCCATGAACCCCATTACCCCCACAACCTGATTGTCTGGTGCCCAATGCCCTAGGCTGTCCCCAAGAAGAGTGCTACCAGCCATGGCTTTCTTCCTTTAAAAGCTATCCCAAGTTCTGAGAGGCTGGGAGAGGGCTGTGGGCCAGCTCCGTTCTTTCCCCAGTGCTAACCAGGCATCAAAAAAGAATCTCCATGAAGAGCATGGGCTTGGCAGTTTGGCCCACTTTTAAACTCAAGTTTCTCCACTTATTCACTGTATGACCTCCGGCAACTTGTGGCTTCCCCTTTAAAGATGGAATTATCAGCCAGGTTCGGTGGCTCAACCTGTAATCCCACGCCTTGGGAGGCTGAGATGAGTGGGTTGCCTGAGCCTGCGGGTTCGAGACCCGCCTGGGCAACTTGGTGAGCCCTCATCTCTACAATAAATCAAAAAATTAGCCGGGTGTGGTAATGCACACCTGTAGTTCCGGCTACTTGGAAGGCTGAGGCGAAAGGATCACTGGAGTCCCAGCAGGTTGAGGCTGCGGTGGCTGGGAGTGGCCACCGCACTCCAGTCTGGGTGACAGAGTGAGACTCCAACTAAAAAAAATAAATAAATAAAATAAATAAAGATGGAATTATCAGCCAGGCTCAGTGGCTCAGCCTATAATCCCAGCACTTTGGGAGGCCTTGGTGAGTGGATTGCCTGAGCCCGCAGGTTCAAGACCCGCCTGGGCAACTTGATGAGACCTCAGCTCTACAATAAAATCAAAAATCAGCCGGGCGTGGAAGCGCATGCCTGTATTTCCAGCTACTTGGAAGGCTGAGGCGGAAGGATCACCGGAGCACAGCAGGTCGAGGCTGCGGTGGCTGAGAGCAGCCACTGTACTCCAGTCTGGGTGACAGAGTGAGACTCCAACTCAAAAAATAAAAATAAAAAATAAAGATGGAATTATCATGAACTGGATAATACACACAAGTGTTCAATATAGTGTCTGCGAAATGGTAAGCACTCAATAAATGGCCCCCCCAACACCAGAGTTTACATGGTCTTTCTGGCCAAATCTCCCAACTTGTGATCAACAGCTCAAGATAGCCCATTTTATTTACTTATTCATATTTTTTAGTCAGGTCTTACTTTGTTACCTAGGCTAGAGTGCAATGGCATGATCACACTCATTGCAGCCTCTAACTCCTGGGCACAAGCAATTCTCCTAAGTTAGTTTCCCAAGTAGCTGAACTATAGGTGTGTGCCACCATGCCCAGCTAATTTTTTTATTCTTATTTTTTTGTAGATACCAGGTCTCAATATGTTGCCTATGCTGGTAACAAAGACCTGGGCTCAAGTGATGCTCCCCTCTCCACCTCTCAAAGTGCTAGGACTACAGGCATGGACCACCATGCCCAAGTGTAAGACAGCCCATTTTAGGCAGTTTTCTGCTTCTAGAATTTGCTGTAGATACTAGAGCCAAGGATGACTCTGACAGGGCCTCAATTGCTTATACAGGTTCCCAAGTTTCCCAGACTCTAGTCTCTGGGGAGAAGCCATTTATAAACCAGGTCAAAGAAAGGCAGGGCCCAGGAAACTACCTGGTCTCTTCATACCATTGTAACAAAACACCCAGAGCTGAGCAGAAAGAAAACAGGACAGGAGTGGGATTTCACTCAAGAATGTGTCTTTATTGAAGAATTTGTAAGAAAAAAGGGTGGTCCCTCTGCAAAAGAGGAGATGTTGCCTCCAAACAGCAGGGAGGAATGAGACCTGGGTAGCTTCCCAGAAGTCAGCGTTTCCGGCATGACTGGCTCCTTTCCTGGCAAGCACTTCAGTGTGTCACACTACAGCTAACAATTCCTACCCATCCCCTCCCAGCCCTTCCTCTCTCCACCCCACAACCCCTACAACCATTTGCCAATGGCCTTCTGAAGGTCCAGGGATAGATGTACCAGGCTTGACTCCTCATGGGGTCAAAGTGGTTTTTGCTTTGGAAAATTCAAACAGGAATGTAAAATGATGTCAGCTCTTTCTAGTCCAACCAAGGATGATTTACATCCAGCCCCTCTGAAGGGAAAGGGAACAAATAACTTCCCTCCTAAATGTGCACACATGGGGTAAATGGACTATATCACAGTCTGTTCTTTATTAGGCTGGAGAATGGAAACAAAGTTAGAAGAATATACAACATCCATGTTAAAGAGTCACTGAGCTCTAGAGGTTTGCTGATTTCAGCAAGTGCTCTGCTGGCTGTCCTCAAGTCATAGGGATGGTTACTCCTCTCCAGCTGGGAGATTATCCTCAATCCGCCTGATGAACCTCATCCGGATTTCTGTCACACCGTCTCCTTTCAGGGTGTCCTGGACAAACTTGGCTTCCACAGCCATCTGGACCTGGGGGACAGTGAGAGAATGAAGGGGCAGCTGCCTAGCCACAGTCTCAGGGTAACCACTGGGGTTATGACTAACTCACTCCCGGCAGTCAAAAAAAAAAAAGGGCTAGTTTCTCCCAAGAACAGGGGTTTCCCCCAGTGTTACCTTGCAGAAGACAGTGGTCCCAACCCATAAGGAGAAACTTAACAAAGAACACCCAAGAATGAGACTGCTGCCAAGTAAGCCAATCTGACAATGGATGTTCTTGGACTTTGCAGGCTGACAGCACACCTCCCAGCATAGTAGGGAGGTTCATTACCACGTAAATAAGTCAACCTGGATCCCATCTCAGCAGCATCACCATTTCAGGCAGCAAAGCACTGGGGTGAGCCAAAGACCCTTCCTTTCTCTCATTCATTCAAACATTTAGCAAGCCCCTACTGCAGTTCAGTTGGCTCCGAAGGCAAAAAGCTGCACTCACCATCTCCAAGGCTCCCCGCAACACCCCACACAAGAGATTGGAATAAATAAGGGATGAGTGGTTATCAGGAAGTTCCACAAAGTCCACCAAGGGGTTATTTTCCAAAATGAGGGAGAATTCGTCACCAGCTGGGCTCCAATTAGTAATGCTTGGAGTGATGCCCAAGTACATCTTGAATGCCACCTGTCAGGGAACATACAACAGCACTTTGGGGAACAGCAGCAAGAATGTACAAAAAGGAAGGTGACAGAACTGGCAAAGGGGAATATAAGTGGCACAGGAACAAAACTATGGCCTATGCAAGATGATGAAACTTCAGATATTCAGGGCAAAAAAGGAGAAACATCTGTACACAATACTGTACCCCTCTACTTCACAGCATCATAAGATTAAGCAATAACTCATGGTCTGCCTACACTTCTCAGCGAAAGGAGCACTGATCTGACAGGGTGGCTGCTGGAGTGCAGAAAGGTCCTAACCCATTCTCCGTCCTGTCTGTGCTATGTGAACCCACCTTCTTGAAAGTGAATACATGAGCCGGGCTCGGTGGCTCAGCCTGGAATCCCGCGCCTTTGGGAGGCTGAGGTGAGTGGATTGCCTGAGCCCGCAGGTTCGAGACCCGCCTGGGCAGCGAGACCTCATCTCTACAATAAATCAAAAAATTAGCTGGGTGTGGTGGCGCATGCCTGTAATTCCGGCTACTCAGAAGGCTGAGGTGGAAGGATCACCGGAGCCCAGCAGGTCGAGGCTGCGGTGGCTGGGAGCGGCCACTACACTCCAGTCTGGGCGACAGAGTGAGACTCCAACTCAAAAAAAAAAAAAAAAAAAGGTGAATACATATACCTAATCCTGAATTGTACCCCACATCTTTAAAATAAAAAATAAAAATAAAATAAAGTAAATACAGGTCACTGGGGCAGAATTACTCTGAAGACATCCTTCTATATCCACCCTCCTAGTTCCAGACCATCACAAAGATCTCTCCACTATCAACTCTGCTTAGGATTTGGGTGTGACCAGCAACCTTACAACAGAAAGAGCCAACCTTTAGGTAACTGACACCGCAGAGTTATTGATATATCATTTATGAATACTATAATATATAGCATTATTAATAATAAACATTCACTATATGCACAACACTATGCTAAGTGCATTCATTTTACCTGAATGCGCCTGTCCATTATTCATTTACTCTTTTTTTTTGAGTTGGGGTCTCACTCTGTCGCCCAGACTGGAGTGCAGTGGCCGCTCCCAGCCACCACAGCCTCAACCTGCTGGACTCCGGTGACCCTTCCGCCACAGCATTCCAAGTAGCTGGAATTATAGGCGCGCACTACCACGCCCGGCTCATTTTGATCTATTTTAGAGATGAGGTCTCGCCAAGTTGCCCAGGCGGGTCTCGAACCTGCAGGCTCAGGCAATCCACTCACCTCAGCCTCCCAAAGGCGCGGGATTGCAGGCTGAGCCACCGAGCCTGGCTTATTTATTTACTCTTTAAACAACCCTGAGCTCTTATTTTTTTCATTTCAAAGATGAAGTAACTGGTAATTTAAAAAATTAAAAGTAACTTACCTCAGAACACAGAACTGGTAAGTACTGGAGCCAGCATATGAAGCCAGTTGTGTCTGAGCCTGTTTTCTGAACCCCCATGCTACTCTACTACACCTTCACAGTGGAAGAGATCTAGCTTTGATGCCAGTAGGGCTTTAATACACAGGAATGATCCCAATCACTCTCCCTGTTTTCATAATTTGTGCTATTCCCTAACCACCAGAAAGACTTCTTTGGCCCAAAGAGCTGCCTAGCCAGTCTTTGGGAGATTAAGGACCTCTCTAAGAGAGACAGAAAGAGCAGTAAGCAGTGCCTCCCAATAGCAATCCTTCAGCATAGACAGGTGGCCCAAGATAATGACCTTGGCAATGACGTCCGCAGTTTCCCGAAAGTCGTGGCACCTTCCAACATTTGACCGTGCCAAGAAATCTTCAATCAGTCGGACTCCAATGTTATAGCCCCTGGGAAGGAAATTAGAGAACACATTCTGATGCTATCTGAACTGCTTATGGCTGAACATAAGGTTGCTGGTGGTAAAGGGAAAATAGAATATCTTAAAACTTCCCAATAAGCCGGGTTCAGTGGCTCAGCCTGTAATCCCGCACTTTGGGAGGCCGAGGTGAGTGAATTACCTGAGCCCGCGGGTTTGAGACCCGCCTGGGCAAGTTGGTAAGATTTCATTTCTACAATAAATAAAAAAAAAATTAGCCAGGCGTGGTAGCGCACACCTGTAGCTCCAGCTACTTGGAAGGCTGAAGCGGAAGAATCGCCGGAGCCCTGCAGGTTGAGGCTGTGGTGGCTGGGAGCAGCCACTGCACTCCAGTCTGGGCGACAGAGTGAGACTCCAACTCAAAAAACAAACAACAACAAAAAAAACTTCCCAATAAATGAGTTCCTTGGGAACTGAACCCTAATGTTGGCTGAGAGAGAAAGAAGACTGTTTTGGGCTCTAAAGGGCAATGCAGACTCAGTATGCTGCAGGGCCCTATTCTTGTCTCTCCTGCAAAGGAGCTCACTCACATTTTATCCAGCTGTTTATTCACATCTTCATCGTTTTCATAGTCCTTGCATAGCTGGGTGACCAGAGCCCCATAGGTCAGGGTGAAGAGCTCAGAGCTCTAAAAGAGATGCAAAAAGCAGTCAGAACCAAGCAGCACAAAAGAGAAAGTATGCTGAAAGTCTGATCAGTCTTGAAGCCACTATCTGGATTCCCTCCAGCTGTATTTGGAGAGAAAGAACATTATCCTCTATGGAGTAGTTACAGAATTTGGCCCCCCAGCATCAACGTGGCAGGGCTGCAGCCAGATATAATATAAAATGGGCTGCACAACAGATTTATGAAAAAATGCTCGGCCTCACTAATCATCAAATAAATGCAAATTAAAACTACATTGACACCAGGTGCAGCGGCTCACACCTATAATCCTAGCACTTTGGGAGGTGGAGGCAAGAGGATTGCCTGAGCTCAGGAGCTTGAGACCAGCTTGGGCAACTTGGCGAGACCTCATCTCTACAAGAATTCAAGAAAAAAATTAGCCAGGTGTGGTGGCGCATGCCTGTAGTTCTAGCTACTTGGAAGGTTGAGGTGGAAGGATCACCTGAACCCAGTAGGCTGAGGCTGTGGCAGCCATGAGCATGTCATTGTACTCCAGTCTGAGCAACAGAGTGAGACTTCAACTCCAAAAAAAAAAAAAACAAACACTGAGATATTACCTAACTCCAGTCAGGATGGCCATCATCAATAACTCAAAAATAACAGATGCTGGACAGTATGCGGCACTATTGGTTGGTGGGAGTGTAAACTAGTACAACCACTGTGGAAAACACTGTGGCAATTCCTAAAAGAACTAGAAACTGAACTTCCATACAACCCAGCAATCCCCCTTCTGGGAATATACCCAGAGGAACTCAAATCATTCTACAAAAAAGATACCTGCGCATGCATGTTTATTACAACATTATTCACAATAGCAAAAGCACAGAATTAATCATGCTGTCCATAAAAAGTAGACTGGATTAAAAAAATGTGGAACGGCCAGGCATGGTGGCTTAAGCTGTAATTCCAGCACTTTGGGAGGCCGAGGTGAGAGAATTGCCTGAGCCCAGGAGTTAGAGATCAGCCTGAGCAACTTGGTGAGACCTCATCTCTACAATAAATCAAAAAATTAGCCAGGCATGGTAGTGTGCACCTATAGTTCCGGCTACTTGGAAGGCTGAGGCATAAGGATAGCCTGAGCCCAGCAAGCTGACACTGCACTCCAGCCTGGGCAACGGAGTGAGACTCCAACTCAAAAAAAAAAAAAAAAAAAGTGGTACATATACACGATGGAATATTACGTAGCCATAAAGAACAACAAAATTAGCCGGGCTCGATGGCTCAGCCTGTAATCCCAGCACTTTGGGAGGCTGAGATGAGAGGATTGCCTGATCCCGTGGGTTCGAGACCCGCCTGGGCAACTAGGCGAGACCTCATCTCTACAATAAATCAAAAAGTTAGCCGGGCATGGTAGCGCACGCCTGTAGTTCCAACTACTTGGAAGGCTGAGGCGGAAGGATTGCTGGAGCCCCAGCAGGTCGAGGCTGCGGTGGCCAGGAGCGGCCACTGCACTCCAGTCTGGGTGACAGAGTGAGACTCCAACTCAAAAAAAAAAAAAACAACAACAAAATTAAGCCGGGCTCGGTGGCTCAGTCTGTAATCCCGCGCCTTTGGGAGGCTGAGGTGAGTGGATTGCCTGAGCCCGCGGGTTTGAGACCTGCCTGGGCAACTTGGTGAGACCTCATCTCTACAATAAATCAAAAATTAGCCAGGTGTGGTAGCGCATGCCTGTAGTTCCAGCTACTTGGAATGCTGAGGCGGAAGGATCGCCGGAACCCAGCAGGTCGAGGCTGCGGTGGCCGGGAGCGGCCACTGCACTCCAGTCTGGGCGACAGAGTGAGACTCCAACTCAAAAAAAAAAAAAAAAAAAAAAGAACAACAAAATTATGAACTTCACGGCAACTTGGACGGATTTAGAGTCTGTAATATTTAGTGATCTATCACAGAAACAAAGAACTGACTACCACATGTTCTCACTCACAAGCAGACCCTGAACAATTATCATAATACTACAAGAAAGGGATTGGCAGTAGTGGGAAACTGCCAGGGGGAGAGGGCACACTTCATCAATAAAGGTACCTAATCTCAAACTAGTTGACATGAGGACCAAAGTGAAACCCAAACTTTACCTGTACAATGACCATTTAGATACTGAATCCGAAATGGTACCCCACATCTTTAAAACCAAAATAATTTTTTTAAAAAGGGCTGCAAAAGGCATCTCATGCACTGAGTAATCATCTGACACACCAAGGTAGGGTTCTGCCAACCCAAGTCTCCACAACAGCTGCCAAGTCTGAGCTCAGGTCACCAGAATCTGATGTGGAAGCAGCAGTTGTTCACTAGATACTGTGGGCCGGGCACAGTGGCTCACGTCTGTAATCTTAGTACTTTGGGAAGCTGAAGCGGGAGGAATGCTTGAGTCCAGGAGGGTTTTTTTGTTTGTTTGTTTTTTGTTGGAGTCTCACTCTGTTGCCCAGGCTGGAGCACAGTGGCATGCTTGCGGCCACCACAGCCTCGACTTGCTGGGCTCAGGCGATCCTTCTACTTCAGCCTTCCAAATAGCTGGAACTATAGGCATGTGCCACCACACTCGGCTAATTTTTTAAAATTTACTGTAAAGATGAGGTCTTGCAAAGTTGCCCAGGCTGGTCTCGAACCCCTGGGCTCAGGCAATCCTCTCACCTCAGCCTCCCAAAGTGCTGGGATTATAGGCTTGAGCGACTGCACCTGGCCTGAGTCTGGAAGTCGCCACCCTAGGCAACATGGCGAGACCTTGTCTCTACAAAAAATAAACAAATTAGCTGGGCATGGTGGTATGTGCCTGTAATTCTAGCTACTCGGGAGGCTGAGGTGGGAGGACTGCTTGAGTGCAGGAATTTGAGACTGTGGTGAGGCATGATTGTGCCACTGCATTCCAGTCTGGGTGAAAGAGTAAGATCCCAACTCAAGGAGAAAAAAAAAATCAAACAACAAAAATAGATACAGTGAAAGATCCAAAGCAGGCATTTACAAACTTGCGTCTGTGTGTTGGCAGGTATAATCAATGCTTCCTCACAACCTAAAATGCCCTGACCTAGAGTTAAACTGCACTCCAAGACCCCACCCAGGAGGAGCAAAGGACCCAGAGGCCCAGTCCATGGGGAAGGAAGGAAGTCCCAGATCAAGTTCATTGCACTGATGACAACCCCTCTCCAAAGTCACCACCCAGCATGGAAAAAAATAACACACAGCTCCTCTTAACACATAGCTAAAATATTTGCAGGAAAGGTGATGACTCTGAAAGGAATACAATCTTTTGTGTACCAGGAACACAATACAAACTCTGAACTGGTTTTTATACAATCACAGTTAAAAATCACAGAAACTGTCTCACAGATAAAGAATCCCACTGGGCACAGTGGCTCATGCCTATAATCCCAACACTTTGGGAGGTGGATGAAAGAGGATTGCCTGAAGCCCAGGTGTTCGAGACCAGCCTAGGCAACATGGTGAGACCTCATCTCTACAATAAATTTTTTTAAAAAGGCCGGGTTTGGTGCCTGTGATCCCAACACTTTGGGAGGCCGAGGCAAGTGGATTGCCTGAGTCTGTGGGTTCAAGACCCACCTGGGCAACTTGGCAAGACCTCGTCTCTAAAATAACTAAAAAATTAGCCAGGTGTGGTAGCGCATGCCTGTAGTTCCAGCTACTCGGAAGGCTGAGGTGGAAGGATTGCCAGAGCTCAGCAGGTCGAGGCTGCAGTGGTTGGGAGCAGGCCACTGCATGCCAGTCTGGGTGACAGAGACTCCAACTCAAAAAAAAAAAAAACACAGCCGGGCATGGCAGCACGCACCTGTAGTTCCAGCTACTTGGAAGGCTGAGGCAGAAGGATTGCCTGAACCCAGCTGGTCGAGGATGCGATAGCTGCAAGTGTGCCACTGCACTCTAGCCTAGGAAACAGAGTGAGATGCCAACTCAAAAAAAAAAAAGAATCCTTGTCACCTACCTAGCAAGAAACAGAGAGATGTGGAAGGTGAAAGGAATGGCAAATACCAAGACTACAGACTGACAACAGCAGGTGGGGGGGAAAAGCATTATCAAAGTTACAGTGAGAAACATGTTAACAGCACACTTGGACATATGGATTCACTCTGAAACAAGGTTGAAGAATCAAGGATGCCACTCAACAACTCCATTCTGAATGGAGGCTTGTCAGACCTGGAAAAGCACCTTTCTGTCTTCAAGTTTTCTGGGAAAGAAAGTCCAAGAAGTGTGAAGGCCCAGTCTCACAGAACCCAATGCTCCTTACCTCATCCCCATGGCCTGGCGGTGGGGTCACTGCAAGAACAGCAATTTGAATGCCTTTGCCTGCATACCACATTCTACTTTTCATCACCTCATTTTTCAATCCCACAGTAACTCAGTAAAGCAGAAAGGCCAGGAATTAATCCCATTTTAGAGACGAGAAAACCAAGACCTAGAAGGGTTAAATAATTTGTCCAACAACAAACAGCTAGTTATTGACAATAGCAATTGGGGGGCACAAAAATAAAAGGTTCCCAAGTCAATGATCAATCTACTGCTGCTACCTACAAGTGCAATATTAATAATCCCTTCTCAATAAAAAAAAAAGAAAAAAAAAAAACTAAAAAACTTAGTTGCACTAGAGTCAGAGAAAATCAGTCACAGGATCAGAAGTCCCTTTGAACTTAACTAAAACAGATCAGGGTGTCTCCAAGAGACCATTTACCAAATATGGCAATTAAGGGGAAGCTATTAAGAAGGGGAATGATTTTTTTTTTTTTGTAAAGTCAAGGACTTGGCACTAGAATGGCTTGGGCATGAATGGATGGAGACAATCCAACAGTTACCAGTCCAGAGAATTGGCATCACTGCATTAAATCAGGAGAGTTTTCTTTCCATTATTAATGAGGTATTGGATGGAGACTCCAACAGCCTCAGCCCACCAGTAACAGGCAAATCATGATGTTATCAAGTGCCTTATATATCCAGCTGCCCCTAATTTACCAGTATGAACAATCAAGGTCCTGGCAGATCTGTCACTGGTCACAGACTCTGAGATCAGAGAATGGGATCCTTGACCTAGCTATCCCTACCCTCTCTTAATTTGCAAGTCAGTCTCCACCTTCAGTTATGAACTGAGCCTATTTGGAACAGTGCATAACATAAATATATAACATAAAGGTCTTCATACTTTAAAAATAGAAGTACAGCTTTGGTATAGACAAAAACCATTTATTCAACATTTACTGTGCACCAGGCTATCTAATAGGATGGAGACAGACAATACAGCAAACAAATAAAATACATGATTTGCCAGATAGTAATAGGTGCTATGGAGAAAAATAAAACACAGAAGCAGATTAGGAAATATATATGTTCGGGCATGTGTGTATTGGGAGGTGGTGGTTAATTTTTTTTTTTTTTTTTTTTTTAGTTGGAGTCTCACTTTGTCACCCAGACTGGAGTGCAGTGGCACACTCCTGGCCACCACAGCCTCGACCTCCTAGGCTCCAGCGATCCTTCCGCCTCAGCCTTCCAAGTAGCTGGAACTATAGGCACACGCTACCATGCCCGGCTACTTTTTGATATGTTGTAGAAATGAGGTCTCGCCAAGTTGCCCAGGTGGGTCTCGAACTTGCAGGCTTTGGCGATCCACTCACCTCAGCCTCCCAAAGCACTGGGATTACAGGCTAAGCCACCGAGCCCAGTCGGTGGTTAATTTTAAATAGGGTAATCAGGAAAGGCATCATTAAGGTGATATTTATGCAAAGACCTGAAGAAGGTAAGGATAAGCCATGAAGATACCTGTGTGAAAAAATTCTAGGCGGCCAGGCTTGGAGGCTCAGCCTATAATCCCAGCACTTTGGGAGGCTGAGGCGGGTGGACTGCCTGAACCTGTGGGTTCAAGACGAGCCCAGGCCACTTTGGTGGTAAGACCTTGTCTCTACAATAAATCAAAAATTAGCTGGGCATAGTAGCGTGTGGCTGTAGTTCCAGCTACTTGGGAGACTGAGGCAGGAGAATCTCTGGAGTCCAGCAGGTTGATGTTGGGATGGCTGTGAGTGTGCCACTGCACTCCAGCCTGGGCGATGGATTGAGATTCCAACGCAAAAAAAAAAAAAAAGAAAAAGAAAAAATTCTAGGCAATAAATGTAAAGGTCCTAAGCGGGGAGTATGCCTGGCATGTCTGAGAAACTGCTGGGAGACTTGTCATTAGAGAGACATTAGCAAGAGAGAGAACAGAAGAGGAACTCAGAGAAGTAAGAAGAAGATGCTGAGTCTGAAGACCTGGGTTTTCAGCCCTTGAGACCTTTATAACAAAAGTTCCCATTAGACCAGAAGGGTCAGCTAGTTCAACGTGCCTAATTTCTTCACTGAACACAAGCACCACATTCCTCCTACCACCAGAAACATGGATCTCCTCTGCAACACTTCTAATTTCATAACAGTTTCTCATAACAAACCATGAAAGGTTAGCAGAATGAATATTATTTATCCCCATTTTACAGACAACAGGTTAACTGAGACTGAACAGCCTTTTTATAGTTGAGCACCATCCTGTAAAAAGTTAGGTCTTGGCCAGGCTTAGTGGCTCAGCCAGTAATCCCAGCACTTTGGGAGGCCGAGGCGAGTAGATTGCCTGAATCCACGGGTTTGAGACCCACCCGGGCAACTTGGTGAGACCTCGTCTCTATAATAAATCAAAAATTAGCTGGGCGTAGTAGCACATGCCTGTAGTTCCAGCTACTTGGAAGGCTGAGGCAGAAGGATCTCCGGAGCCCAGCAGATCGAGGCTGCGATGACCAGGAATGTGCCACCGCACTCCAGCCGAGATGACAGAGACTCCAACTCAAAAAAAAAAAAAAAAAAAAGTTAGGTCTTGACCAGGTGTGGTGGCTCAGCCTGTAATCGCAGCATTCCAAGAGGCCCAGGTGAGAGGACTGCCTGAGCCCAAGGGTTCGAGACCAGCCTGGGCAACTTGGTGAGACCCCCCCCCCAGTCTCTACAATAAATTACAAAAATACTAGACGGGCATGGTGGTGTGCATCTGTGGTTCCAGCTACTTGGAAGGCTGAAGCAGAAGGATTGCCTAAGCCCAGCAGGTCGAGGCTGTGGTGGCCGTGAGCGTGCCACTGCACTCCAGCCTGGGTGACAAGAGTGAAACTGCAATTCGAAAAAAAAAAAAAAGGTCTTCCTCCCTGCATCGCCCATGGCACCTAAGCACAGACCTTTGCATATTGTTGGGCGCAGAAAAAGTCTGCTGGACAAATGGGCTGTTTCTGTTTGCACAGACTAAAAGCAGAGCTCTAGTTACTTGATATCCTGTAAAATGGTGACAATATTATCTGCCTTTCAGGGTTACTGTGTAATTCCAATGAGAGAATGTTTGTGGAGCACCTGCTGCACAGTAAGTACTCCAGAAATAGATATTGTTGGCTGGGCTCGGTGGCTCAGCCTATAATCCCAGCACTTTTGGAGGCCGAGGTGAGTGAATTGCCTGATCCCGTGGGTTCAAGACCCACCCAGGCAACTTGGCGAGACCTCATCTCTACAATAAATCAAAAATTAGCCAGGTGTGGTAGCGCATGCCTGTAGTTCTGGCTACTCGGAAGGCTGAGGCAGAAGAATCGCTGGAGCCCAGCAGGTTGAGGCTGTGATGGCCGGAAGCGTGCCACTGCCCTCCAATCTGGGCCACTGCCCTCTAGTCTGGGTGACGGAGTGGGACTCCGACTCAAAAAAAAAAAAAAGATAGATATTGTTATTTTTATTCTTAAACTAGTTCTATACAGTATAGTGCCAGAGAGAACCTGAACTAGGCTTAAGGAGGGCAAATAATAAGGAAGCTTATAGGCGGGCTTGGTGGCTCAGCCTGTAATCCCGTGCCTTTGGGAGGCTGAGGTGAGTGGATTGCCTGAGCCCACGGGCTCAAGACCCACCTGGGCAACTTGGCGAGACCTCATCTCTACAATAAATCAAAAAAATTAGCTGGGCGTGGCAGCGTGCGCCTGTAGTTCCAGCTACTTGGAAGGCTGAGGCGGAAGGATCGCCGGAGTCCAGCAGGTCGAGGCTGCGGTGGCTGGGAGCGTGCCACTGCACTCCAGTCTGGGTGACAGAGTGAGACTCCAACTCAAAAAAAAAAAAGGAATAAATACACAATTAAAAAATAATAATAATAAGGAAGCTTATTTTGAATCAATATAAAGAAATTTCTAAAAGTGAGGTATATAGAAGGAAAAAAACCAGTTTGTAGTCAGAAGTCCTAATTCTGAGTCTGGACTTGCCATTTAACAGCTGTGAGAATTTAGGTAAGCCAATTCAGTGAGCTAATCCTCAATATCCTCATTCAAAAAAGTACCAGTAAAGCCAGGCTCAGTGGCTCAGCCTGTAATCCTGTACCTTTGGGAGGCTGAGGTGAGTGGATTGCCTGAGCCCGCGGGTTCGAGACCCACCTGGGCAACTTGGCGAGATCTCATCTCTACAACAAATCAAAATGAGCCGGGTGTGGTAGCGTGCGCCTGTAGTTCCAGCTACTTGGATGGCTGAGACGGAAGGATCACCAGAGCCCAGCAGGTCAAGGCTGCGGTGGCCGCTCCGGCCACCGCACTCCAGTCTGGGTGACAGAGTGAGACTTCAACTCAAAAAAAAAAAAGTACCAGTAAAATCTGTCATGCCAATCAGGGGGCTGTTGGGAGAATCTAATGAGATCGTGGACTTGAAGATGCTCTGTAGACAAGAAACTACAGGAATTGTGGCAGTTATACCAATATGATCCCCAAGGACTTCAGGCACAACCTGAGCAAAGTAAATTAAGTCAAGTCCCACACTCACTTCTGAAAACCACTTGATGGTTTTCAGAAGGCCTTTCAACTAGTGCCCCAACAAAACATAAAATTCCCTTAAGGGGGCTGATCTTTAGAGCTATGCTCCAAGCTCATACTGTTTTTGTCAAAATAGGTGATCCAGTGTGAATCCTTCCAGCAGTTGGGGAAGAAGCCTCTCTCTAACCCTTCAACTTCCTGTCATGGAGGCGCTACTTAGGTAGTAGCTCACCTGAGCGCTGGAGAATAGACACTGGGGTTGAGTCACTGAAGCACAACACAAGAGAAAGGCAGGCTTCACTGTTCATGGGATTCCAGAGCCAACTACCAAACAGACACAAGGCTAAAAGCTCTGCTAATAACAAGGTTAGAGGACACCTCCGGTCAACTGTGATCTAGGTGTACTGTTACACTGCTAGCTTTACATGCATTCTCTCAATCCTCAAAACAACTTTATAATATAGGTACTATTATTACCTCCTCTTTTTTTTTTTTTTGTAAAGATGGTGAAGCTGAACAATGCAGAAACTTACCCAAGATCACAAAGCAAGTAAGTGGTGAAACAAGGACTCAGTTCCAGGCAGTACTACACTCCTGCGTTGTGTGCGCTTCTGTCTCCCTCACAGAGTATGTGCTTCTCAAAGTTAGGTCTTCCTCCCTGCATCTACCATAGCATCTAGCACAGAGCTTTGCATATTGTTGGGCTCTCAGAAAAAGTCTGCTGGACAGGCCGGGCGTGGTGACTCAAGCCTGTAATCCCAGCACTTTGGGAGGCTGAGGTGAGAGGACTGCCTGAGCCCTTGGGTTCAAGAACAGCCTGAGCAACTTGGCGAGACCTCACCTCTACAATAAATAAAAAAATTAGCTGGGCATGGTAGCACGCACCTATAGTTCCAGCTATTTGGAAACCTGAGGTGGAAGGATCGCCTGGGCCCACCATGTCAACACTGGGGTGGCCATGAGTGTGCCACTGCACTCCAGCCTGGGCCATAGAGTGAGACTCCAACTCAAAAAAAAAAAATGTCTGCTTGACAAATGGGCTGGTTCTGTTTACACAGATTAAAAGCAGAGATCGGTTTCTTGGACATATTAGCAATTTAGGTCTTGGAAGGCTTAAATTGAACACAGTAATTAGCAGAAGTTTAGGCTGATTGGGGCGAAAGTTGCTAGTACACACCCCAAGCAGAGAACAGAGAAGTATGTCAAAACCAGGTGGCCACAAAGAGGATCAGGTGACAAGTCCTGAATAGGAATCAGCAGGAACCAAGTAAGAGGATGCACTCAAACCTTCATTTCATTCATTCAGCAAACATTTACTGACTGCCTGCTAAGTGCCAGGCATCATTCTAGGACGGGACCAAACACTGAACAAAGCAAATCCCTGCCCTCATGGGGTTTATATTCTCATGGGAAGACTGAAAATAAACACGTAAATATATCATTTATAATGTAATATGATCTAAAATGAAAAAGACTAGCCAGGCGTGGTGGCACACACCTGTAGTTCCAGCTACTTGGAAGGCAGAGGCAGAAGGATCGCCTGAACCCAGCAGGTTGAGGCTGCAGTGGCCATGAGTGTGCCACTGCACTCCAGCCTGGACAACAGAGTGAGACTTTGACACAAAAAAAACATGAGGCACTGTACCCAGCCTGTCCCCATTTTATAGACAAAGAAATTGAAGATCAAGCTGGGCTCGGTGGCTCAGCCTGTAATCCGGCGCCTTTGGGAGGCTGAGGTGAGTGGATTGCCTGAGCCCGCGGGTTCGAGACCCACCTGGGCAACTTGTTGAGACCTCATCTCTACAATAAATCAAAAATTAGCTGGGCGTGGTAGCGCGTGCCTGTAGTTCCAGCTACTTGGAAGGCTGAGGCAGAAGGATCGCCAGAGCCCAGCAGGTCAAGGCTGCAGTGGCCGGGAGCAGCCACTGCACTCCAGTCTGGGTGACAGAGTGAGACTCCAACTCAAAAAAAAAAAAGAAATTGAAGATCAATTGAGTAAGTCAGATTTCCAACTAATGACCATGTGTTTTTCCTACATGATACTATTTCCTAGCAAAATATTCTCTTCTTTTAAACTTTTGGTATTTCCTCCAAAACAGAAACGCTTACCCATAATCTACAGGAGGCCCACAATCCCTCCCCAAATGTAAGTAAATGTTTATGTATAGATCTGTTTATTTAATATTTACTAATATGGATACTAGTTGACACAACACCAACTGTGTTCAAGGTGCACTGTTACGCTGCTAGAACTCAGAACAACCCTATAATATAGGTACAGTTATTACCTTTTTCTTTTTTCTTTCTTTTTTTTGAGTTGAAGTCTCACTCTGTCACCCAGACTGTAGTGCAGTGGCATGCTCCCGGCCACCGCAGCCTCAACCTGCTGGGATCCGGCGATCCTTCCACCTCAGCCTTCCAAGTAGCTGGAACTACAGGCGTGCGCTACCATGCCCAGTCAATTTTTTTATTTATTGCAGAGATGAGGTCTCGCCAAGTTGGCCAGGCGGGTCTCGAACCCGCAGGCTCAGGCAATCCACTCACCTTGGCCTCCCAAAGTGCAGGATTACAGGCTGAGCCACTGAGCCCAGCCAATTATTATCTTTTTCTAAAAAAAAAAAAAAGAGATGGTGATGCTGATGCTCAGAACAATGCAGGAACTTGTCCAAGATCACACAGCAAGCAAGTGGTGAAACCAGGACTCAGCCTCAGGCAGGACTATGCTCCTGTGTTGTGTACATTTCTGTCTCCCTATTTGTGTTTGTCTATTTAATATTAGGGGAGCTCCACAGCTACCACCATCAGTTTCTCAAAAGGGGTCTCAGAGAGAAAAGGTTAAGTACCACTTTAGAGTAACAGGACTTCTTGCTCCTGGTGTAAGATGCACAGGTGAGGGAAGTTTGATCATCCCCTCTAGAGCTGAGTATCAAAACAGAGTCCCATAGGGTGTGGTGGCTCATGTCTGTAATCCCAGCACTTAGGGAGGCGGAGGCAAGAGGATTGCCTGAGTCCAGGGGTTCAAGATCAGCCTGGAAAATATGGTGAGAACTCGTTTCCACAATAAATCAAAAAATCAGCCAGGTGAGGTGGTGTGCACCTGTGGTTTCAGCTACTTGGAGGGCTGAGGTGGAAGGATCGCTTGAGCTGGGTGGGTCAAGGTGATGGTGGCCGTGAGCGTGCCACTGCACTCCAGCCTGGGTGGCAGAGTGAGACTCCGAATCAAAAAAAAAGAGAGCACCCCTGATCTGCCCAGCATGCAACCTTAGATACTTAGCTTTTAAATTAAAAAAACAAAGACATAACATGGGCCATTCTGTAAGAAGAACATGGCAGCCGGGCTCGGCGGCTCAGCCTGTAATCCCGCGCCTTTGGGAGGCTGAGGTGAGTGGATTGCCTGAGCCCGCGGGTTCGAGACCAGCCTGGGCAGGCCAGACCTCATCTCTACAATAAATCAAAAAATCATCTGGGCATGGTAGCGCATGCCTGTAATTCCGGCTACTCGGAAGGCTGAGGTGGAAGGATCGCCGGAGCCCAGCAGGTTGAGGCTGCGGTGGCCGGGAGCAGCCACTGCACTTCTGAGCAACAGAGTGAGACTTCAACTCAAAAAAAAAAAAAAAAAAGAAGAACATGGCAAAGAAAAGGAACACCTGCCAGGAAGGCTCCTTAGTTCGGAGAAAAATGACCTTAGTCTCAAGCCCCAGTTCCTAGTCCAACTTTATGGGACCATAGGGGTCCCACTATTCCCAGGACAAGAAGGGATCCGCCGCTCACTCAACCCCATTACAGGGG
Source organism: Cephalopachus bancanus (assembly GCA_027257055.1). Taxonomy (NCBI): domain Eukaryota; kingdom Metazoa; phylum Chordata; class Mammalia; order Primates; family Tarsiidae; genus Cephalopachus; species Cephalopachus bancanus. The sequence continues at coordinate 925,360 of JAPVLO010000483.1, forward strand.
CACACTCACTCTTATTCAACTGAATCGAAAGTTCCCTTCTGGCAAGACCAGTTTCCGAGCATTCCTCACGATACCCACGGTGTGAGAGACATTACAGCCTAACAGCCAGAAGCATCGGCTTCCGAGTTAGACATGGATGCAAATCCTAACTCTTCCTAGGTGTAAATTTGAGCAAGTTACATAAGCTCTCAGCTATAAAATGGCGATGACATTATCTACCTAATAGGTTTACTTTGTGGATTAAATGAAATACTGTCGCGTACGTAAAGCACTGGGCCCAGTGCCTCACACATAGTAAGAGAGCAAGATGTGGTAGTTACTGTTATTTATCACCGTCGTTGTTGTTGGCCTAGCACAGAGATGCACACAGACCTCGGGGGCGGGGTCTCCACGGGAAAGGGGTCTCCTGGGGGAGTTTCTCCAGCCGTCCTACAACCTGCCTCAGGCCCGCGAGGCCCCCACAGCGCTCCACCAAGGAGGCTTCCCCGGCCAGAGCTCACAGAAGGGCCCTTTCCCAATCGCACCTCGCGCTCGCGCTCGAGCCGGGCCCCTTCCCCAGGACGCCTCAATTCCGTCCCGCCCGCCGAGGACACGGGCTCCAAGTTACCATTTTCTTGCTCTCGGTGCCACGGTTCGCCTGCCTCGACATGGTGCCGGCCGCCCCGCCCCGTCTCGCTCGGCGACCCCTTCAGACGCCGTTCAACCCAGCCGCTGCCCCTCCGCCTACAGGACAGACCGGCACTGACTCATTGCGTCTGCGCGACCAGCCGCGGGGCACCACGGGACTCGTGGTCCGGCCGACGAGGGTAACTCCGCCCAACAAACGCCGGACTACAACACCCAACAGCCCCTTTGGCAGCACGGCCTCTTAGCACAATTGAACTACAACCCCCGGAGTGCTCCGCGCGCGCCGGTCTCGAAGAGCCTGGGCTGCATTCTGGTCGCTAGGTGGCGTCCGCAGCCTTCGGTAATCCTGTATCATCCACTCGGTTCTCCCTCCTCTCCCTCCCCCAACGTTCGCTCAGAGATGCTCCACAAATTCCTCTCTCGCCGGGGTTGGTCTTGGAAAGTCCCATTTTCGAGCTAGCTTCTTCCGCTCTTGCAATTCAGAGCCAGAATCCCAAGATGTCCCAGAAACTAGCAATGTCTTTCACACAGATTTGGCGTCTTCGTTCTAAAAATATTTAATGACCACCTACTACGTGCCTAGCATTCCACTAGTGTCCTCTTCAAACTGTCATCTGTTCCCAAACACCAAAGGCAGCCAACACCTACATGCTACCACATGTGGTCTTGTGATGGAATATGCAGTCTTTTTTTTTTTTTTTTTTGAGTTGGAATCTCACTCTGTCGCCCAGACTGGAGTGCAGTGGCCGCTCCAGGCCACCGCAGCCTCGCCTGCTGGGCTCCAGCGATCCTTCCGCTTAGCCTTCCAAGTAGCTGGAACTACAGGCACGCGCTACCATGCCCGGTTAATTTTTGATTTATTGTAGAGATGAGGTCTTGCTAAGTTGCCCAGGCGGGTCTCGAACCCGCGGGCTCAGGCGATCCACTCACCTCAGCCTCCCAAAAGCGCAGGATTACAGGCTGAGCCACCGAGCCCGGCTTGGAATATCTAGTCTTTTAGATAAAGTTCAAGTCATTTTCTCCCCCACCCTCCCATAGAACAGCTATACTGCCTGGTTCCCAGGAAAAAAAGATTGCCAGCTGTGTTGGCAGTCAGTTCCGATTTCTAATCCTAGCTTTGCCATTCCAGTTTTTTATTTTTAGAGTTGGGGTCTTGCTCTGTTGCCCAGGTTGGAGTATGGTGGCATGATCATGACTCACTAAAGCCTCGAACTCCTGGGCTCACACGATCCGCCTGTCTCAGCCTCCAGAGTAGGTGAGACTGCAGGCACAAGCCACAGCACCATGTGAAAAAATTTTTTGTAGGATCTCACTTTTTGCCTAGGCTGGGCTTGAACTCCTGGCTTCAAGTGATCCTCCTGCCTCAGTCTCCCAAAGTGGTGGGATTACAGGCGTGAGCCAGGCTCAGTCATTATCATACCCTTTTCCCGGCACAGACATTTTGGGGCCTTCCCAGAGACAGTGACCCCTGATTCCCTCTCCTGTATAATGTTCCAGGGAGGAAGCTGAGAGCTCTGAGAAGGAACATGAGGGTCAGCTGGGGTGGGGGAGGAAAGCAGGGGTCCTTTAGCCCCCAGAGGCCAGCCCAGCTAGAGAAGAGCCTCTCACATTCCCAGGAGAGAGGACAGCTGAGGTGAAAGCTGCAGTTGGCCGGCCTGTCTGTCGGCCGGGGCTCCTCCCTGCCGGCTGCCCTTGGCTGCCCACAGAAACCTGAGTCACAGTCAGGCCGGCTGCCCGACCCCACCCAGCCCACTGTCACGCTGGGCGGCTCTGGGGAGACTAGAGGTGGAGCCTCTCCCTGCCTGTTTCGCAGCCTCTGAGATTTTTTCCTCTCGCTGGTGACTCCCCCTCTTGGCGTCTTCCTTTTGGGGACTCATTCTTGCAGTGTCATCAGTCCTGAATTAAGGGAGGGGGTGGGGTTCATCTCAGGTTGATCTATATGTCTCCTCCTTGCTCAAATGGATCTTAAAAGTCCCTTAGCTGCTCCAAGGGTTCTCAGTACAGTTTCCATCATTCTCAAATCCCAATCTCTCCCCACCACCTCTAGGGACCAGGACATTTAGGAACACCAGACGCTCCCTCCCTGTTATTATCTACTTCTTCCTAGAAAAGAACAGTGTCTTGTCCCTATCAGGGGCTCTATACAAAGATTCCCCTTCCTAAGAACCCAAACAACTGAGCCCATTTAGTCCTGCATCTGAGTTCTTTTTTTTTTGGAATTGGAGGCTTACTCTGTCTCCCAGGCTAGAGTGCAGTGGAACACCACTGCAGCCTTGACCTGCTGGCCTCAGGCGGTTCTTCTGCCTCAGTCTTCCAAGAAGCTGGAACCACAGGCACACACCACCACACCCGGCTAATTTTTGATTTATTGTAGAGATGAGGTCTCACCAAGTTGCCCAGGCTGGTCTTGAACCCATGGGCTCAGGCAATCCTCTCAACTCAGCATCCCAAAGTGCTGGGATTATAGGCCTGAGCCACCATTCCTGGCCTGCATCTGAGTTCTCCCCCAATCCCATTGCTGTCTGTTCCTCCACCTCCCCAAGGGCTGGAGGAGGAGGGGCTGCTGGTGTCACCACTGCCTGGAGGACACTCCCTACTCCCAGCTCCAGAGAGTGGGCCCTGGAGGCTGCAGCTCCCTAGGAAAGCTAGTGTGGGTTAGAGACCACTTCTTGCTGCAGTGCCTTGAGGGTGCGGTGGGAGAATGTGTTGTCTCTGTTCTCTAGGCTGCCCCTACCATGAGGCCCCACCCACTTCCTGCAGGACTTTGTGGGTGTGGAGGCAGCACCCAGGACCTCCCATCTCCTGAGAGATTCATATCTCTGTGTCAAACCTCCCAGTGATTTCCTTCACCTCTCCATCGGGCTCATCCTGGACTCTGCTCCACCAAACCTAGGAGGTTGTTAATGCTCTTGCCTTCCTCCCCCTAGAGGAATCAGGATGGGGACTTTTTTTTTTTTTTTTTTTGAGTTGGAGTCTCACTCTGTCACCCAGACTGGAGTGCAGTGGCCGCTCCCGGCCACCGCAGCCTCGACCTGCTGGGCTCCGGCGATCCTTCCGCCTCAGCCTTCCAAGTAGCTGGAACTACAGGCGCGCGCTACCACGCCCGGCTGATTTTTTGATTTATTGTAGAGATGACATATTTTTGATCCTCATTCTCTATGACCAGCCCCCAGCCCCAGCCCAGTTAGTGGTGAGACTAACAGCTCACTTATGTCTGTTTTGGGGCTACAGGGGAGGCTACAGAGTTCCCTGCCCCTTGGTGGAAGATGGCAGGGTATGCTGTTGTGGCTTCAGCCCCTGATGTTAGGGCTTCAGCCAGTGCCCCACTTACTCCTTCTCTGGGATGTCTAATATTTGTGGGGCCATGTGGAGCTCCATACATTGTCACCCAATCCCAAAGTCAGAGAGAGACACCCTCTTGTCTGCTAGGGCCTGGGATCTGTCATGGATCCTGGCCAGTTAGGAGGAGAATGGAGAGGAGCCCACTTCCTCCGTCTACATACATGACTCCATCAGTCCCGGGATACTTGTGTGCACCAGGCTTCCCTTCAGCCATCCTCCCCGATTCCCTGTGCACTCATCAGCTGTGCAGGAAGCCTTCCCGGCTGGCCAGGAGAATGTTCCCTTAAGTTGCCTAATTCCCAGATACACTGCTGGACTCCAGCACCAGCAACTTTGAAGGGGGTTAAAGTGCCTCCACCCTTAGTAGGGAAGGGTTCCACAGTCTTTGTACTATAGACATTTTGCATCTGATAATTCTTTATTGTGGGTGGTGGTCCCATGCATTGTAGGATGTCAAGTGGCATCCCTGTCTTCTATGCACTAGATGCCAGGAACACTCCAAGTTGGTCTCTAAACATTGCTAAACATCCCCTGGGGGACAGAATTGCCTTTGGTTGAGAACCACTGGTGTAGGCTAATACCACACACTGTCTCTTGTCAGTGAGCTCCCAAAGTCAACCTCAGATAATTAAACAATAGGTTTCCAGTTGTAAAGTGCCCTTTACCCCTTCCCTATTGAAGAACCTCATGGTCTTCACAGCTCCCATGTTCTATATTTCCAAGTTAACAGGCATTCGAGTCCTCCTACATGGGCCGTCCTCAGCCTCTCTGCTCCTTTCTAGCTGCCATCTCTCCCTCCTCTAGTCTTGAGCGCTAGTCACTGTGGGTATCTCACTATTCCTAACCATCCATCTTTATCCCTGCAGGAACTTCAAGACCAGGGGTGGCAGGTGAGGGAGGAACCATCCCAGAGGGTTGGGTTCTGTTCCAGAATTCTCTTGAGTCTAGTCACTGCCTGGCTCAGGGTGGGCTTGTCCAGTTCTAGAAGAGGCAAGCCTTGAGGTCTCTGACTTTACAGAGGACTGTCATCGACTCCATCACCCACATGGTACCCTCACCCTACAGATGTGATGGCTGACAGTAAAGATGGGGGCTCTGTTCCTCATCCTAATCCGCTTTTACTCCACCAAAGTCTTTATCATCATACTTATTTATTGAGCACTTCTATGCCAGGCTCTGCGCTAAGCACTTCATCTGCATTACCCTGTTGAATCTTTACGTGATACCTCATGACACTATTACTGGGTTTCAGAAAAGTTAAATCACTAGCTCAAAGTTACCAGCTCCAGCTGCAGGCCTTCTCCATCATCCAAAGTTTTGGGGCTGGAGGGAACACTCTTCCCTCCCCAGGCCCTCCCAAGAGGGTCCAAGCCTCCAGCTACTCCCACCTCCCAGGACAGGCTGCTCCCAGGTTGCCTGAGACCCTGACCCTTTTGTTCCCCATCCTCTCCCTCCAAATGTCTGCTTTCTGGAGCTGCTAAAAGGAAGGCAGCACTGGCGGGAAGAGGAGCAGGCGGGTGGTGGCGGGGGGGTGCCTAGCAGCTCCTGGGCCTAATCTCTGGACAATGGAGAACTAGGGAACTGACCCTTCTGGAGGTCAGGACAAAGGGCAGGGCCAGGATGGGAAGGCTCAGCCGCCCCTCCTCCTTCCTCCCCTCTGTCAACCCCTACAGAAGTACCATTATCGATCCACCTTCCCAGCAAGCTCCCCGCTCTGCTCCAGGCTGGGCCGGACTTGGCTTGACGCCCTCACTCAGCTGGCACCAGCAAGGGAACGGGGTCCACTCCAGAGGGGAGTCAAGAGGGGCCACCGCCCCACCCCCCCGACAGACCACAGAGAGAAAATTCTTCTGGGGAGATTGGCGGGGTCGTCTGGTGGGGGTGGGGGAGGTTCAGGCCCAGGACCACCCAGTTTGGAGCCGGGAGGGACCCAGCAGATTAGAGACCTGGTAAAGCTGTAGTGCAGGGCTGTAATTACCCAGAGGAGCAGGGAAGACACCAACCCCAGGATGCTGGAGGAAGGGCGGCGGCAAGGCTCCCAGACCTCTCTCCGCCTCTGCCATCACCAGGGGAGACAGCGCGTAGTAGCCCCCTCGAGGGTCTCATTCTGACTTTCCTTCAAGCCTCCCGCCGGTCCCCCGGGGCTGGTTTTGTTTGAGGTGGGTTTGGGCGGCAATTCAGACGTGAAGCTACCGTCTCAGCCCAGAGCCAGCGCCCCCAAGCTCCAGGGTGAGATGGGGGAGCCCCAGCCCCACTCCCCCAGTCTTGGCGGCGGGTGAGTCACCCGAGCGCTCCCTACATAGTCTTCTCGCGCTGCGGCGCGTACCAACGCGGGGCCGCAGGGGGAGGCAGCTCGACCCGCGTCCTCCCGGAGCCCAGGCGCCCGCCCCGCCGCGCCCACCGGAGAGGCGTCGGGAGGCCCCGGGCGTCGTGCTCCAGAGCAGGGGCTGGCGGGCGGCGCGGGGGCGCGGCGGCTCGGTCCCGGGACGCTGCGGGGGAGGCTCCCCCCCGCGTCGTACTTGGTACGCGCCGCCGGAGAGGCCAGGCCCAGCCCGGGCGGTACAATAGGGTTGGGCCGCGGCGGAGACTCGGCCGGCGCCGGGCAGCGAGCGGGATCGCGGCCGGAGCCGAGAGACACCGGACAACCGGCGACTCCAAGCCTCGCAGGCCACCTGCCTCAGCCCTTCCCGGAGCGCCCCCGCCTCCCAGTCGTGGCCCGCCGGGTCGGGCCGGGCGTGATGCGCCGCGGGACCCCTGTCCTGGCCGTTGGCCGCCGCCGCCGCCGCCGCTGAGACCCCCAAGACCCCTAGTGACGCCGCAGCCATGGAGAGCGGCCCGCGTGCCGAGCTGGGTTCGGGTGCACCCCCAGGTATGCCAGGAGCTCCGCAGAGGCGAGATGGGGGGAGGTCGAGGGACCGCAGGGAGGCCGAGGGTGAGGCCGGCCGGCTGGACGGGGACCCCTCCCCCGCCGCGCCTCTGACCCCTTGGAAGTTTAAAAATAAAGGCTGCGGCGGCGGCGGCGGCCCCGGGCTACCGACGCATCTTCTGACAGCTGCCCCCTCCCCCACTCTGGGCGCCGGACGCGCTGGGCGTCGGGATCCGCCGGGAGCCCGCTCCGGAGTTGTTGGGGTGACCCTTCCGCCCCAGCTTGGAGCCATTTCGGCTTCCCCCGCCCCCACCTCCCTTCCCGATCCACCCCAGGCCCTGAAGATCCTCCTCTACAGAGCTGGGGCTTCCGTCCCCTTCCCGATCCCCCGTGGCACATGTGACCCCAGCCTGAATGTGTGTCGAGGGTGCAGACTGTCAGGCCTGGCGCCGAGCAAAGCAGGGCCTAGGCCCTGGCGCCCCTACCCCCTCAGGCCCCGGCCTAGACCTCGCCCCCATTCCATCCGTCCAGCTGCCGCGCAAAGGGCCTGTTGCTGCTGCGGGCGGGCTGGGCGGGGAGGGGTGGGGAGAGGGAGGTCTCTAGCGGCGGCTGCCAAGTAACCCGCCGGATAAAGGCGAGGGGGAGGGGGAGGCGGCATTGTTTGGGGCGAGGGCGGGAGCTGGGGAGTGGGCCGCCTCCCCTGCAGCCCGGCCTACTCCGGAGCCCACCCAGCCCGATTTGGGGAGGAGGGGGACAGAAGTAAATCTGCTTATTCTGCCCAGGCCCTCTGGGCCTGAATCTCTCACTGGAGAGTGAGGCAAAGACTCAAAGCCGGCACTCCGGGGACCTGCCACATCATTCCTAAGCCAGAGGCTTTTGATACCTCCTCCCCCTTACTGTCTTTCAAACTCGTGTTCTCTCTCTCTCTCTCCCTCCCTCCCTCCCTCCCTCTTTCCCCACACCCCGGACCACCAAAGCTCCCCTCCCCTCCCTCACCCCACCAACCAAGAGTGTCCAGGACTTCTGCAAATCCCATTCCATCTGGGAGCAGCTGATGAGGGGGTGGGGACAGGTTTCTGGGTGGACCTGGTGTTGGAAGGAGACAATTTCTCTTTTCCTTTCTTCCTGGAAGGGGAGGGAAGAACATGATCACTGAGGACCCAAGTTGTGTTTCCAATGACTCAGGGAAGAGGTGACCCCATCCCCACACCCCCATGGAGTCCTGAACCTAATCCTGTCACCTCCCTGCCCCCTGGGGCATAGGCCCAGGATGAAACAGTGTCCGTGGGTGTGGAGAGCCCAGGATAAGGTGGAGCCACTTGGCTGTGGGTGGGCTCCTCCCTGTGCCAGCATGGGTGCTTCCAGGGGACTGTGTGGGTGTGGGAGCTGGGAGAACACTGAGGGGAGGCCACCATCAGACCAGTGGGTTTCAGGAGGTTTGTAGGCTATACTGGAAGCAAGGGTGCCTGGGTCTTTCTTGGGTTGGCTGAGCCTGAGAGGGGGCCCAGCCTGAGTCCATCTCTCAGCACCTGAGGGCCCTGACACTGGTGTGTCCATGCGGGCCTGAATGGGGTGGTGACTGGGATACAGAGAGCCTGAGCTAATGGCTAGTTTATAATCAAGGCACTCGAGTTACCTGAACTACATATGAGGGCATGGATGGGATGCTTGGCTGTACTTGGGAGACTGGGGTGGGGGCCTGCAAACGAGGGTCCTGGATTGGGAAGACTCCTCTGTGCACAGCGATCTAGATGGCTTTACATGAGAACCTGGATCAGGATGGTGGCTGGCCCCTACACAGAGAGAAGTCGAAGGTGACAGAAGTCCCCTATGAGGAGAGGGCTTTCTGAGAGTAAATGTCGCACCCACACATGTACTGTGTGAGAGTCTGAGGCCTGAGTCCGAGTCTCTGAGAGCATGTGACATGATCCCTGCCCCCTTTTGAGTTCCCTTTTTGCATTTGCACACTGAGTAGTAACAGGAGGCAGCATAGAGCAAGGGACAAGTGTCGTGCCCACTTTGGGATCAGAAGACCTGGATGGAAGTCCCAGTTTGCCATTTACTGGCTGCTGGACTGTGGAGCAAGTGACTTACCTCCTGGAGTCACAGCTTCTGCTCCTGGAAAATGGGGGTAGTGCTGTCAATCTCGCGGGGTTAACATGAGGGTTAAAGATGATGTAACCAAAGGAACCTGGCACACAGACATCAGCCACCCACAATAAAGTGTTATTACCATTATTGTGGTTATGTTCATTGGAAGTGGTGCCAGCAGGGAGGTATGGAATATGGGGGAGGGTGTTGAGAGTCACTCCATAATTCACTACTGTGTGACCTCAGGTAAGTTGCTTAACCTAAGTCTTAAGGTTTTCCTCTGTAAAGTTAGAATAATGCTAGAAATTTTCTCATAGAGGCCTTGGGATCATTAAATTAGATGAACACATATAACGCAGACTAGGCCCTGGCACATAGTTGGTGCTCAATAAATACTAGCTATTCGTTTTTGTTATTATTTTTAATTCCTTCACAGGTCTGAGGAGGAGATGTGATTGACTAGAATTTCAGGGGGTAAATGTAGGACAGAGGGCAGAAGGGAGGGGAGTTCTAGGCAGATATGAGCCAGGATGTGTCTGGCGAATAGAGGGCCCCCAGTATCTGAAATGGGGCAGTAGGAAGAGAAGACCCAAGAAATGGGTGCAGCCAGCTGTCCAGCACACCTATACTGATGCCCCACCACGTGCCAGCTCAGTACAGGCTGTGTGGATGGCCGAGAAGTGAGTCAGACAGAGTCCCTACCCTTGGTGAGCTCTCAGCTCACATCTGGAGAGCTCTTGACTGAGGAGGCAGACATGTACACTACAGGGAAACCAGGCAGAATGGTGACACAGTGGACAGTGGGCTCTGTTTGTGGAAGACTTCACTGAGGAGGAGGCATTTGAGGTAGATTTGAGAGGATGAGCAGAATTTGGAGAGACTGGCCCAGTGGGCCAAGACTATAATGCAACAGCTAGCCTATCTGGCTTCTCCCACTGACAGCTTCCCAGCCTGTCCTGGGGCTGGTGAGCCCAATAATGAGGCCTCTAATGAGCCCCTAATGTGCAGTCATGCATTTGCAAATGAGGACAGGGCGCTCGACTAGCTCCCACCCCCTTTTTCCCCAGGATGGGGGGCAGGGTTGAGGGAAGAGGAAAGGGGGTAAAAGTTGGGCCCAGACTAGAGTGGCAGCATTTGAGGGCCGCCAGGGTAGGTCTAAGGTCTAACCAGGGCTGGAAGTTAGGCTGCAATCAGTTGGGAGCCATGTCCTTGGGTCCCTGCCGGGCTGTGGGGCTAGGGAGGGAGCCAACCAGCCAGGCTCAGATAATGCAGCTTTGTTGGCTGGTGGTAGCTCTGCCTGGCACCCTGGGGCACAGCCTCCAGTGTTTCCTCCTCACCTCTCAGCTGCAGCTCTGCCCTGAGGGGAGCAGAGAACATGGTCAGGGGTAGGGAACACGGTGTTGCTGCCCCATTAGTGCTCCTCACTCTCCAGAAGAGGGGAAGATGTGGTATAGACTCCCCAGGGGAACAAGTGATCTCCCACTTGTTATCGCCCTTTCCATGTATTAAGGGCCTTCTCTGTGCCAGACACAGTGTTCAGTGTGTCATGGTCATGCACATTGTCTCATTTGTTCTTCATGACAATCCCATGAGTAGGGAGGGACTAGTATTATCCCCATTTTGCAGGTGAGGCTCAGAGACATGCAGTCATTTGCCTAAAGTCACACAACTAGGAACTGGCAGAGGCAGGATTTGAACTCAGGTCTGCCTGACTCTAAAGTTTGCACCAATCTTCTATGCTGAATTATCATGGCCAAGCCAGCGAGTGACAAAATCTGGCTCGCTTCCCTTCCATAAGTGGTCTTCTGTGGGCATCCTGGTCTTGGGGACCCCTGGGTCCCTTGTGAATCCTACCAGGTTGGGGTCTAAACAGTTGGACCAGAAGGCGGCTCTGCACCCAGGTGGCGGTAATAGTCTGGCATGTGGGCCATTTCTAGGCTTTGGCCTGAGGTTAGGCTTCTGCCTTCAGCATGTGGGCAACAGCCTGAGCAGCCCTGAAGGGGCTGTGGGAGGGACGTGGTGGGGCCTGAGCTGCGGGATAGGGTCATTTCCTGCCGCCTAAAATAACAGGAAGTGGGTGCTCCTGATTGGAGGCTGGGAACAATGGCTGCCAGACGGGCCAGAGTGCTCCTTTAGAGCTGCAGTCTCAGTTGGGTTCCCGGCTGTATCACCCACAGAAGCCTGTGGCCTGGCCCCAGTGCCCTGCTGCAACCACTGGGGCAGGCCACCCCCTCCTAAGGCAGTCCCCCCCACCCCCCGCACTGGGCTTAGCCTGTCCAGACCGAGAGTAATGCTGCCCCCTAAGGGTCCCTCCTATCCCAGCCCTACAATTAGACATCCCCAGAGTTTGTCCTTTCTACCCACTCCCTTCTCTCCCAGCCCAGATCTCTTCACAAGGAGAGGAAACCCAGAAACCTGTCCCCACTGGGTATAGACTGAGGGTGAAGACAGTCACACTGATTCGGGTCCAAACCCCAGCTTTGCTACTCAAGCTGTGGGGCTTAAGCAAGTGTCTTAATCTCTGAATCTGTTTCCTCATTTGTAAAATGGGGTAATAATATCTACCTCATAGGATTGTGGCAAAGATTAAATGAACTAATGAGTTTAAAGTGTTTAGCTGTGCCTGACAAAAGCATTAGCTGTTGCTGTTGTTAATCGGACTTTCCCTGGGCCCAGAGAAAGAAGTGCCCAGAAGGGGCAGGGCAGAAGTGACCTGGATGAGGCTGTGTAAATATACTGGGGACATTGTGTCTCTGTGTGCTTTGTGTGTCTCTGAGGCTTCGTCTATGCCTCAGGGGGGGATGCCTGGTGCCATACGTGGGTGTGGGTGTGTATCTGTCTATCTATCTCAGGATATGTGTAGAGTTCAGAATCTCAGTAAGTCTATTTCGTGTGTGTGTGTGTGTGTGTGTGTGTGTGTGAGAGAGAGAGAGAGAGAGAGAGAGAGACAGAGAGACAGAGAGAGAGAGAGAGACAGAGACAGAGAGAAAAAAGAATGTTTTGTCTCTCGTCATTATGCGGGCTGTGTCTCTTTCTCTGTTGTGTGTATATGTCTGTCTCCCTGCATGTCTTTGTCTTCTGCCTGCCTCTCTCTGTCTTCATTTATTTGGTCTGGTGTCACCGCCACCTAAGAGCTGCTGTGAAAACCAGGAGGGCTCTTGCTGGAGGTACTGATCTCTATCCTGTGTCCTCTCTCTACCTCCTGCCTCTGCCTCTCCCGAGCTCTAGCCTAATGCCATCTGTACACTCCTCCCCTCATCCCAGCTCTCACCTAGGTACTCCCTTGCTCTGCCCCTGGAGGTGGGCTGCGGTCCCCCACCTCCGGCCCAGGTACCTCACTTCCTGCCTTCTGGTGGCCAGCCTGGGCAGGAGCCTTCCCTGCATTCCTGCGCTGTGAGCTCAGTGCCTGCTTGCCATACCTAAGCCCTTCACTTTTGTGGGGAAACCTTCCTGGAGGAGCCACTGAGTCACTTCCGTCTTCAGGGAACAGGCAGGAGCCTCAGGGAGAAGTGACGTGACTGCCTACCAGAATAGCATGACATAAGGGTTTTGTCATCAGACTAGCCTGGGTTCAAATCCTACCTCTGACACTGACACGAACAATCCACTTACTCTTCTGAGGAACAGTTTTCTTACCTGTGAAATGGGGGCCAACATACTTTCCCTTAGGGTTGTCATAGGAGTTACATGAGATAAGGGAAAGTGCCTGCTCTAGGGTAGGGCTTCAGTAAATTAGTTTGTTTCCCTTCCTGGGCTTAGGACTCTGATATGATATGACATTTAGGGTTTAGAGAGACTAGGTTTTGGAGCATCTTGGGGGTCTGACTATACGCTAGCTAGGTAGCTTTCTTTCTTTTTTTAGAAAGCAGGATTTACTGAGAGAATGGAAAAGCTCCCACAGTGGGAGGGGACCCGAAGGGGTTTCCCTGTAGCTTTTTTATAGTAGCCCCATCCATCCATCCATCCACCCACCCAGATGCTCATTAAATAGAAACAGAACCCCCACTCTGGGCCAGGCAGGTCCTGGATAAGGCTCTGGGTCTGCAAAAAGGACTAAGACCTTCTTAAGAATCTCTTCTCTCAAGTTCTCCCACAGACAGGGGCAGGGGATGCCAGGCAAACAGAAAGCTAGGTTGAGTTATCAGTGTTGTGGGAGGAACATTTGGCCCAGTAGGAGCTCTTGGGATGGGAGGAGGGAGGGACTGCCAGCTCCCAGAGGAAGCAAATGGGGAGTTAGCACCCTGAGATGTGACAGTCCCCCTGAGGGACTTGGCCTTGAGCTTTCTGCAGACCCCAGGTGCAGTCCCTTTTGGGGCTTCTGGGAAGACAGGACTTTATCACCCCACAATGCAACCAGCTCCTGCACCTTTGCCCTGCTAATGCTCTCTGTGCCGAAATAAATACAAACTGTCTTTTTTTCTTTTGGTTAGAAAAAGTTTATTTAGAAGGTAAATTAGAGGAAAAGGGTGGATCCATCTCCTCAAGATTAAAGAGGAGCCGAGCACTGAAGTGTTTGGCCACAAACTCTGTCTTTTATCTAGTTCTTTTTTTTTTTTTTTTTTTTTTTTTGAGTTGGAGTCTCACTCTGTCGCCCAGACTGGAATGCAGTGGCCGCTCCCGGCCACCGCAGCCTCAACCTGCTGGGCTCCGGCGATCCTTCCGCCTCAGCCTTCCAAGTAGGCGGAATTACAGGCGCGCACTACCATGCCTGGCTGATTTTTTTATTTATTGTAGAGATGAGGTCTTGCTGCCCAGGTGGGTCTTGAACCCGTGGGCTCAGGCAATTCACTCACCTCAGCCTCCCAAAGGCACGGGATTACAGGCTGAGCCACCGAGCCCGGCTATCTAGTTCTTAACAACCACTCTGCTAGATCTCAATGTAGCAAAAATCAAACTGACAGTGGCTAAAACCTCACAATCTGGCATAGATAAAAAATAAGATAGAATTAAGTCACCAAAAAATCACATTTGATGGGAATAATCAGAAATGTGTTCACCACATTGTATAGATAATTAACCAAGGAGTTAATCTGGCTGAATATAATTTGTTCCAGATAATACTATCCCAATGACATTTCGTCAGGGTTGGCATAATTCTGAAGAAAATATTTGTATTCAGGGTCAATAGTCTGCCAGGTCACAAGATGAGTTCCAAATGTCCTATTTGCCTCTTGAGAAATTTTTCTTGTTGAGCTGCTGGAGTAAACACTCATTTTTATTAACTTCTACCTGAGTGGCTTAGTCTAGGAAGCTGTTCAGACTTTATTGAGATGGAGTTGTTTTGCTTCCCTTCAAGTGTTTATCCCTTTGCAATAAATTGCCACATGGATTTACTCTTTTTTCTTTTCTTTTTTTCTTTTGAGTCAGGGTCTCACTCTGTTGCCCAGGTTGGAGTGCAGTAGGATGATAACAGCTCACTGCAGCCTCCAACTCCTTGGCTTATGCAGTCCTTCCCACCTCAGCCTCCTGAGTAGCTGGGACTACAGTGGTGTGCCACCACACCTGGCTAATTTTTTTAATGTTTTGTAGAGATGAGGTCTCTATGTTGCCCAGGCTGGTCTCGAACTCCTGGGCTCAAGCAATTCTCCCACCTTGGCCTCTCAAAGTGCTGAGATTACAGGCGTGAACCACCATACCTGGCAGATCTCTTTCCCTATGTACCTGCTTTTTGCTAGGATGGCCTAATAATACAGCATTTGACTCTCATTCTACAGCATTTCATGGCTGTCCCCATGTAATTGGCACTGTGGGAGTTGTGGGTGGTGCAGCAATGAGCAAAGCAGACATGGCCAGCTCTTGCAGGTCTTCCTCACAGTCTAGAAGGAGGCTGACAATAAGGAAAGAACCACACAAGGAAGTGTAAAATTGTTACAGTTCTTCAAGCAAAGGCACATGAAGCCATGACTGTATATAGTGCAAAATCCTGATCAGAGAAGGCTTCCCTAAGGAAATGATGTCTGAACTAAGATCTGAAGAGTAAACAGGAATTAACTCAGAAAAGAGGGGGACGAGCATGTGCAAAGGCCCTGTGACAGAAGAGAGCATGGGTGGCTATCAAAATTAAAAGAAAGTTGCCAGGCACTGTGGTTCACGCCTGTAATCCCAGCACTTTGGGAGGATGAAGTGAGAGGATTGCCTGAGTCCAAGGATTCAAGACCAGCCTGGCCAACCTGGTGAGACTTCATCTGTACAATACATCAAAAAATTTGCTGGATATGGTGGTCCATGCCCGTGGTTCTAGCTACTTGTAAGGCTGAGGCAGAAGCATCACCTGAGAACAGCAGGTCAAGACTGCAGTGGCCGTGAGCATGCCCCTGCACTCCAGCCTGGTCGACAGAGTGAGACTCCTACTCAAAAACAAAAGAAGTCAGTGTGGCTGGAGTTCAGAGAGCAAGTGGGGAACAGGGTACAAGAGGAGATGCAAGAGGGGGATAGGGACTTTGGACTATACTGAACTAGTAGGTTAGGTTCAAGAGTTTTGTGTTTATCTTCAGAGCAATCAGAAGCCACTGATGGGTTTCAAGTGACAAAGAGTGCCTCGATCAGATTTGCATTTACTCTGTTGTGGAGCACAGTGGGAATGGGTGCGGTAGAACAGTGGGAGGACTTTGCAGCCATCCAGGTAAGTGCGATGATAGTGATGATGATATCTGCCAGGGTGGAGTTCATTCATTTCTTTGTTCAACAAATAGTTATGGCACATCTATGGGCCAGACTCTGTTGACCCTGGAGATAAACCAGCTAACAAAATAGACAAAAATTTGTTCCCTCGTGCCAATTATATTCGAGCAATGGGAAACAGTGTTAAAATGGTGTGAATAAAGGCCGGGTGTGGTGGCTCAAGTCTGTAATCCCAGTACTTTGGGAAGCAGAGGTGAGAGGATTGCCTGAGTCCAGGGGTTCGAGACTAGCTTGGGCAACTTGGTGAGATCTCATCTCTACAAATTAAAAAAAATTAGCCGGGTGTGGTGACACGCACCTGTAGTTTCAGCTACTTGGAAGGCTGAGACAGAAGGATTGCCTGAGACCAGCAGGCCGAGGCTGTGGTGGCCATGAGCACGACACTGCACTCCAGCCTGGGCAACAGAGTGAGACTCCAACCCCAAAAAATAAAATAATAATAATAGTAAATAAAATGGTGTGAAGACTTATGGAGAAAAATAAAAGTCAAACAGAAAAAGATACAGTTGAAAAGGGAAGGAGACTTCAACTGCAGTTGGCAGTTTTCAACTAGGCATGGTGGCTCACACCTATAATCCCAGCTCTTTGGTAGGCCAAAGTGGGAGAATCTGAAGCCCAGGAATTTGAGATCAGCCTGGGCAATATAGCAAGACTTCATCTCTAAAAAAATTAAAAAGAAAAATAAATAAATAGGAGGTCAGGGAAGCCTTCCATGAGAAGTGACATCCAAATAAAGACCTGAGGGCAGGCTCAGTAATTCCAGCACTTTAGGAGGCTGAGGCGAGTGGAATCACTTAACCTGATAGTTCGAGACCAGCCCTGGCAACTTGGTGAGACCTGTCTCTACAAGATAAAAAATTTAAAAATTAGCTGGGCATGGTGGCGTGCACCTGTAGTCCCAGCGACTTGGGAGGCTGAGGCAGAAGTATTGTCTGAGCCCAGGAGGTCAAGACTGTGGTGAGCTATAATTGTGCCACTGCACTCCAGCCCAGCCTGGGTGACAGAGTGAGACTCTGACTCAATAAATAAATAAATAAAGTATGGAGGCAAGAGGATGGCCTGAGCCCACAGGCTTAAGACCAGCCTGGGCAATATGGCAAGACCTTGTCTCTACAATAAATCAAAAATTAGCTGGGCATGGTAGCATGTGACTGTAGTTCCAGCTACTTGGAAGACTGAGGTGGAAGGATCGCCAGAGACCAGCAGGTTGATGCTGGGGTGGCCGTCAGTGTGCCACTTCACTCCAGCCTGGGCGACAGAGTGAGACTCCAACTCAAAAAAAAAGACCTGAAGGAGCGAGGGAAGGAGGCATGCAGAATCTGGGGACAGAGAATTCCATGCAGAAGGACAGCAAGTGCAAAGAAGAGGAGGGGAGAGATGTGATCTGAGAGGCTGGGCTGGGGAGGGGGGATCCTGGGGGGCCTGTAGGCCTTTTGGTGACTTTGGATTGTCCTCCCCCTGAGATGGGAGTCTTTGGAGGATTTTGTCAGAGGAGTGATCTGACTTATTTTACTTTTTTTTTGAGTTGTAGTCTCACTGTGTCGCCCAGACTGGAGTGCAGTGGCCGCTCCCGGCCACCGCAACCTCGACCTGCTGGGCTCCGGCGGTCCTTCCGCCTCAGCCTTCCAAGTAGCCAGAATTACAGGCATGCGCTACCACGCCCTGTTGATTTTTTGATTTATTGTAGAGATGAGGTCTCGCTGCCCAGGTGGGTCTCGAACCCGCGGGCTCAGGCAATCCACTCACCTCAGCCTCCCAAAGGCGCGGGATTACAGGCTGAGCCACCGAGTCTGGCTTTATTTTACTTTTTATTTATTTATTTGAGTTGGAGTCTCACCCTGTCGGAATTGGAGCCTCACTCTGTCACCCAGGCTGGAGTGCAGTGCCATACACATGGCCACTGCAGCCTTGACCTGCTGGGCTCAGGCGATCCTTCCTCCTCAGTCTTCCAAGTAGCTGGAACTACAGGTGCATACCACCACACCCGGCTAATTTTTTAATTTATTGTAGAGATGAGGTCTCTACAAATTGCCTAGGCTGGTCTCAAACCCCTAGGCTCAGGCAATCTTCTCACCTCTGCCTCCCAAAGTGCTGGGATTACAGACGTGAAACACCATGCCCAGCAATCAGACTTATTTATAACAGAATCATCCTGGCTACTATGTTGGGAAAAAACCACAGGACAAAGATTGGGAGCAGGGAGTCTTTGATGAGGGCCGATGGGGGCTCTGACCAAGGTGATGGAAGTGGAGATGGTGAGAGGATGTGGAAAGTTTTAAAGATGAAGCCAAAAGGATTTGCTGAGAGATTAGATGTGAGGTATGAGGTAAGGAAGGAGTTTACTCCAAGGCCTGAGAAGTTGAAAAATGGGGTTGCCCTTAACTGAGATGAGGAAAATGGGAGAGGAGTAGACACCAGGGGTGTTAAGTAGGGAGTTGCATGAGCGAAACTGGACCTCAAGGGAGAGGTCTGGGCTGTAGACACAAATTTGGTTGTCATCAGCAGAGTGATGGTATTTAAAGCTGTGAGTCTGGATGAGGTCACCGAAGGAGTGTGTGTGGACAGAAAAGAGGTGACGGCCTCTACTGAGCCCTGGGGCTCTCCAACCATGAGACGTGAGGAAGTTCAGGCGGGGTCAGCAGAGAGGGCTGAGAAGGCACAGCCAGCAAATAGAAGGAGAGCCAGGAGAGTGTGTTGTCTCCAAGGCTGAGTGAGGAGTGGTTCAGGAGCACCCAGGGATCAACTCTGACAAATGCAGCCAATGAGTCAAGTAAGATGAGGGCTGGGAAACTGCCTACTGGATTTAGCAGCGTGGAGGTCATTGGTGTCCTTGAGAACAATGTTGCAGAGCAAAGAGGATGAGGGCCTGGCCAAAGAGGGCTCTTCCCACAGTCTTCAGGGCAGGTGCTGCTTACTGAGTCCCTGCCAGTTCCCAGAGATGATGTGCCTATTCCCCGTCTGTACCAACAACTCCATGAGGGAACTGTGGCTCTGACAGATTCAGCCCAAGGTCCTACCTAGAGCTGGATTCCCACTCAGGCCTGTCTGCCTCTGAAGCCTGTGACCTTCCCGCTCCACTGCATCTGGTGCCCGGATGTAGGTTTCTTCCAGGGCTTGCTCCTCTTCCCTTCCCTCCTCCCAGCTTCCCTGCACATGACTAGTCCGGACCTAGCTGAGGATTCACTGTCTTGTCTGGTGGGTGTGATTTGCCTAGGTATAGACAAACACCCGCCTACTAGTTTTCCTTGCAACACCTGCAGCACGCACAGGTGCTTAGAGAATTGCAATAAACAAGCCTCACCCTCAGCCTTCAAGCCTAGCACTTAGACACCTAGGCTTAAGCTTCAGACAGTCCTTGGTTCAAATTCCGACTCTGCCACTTACTAGTTTAATGACCATCATATAGTAGGTCAAGCCTTGATGACCTCATTTGTATAATGGGAATACAAATCTCCACCTCTCAGAGTTGTGAGGATGCAGGATACATTGCTCAGCTAGTGAGTAGTAAGCACTCACTAAATGGTTGCCACTCATTTTTTTTTTTATCACTGGAGTTGGTAAAGGGGTTTGCAGCTGGCTGG
Source organism: Cephalopachus bancanus (assembly GCA_027257055.1). Classification (NCBI taxonomy): domain Eukaryota; kingdom Metazoa; phylum Chordata; class Mammalia; order Primates; family Tarsiidae; genus Cephalopachus; species Cephalopachus bancanus. Next base: position 944,548 of record JAPVLO010000483.1, read on the forward strand.
AAAGTAGATTGCCAGTGACAGGCAGCTATCTTGCGCTGGTATGGGAAGAGCTAGGGGACTGTTATGGGGCATAGGGGCTGGCAGAGTTGAAGTGGTTGCAGGGAGACAGGACCTCGGCTGGGGCTCTTGGCTAGAGCCCAGGACACTAGAAGGGAAGAAATAAGGGAGAAATAGTGTAAGCCTCAGATAATGTCATTGCATAACACCTGTTCCCCCATACCGCCTTCAACAAGGCAGGAGGGCGTAATGGGTAAGGGTGTAAGGGTAAGGGTTGTGGTGACAGCCACTGGGTTCAAGTCCAGGCTCCTTTACTTACCAGCTGAGTGACCTCAAATTACTTCACGTCACCTTTTTTTGCTTTACTGTCTTCATCTGTATAAAAGCGATATTTATAGCACCTCCTTCATAAATATTGTCAGTGAGGATGAAAACTAATATGTGTAAAAATGCTCTCACTAAATAGATAAATGTCAATGGTTATTATTATAACTAACACTCATCACAATACTGTGAGGTAGGGAATTATCCGCATTTCACAGAAGAGGAGCTGTGCACAGAGCGGGTCTATAACTGGTCCAAGGTCACAAAGTTAATTAGTAGGAAAGCCAGCATTCATATTCAAATAGTCTGACTTCAAAGCCCAAACCCACAGAATTCTCATCTCCCTGAAGAAGGTACTTAGAATCCCAAAGGTGACTCCTTGGGGTTGCCCCCTCCCTGCACACATGTGACATCCTGAGACAGCCAGAATTCCCAGAACAGAGACCCTCATTTGGTGGAGGCACCTGGTAAGAGTGAAATATGCTTCCTTAGATGCATCTTCCTGCCAGCCCTGGTCCTGCTCCCTAAACCCAGGTTGGAGGCTTCATTCACACTGATCTTGTTAGAGCCTGGGCAGTAGCAGCAGATGGCACCAGGGTCCACATGTAGACGTTTCTCTTGAGAGGACTGGAGGCTTCATGAGCCCAACAGGGAAAGGGAGAGAAGCACCGTCTGCTGGCACATGATTTGCGCCAGGCACTTGGCTGACATCCCTCCTAGCTTGGGCTCATCATCCCTGTTTTACAGATGTCAAAACTGAGGCTGAGTGAGGTTGAATGGCTTTGTCCAAGTTTACCTGCTGGGGAAGCAAGCCCTCCCTTCCTGTCTTGGGTGGTGAAATCAGAACTCAGTCCTCATCTGACTGACTCCGAAGCCTGTCTTACAGCTGCCCCAAGGGTACATGAGCATGTCCATGTGTATAAACAAAAGTGTGCACGTGTATATATGCTAACTTATGTGGCTTTCTTACTCGCCACATGGGTGTCTTTTATAGGGTTCCTGGAATAGTCGTGTCTCAGAAGAAATCTGGGTCTGACCAGGAAAAAAAAAAGGGTTACAGAGTGGACATAGCTAGTGGCCAATCCCAGTGGGGATCTTAGCAACAGTCACCCCACTTGAGCCCATGATTATGTCCTTCTCTTGGTCAGTCCCTTTGTGAACAGGCTTTGGGTTGAGCACTATGACCCAGAAGTAAAACAGAAAGGAGAGGAAGGCAGACATGGAAACAAATAATTACCTTTTGGTGTTCCAATCAGTGCTATACATCTGTGAGCCTTTCCAGCAGACCCTGCTCCTGGTTGCCCTTTTGCCTACAATCTTCTCTGCTGAACCTCTCCTCCTTGCTTTGCCAATTCCGCCTCATCCTTTAAATACCAGCCCAGTTATTCCTTTTTTTTTTTTTTTGCGTTGGAGTCTCACTCTGTCGCCCAGATTGAAGTGCAGTGGCCACTCCTGGCCACCGCAGCCATGACCCGCTGGGCTCCGGCGATCCTTCCGCCTCAGCCTTCCAAGTAGCTGGAACTACAGGCACGCGCTACCATGCCCAGCTGATTTTTGATTTATTGTAGAGATGAGGTCTCGCCAAGTTGCCCAGGCGGGTCACGAACCTGCAGGCTCAGACAATCCACTCACCTCAGCCTCCCAAGGCGCGGGATTACAGGCTGAGCCACCGAGCCCGGGTTGGTTGTTATTTCTTCAGGAAGCCCCCCAGGTGTAGGTTAACCATCTCTGCCATTTTGGTGCCCCCAGACATGGTATTTATCTCTATTATAATTGTCCAGCTACTTATCTGTCTGCTCTGCTAGAGAGTGAGCTCCACAGAGGCAGGGATCATGACTGTTTTCTCACCGTTATATTATAAGTATTGGGCCTAGTACATAGAAAGAACTCAATAAACACACATGAATGAATGAATAAGTCAGTTGAGCAAGGGAGACAGCCATACTTTGAAATGATGGCACAGACATACAACCTGACTCTCTCTCCTCTCTTGTGTTGGTCTTTCAGCTGTGATAGCCAGGACCCCCCCAGAGCCAAGACCTTCTCCAGAAGGCGATCCTTCCCCACCACCACCTCCAGTGTCATCCCTGGTCCCTGACACTCCTCCGGACACCCCTCCTGCTATGAAGAATGTCCCTAGTCCTAAGCAGCTTTCACTGGAACCAGAGAGCCCCCCAGACCAGGTCAGGCCTAGGCCAGCCCCCCCGCAGGAAGAGTCTCCTTCCTCAGAAGCAAAGAACAGGGGGCCCACCCCACCAGCCACGGGCCCACGAGATGCCAGGCCTCCACGAAGAAGCAGTCAGCCATCCCCAACAGCAGTGCCAGCCTCCGACAGCCCTCCCACCAAACAAGGTATGTGTGATGTCCTCAGTCCTGTGCCAAACCCCTCAGCTCAGGGTCCTAGCCCCGGATGGTGCCACTTGAGGGAATCCCTTTTGCCCTGGAGGAGGTGGGAAAGGATGCAGGTGAGGCCTGGAGGGAGAGCCTCGATGCTGACTCCTGTTGGAGGAGAACCTTTTGACCTGTCTGTTCTTGTTCCCTCTCCTAAGATGTAAAGAAGGCAAGAGAGAGACACAAACTGGCAAAGGAACGGCGAGAAGAGCGGGCCAAATACCTAGGTGAGTGAGAAGCATCATTTCATCATCGTCATCATCACCATCAACATCCTATTAATAACACTAACACTTCTGGAACACTTAATTATGTGCACTGTACCAAAAGCAGTACATGTATTATCTCATTTTATCCTCAACCCATTTTGAGGAGGAAACAGAGGCTCAGAAAGATGAAGTCATTTTCATCTTTTGTCTCTGTGGCCCAAGCCACAGAACTAGTAGAATAGCTGAGATTCAGACCCAGAAACTGCATCTCACCCCAGATCCCATGCACTTATTCACAGCATGTGGACATCTGACGGAGGTCAGACGGAGCACTCACACGAAAGCACCCATTTCTCCTTTAGCCCTGAGAGCCCATGAGAACAATGGGGGAGACACAGACCTCCCCTGAGGCTGTCTTCAGGAGGCCCTTCAATATGCGGGGGGTGTCTGAGAGTGGAAGCTCCAGCTAAGCCAGCAGGAGAAAGACCCACCCTCTGCTGGGGTAGCAGCAATGACCACTAGGGAGTAGATGCACTTGGCCCAGGCACCCTGTAGAACCCTTCACAGTCCCTGGGCTCCTCTTCCTGCAGCGGCCAAGAAGGCAGTGTGGCTGGAGAAGGAGGAGAAGGCCAAGGCACTGCGGGAGAAGCAGCTACAGGAGCGTCGACGGCGGCTGGAGGAGCAGCGACTTAAAGCTGAGCAACGGCGCGCAGCCCTGGAGGAGCGGCAGCGGCAGAAGCTTGAGAAAAACAAGGTGCGGGATGGGTCTGCATGGATCTGTGTGCACATGGTTCACACGTCTGCATACTGGTGAAGTGTGTAGCCCATCCGTGTTCACCCATGTTCATGCCTGTGCATTATCTGTGTCCATGCTATGTTCACATCTATAGTTGTGACCCTGTGTTACTGTATCTGGGCATCTGTGCAACTGCAGACACCTTTGCTCCCGAATGTGCCACTGTAGGCCCCTGTAATCGCACACTGTCAGCACCTGTATTTGTATTCGTCCCCTGGGTATCTGTTTGTGTGTATGAAGATATGTGTCTGTGTGAGTGTGCCTAGCTCCATCATATAGGTAAAGGCCTGACTTGAGCATTGGTGAGGAAATGAAGGAAATGGTGGCTTGGCCCTACCCAGAGGCTCAGGCTGAAGGGAAAAAATAGCCCCAAGGCCAGGACCCTCAGTGACAGGGGACATGGCCTTGCCCAAGAGCCCCAGGTAGCAGGAGTCACACCCCATCCTCAGAGAAGCAACTCCTACACCCAGGAAATGACTCAAGAACAGTGAAAAGCTCCCCAAGAACAAGTCAAAAAGGATCTGTTGCACATGGTCCTTAATCATAGCAAGGACTTGGTAACCTTGGTTACCTGCAGTGAGTCAGGAAAAGCTTCCGGGGAAAGAGAGGGAGCGAGGCATTGTCACAGGAGGAAGAAGCGCCTCTATCCCAGGTTTGATTAATGTTATGAGCCCAGACTTCTCTCCTCTCCCCACCTCCCCCCAGGAGCGCTATGAAGCAGCCATCCAGCGGTCGGTGAAGAAGACATGGGCCGAAATTCGACAGCAACGCTGGTCCTGGGCTGGAGCCCTGCACCATAGCTCCCCAGGACATAAGACCAGTGAGTGGGCTGGAGGGGCTGGGGGCTGGGTGGGCAAGGCTGGGATCTGGCAAGCGGGGAAAGGGAACAACCTTCCTACAAGGAGTTGACAGCTCCCTGCAGCAGGTGTGCCTTGCTTCATGTGACTTGTGTCTTCTAGAATGGTCTGTAAACCAAACTGTCCCTTCCCAAGGACTTCCACTGTCAAATCAGAGATGGATCCTCTCCATTTGGTTTGCTTTTCAAACCTCTGTCATTTTAAGAGTAGCCTTCTTTGCTCCTGTCAATTATTATTAGTTGTTGATACATAAAAGAGGATTTTAATGCCCTGCAGACACTGGATATTTAAAGAAAACTGTCACCCCCTGTCTTGAAAGGTAGATTTTTGTCTCTGAGTTTTCTTCACATAGGGCCATCATGGATTTGGGTCTGATTCTTTGCTGGCATGTATGTACCACTGTGTTTGGATGTCTTTATGCAATGGCAAGGTTCAGTATTTCCAGCTGTATCTCTTTTGGTGTATGTGCCCATGGATCCGTGCATTGTGTTTTTTCCTTTGTGTTTGCCTTGGTGTATTTGTGGCCTTGTGTACCTCAGTGAGGGCTCTTAAGTCAGACAGACTTGGGTTCCAACTCTGGTACTTGCAGTGTGACCTATAACTTCTTGACATTTCACTTTCTTCCTTTGTAAAATGGGGATAACAATACTACTTGCCCCAGGCTGTAGATAGATGTTTAGAAGATGAAATGAGGTCACACATGTGGTTCCCAGTACAGTGCCTGGCACATGGTAAACATCAACAAATGTTAACTGCTACAAATGTCACGATCAGGTGGCTTTGATGTGTTTGTGCTTTGTGTGCATCTGGGTCTGACACACTATCTGTTAGTGTTTGTGTTTCTGTATCTGTGCATGTCTGCACACATGCGTGCATGCATAAGCATCAGCCACTCTATGCTATGTCTGCATGTCTCTGTCTTTGTGTGTCTGTATGAATATGTGGATTTGTGCAAGTGACTGTGGCTGTGTGGGTTCTGTTTAGGAACGTCTTTGCATTTGTCACAGTACGTAGGTGTTGTATCCATAGCGCCTTGACTGGGCAGTGTCAGCAAGTGCCAATGCTGGGTGGTTGTGGGGAGGGATGGCAAGGCCCAGCCCTAGGGAATGGCTTCCTTTGGTCTGGCCAGGAAGGCTGTAGTTTCTCTAGTTTTACTCATCTCTTTCCCCTGTTCCTTGTCCGTCGGCTCCCCCAACCCAGGTTGTCTCTGGTCACCTACCCTGCAACCCTCCCTCTCCCAAGGTCAAGGCTGTATCCTCCTCTTAGCCTGCCCATTCCTCCCCTTCCCAACCCTGCCCTCGGAGCATCCTGCATGGAAGGCCTCAGTGCCCCCCCTGGCTCCTTTCCGGCCCGGCCCTAATGCCGTGTCTTTTCCCCTCCAGGTGGGAGCAGGTGCTCCGTGTCGGCAGTAAACCTGCCCAAACACGTGGACTCTATAATCAACAAGCGGCTCTCAAAGTCCTCTGCCACGCTCTGGAACTCCCCCAGTAGAAGTAAGAGAAGGCCCAGCCCTTCCCTCTCCAGAGCTCCCGTAGCTCCCACCAGGCCTCCTCCAGAGCTCAGCAAGAACACCAGTTCCCTGGGGCTCTCACGTACTGCAGAGCCCCATCCCCATTCTACCCTACCCTGGGCTCTGTGCCCCTCGGGGGAGCCGGCATTCAGGTTTGGACCCTGAGGACAGAGTTGTGCCCTGTAGGAGAGGAGAACAGAGACAAAGGACAATGCCCCAGAGGGCAGAAAGCCTGGCAGGGGCCTCAACAGCAAGTTGGAGGAGGTGTCTGGGGGTGGAATGGGCAGGCAGCCTTATCTCCAACCACAGCCAGCCGGCCTGAGCCAACCTTCGGCAGGTGGCACTGCCCCCATGTGCCAGACTGCCCTGGGTGCTGTGGAGTGGGGGTGAGGGTCCCCTTAGTCTGACTCTACCCTGGAGGGCCCATGCAATCCTGCCCTCTCTGCCTTCAGAGCCCCAGCCATGGCCTTGGCTGGTTCCAGAATTGTGGCCAACCAGGGTGGCACATCCCCTGCATTCCCACCATGCCCTGGTGCTCACATGTGAAGGAGCCATGGTAGGAGTTATTTATAAGTTTCTCTAGCTTGTGTTTGGTTGCTCTGTTGCCTAGCGACCAAATCAGCTGCTGCACCAACCCCACCTGACTGAAGCTTAAAAATAGCCCAGCAGCTGAGGGGACAGAGCAGAGTGGCCTAGAGCAGGCAGGCACCCTAGCAGCCTCTCCCTGGCATAAGACTCCTAAAAGCTGGGTCAAAGAAGCACAAGGACCCTCACTGTCCCAAGTCCCTGGGAGCATGCCTCCTCCAGGCCAGCCCTCTGAGAGCAGCAGGGGCAGGGCCCTACACTGGAACATGGGAGAAGGCAATTGGGTCTTCCCCCAGTACTGGATGGCGCCTTCCTACACGCACAGTTCAGAGAGCCCTTTCACCTGGGAGAGTGGGAGCCGAGGACCCCCAGCCACGCAGGATGTTGCCCTGGGAAGTGTCTTGTTGCGTGGGTCTGCACTGGAGGTCCAGATCTCAGGGGGAACAAGTGTGGCCCCCGCATGACTGGGGGGAGAGTCCTCCCGGGTGAGAATCGTGGGCTTGACATGGGGATGGTACCTGGTCTGCCCCTGTCTCCGCCTGCCTCCTGCTGCCCCCGCGGTGACCGGCTTCGCCTGGCGTTCTTCCCTCAGATCGCAGCCTGCAGCTGAGCGCATGGGAGAGCAGCATCGTGGATCGTCTGATGACTCCCACCCTCTCCTTTCTGGCGCGGAGTCGCAGCGCTGTCACACTGCCCCGCAACGGCCGGGACCAGGGTAGGGGCTGCGACCCTGGGAGAGCATCCACGCGGGGCCGGGCAGGGGCCAGCCTGGCGCCTGGGCCGCACCCCGACCGCACTCATCCCTCTGCAGCCGTGCCCGTGTGCCCGCGCTCGGCCTCCGCCAGTCCCCTGACGCCGAGCAGCGCCCCCCGAAGCGTGCACCGCTGCGCCCCAGCCGGTGAGCGCGGGGAGCGCCGCAAGCCCAGCGCTGGGGGCAGCCCAGCTCCGGGCGCCGCCGGCCCGAGGCCTCGCCGGTGAGTGGCAGCGCAGGTGGGGACAGGCAGCCTGGGCGCGGGGAGCGCGGGCGCCGCTGACCCCTGCTCTCCCCGTGCCCCCATCTCTCCCTCCCTGCCAGGTGCAGAAGAAGGAGAAGAAGGACAAGGAGCGGAGAACGAGAAGGAGAAGAGCGCGCTGGCCCGGGAGCGCAGCCTCAAGAAGCGCCAGTCGCTGCCCGCCTCCCCGCGCCCCCGCCGCTCCGCCGGCGCTGCCTCGGAGCTCAGGTGGGGGCTCAGGTGGGCGCGGCCGGGCGCAGGGCCAGGCCCCTCCCAGGCCATGCATTCGTTCACTCGCAAGTGGTTGCTGGGCGCCTTTAGAGTGAAAGTTCCTTAAGGACAGGTTTTCTCTTTTTTGTGTGTTTTACTGAAGTACCCCAGCACCTAGAACAAAGCTTGCTAAGCACTCGCTAAATATCTAGTGAGATCCTTGTGCGGTTCAGAAGTCTGATGATTGTGTTTTCACGCTCTTGTGTGAGATGTGCCCCCGCCAACCCTTGTTGAAGTTCACACTTGACCCGTCAGACGTGGAAAAGTAAAACTCAAAACCCTTCTGAATGCACGTGTCAGAAAGTGACCTGGGTGCTGAGGGCCCTTTGATGAGCTACACCAGGCCCATTTTTTTTCTCTTATTAAGCTTACAGGCTACTGGGATGACAGACAGATTCTTTCATCAAAGAATCTCACAATGAATATGTACTCATAGACTGGGATGTATGCTCTAAAAGGGAATGATCTGGTTCTGTGAGGGCATATAAGGAGGGTGCTCACCTAGCTTGGGGGGAGAGGACACTTCTCTGAGGAAGCAACTTGCTTACAGCAAGACTGCATGTGTGCATGTATGCTGTGTGTGTGCACGTGTGTGTACTCCTCCCTCTCCCAGACCTAACCCTCTAACCCTTCCCTTTTCTCACAGTCCCAAATCCAAGGCCCGGCCATCCTCTCCCTCCACGTCCTGGCACAGGCCTGCCTCCCCCTGCCCCAGCCCAGGGCCAGGCCACACTCTGCCTCCAAAACCACCGTCCCCTCGAGGCATCACGGCATCACCCAAGGGGCGTGTTCGGAGGAAAGAGGAGGCAAAGGAGAGCCCCACGGCCGCAAGGCTTGAGGACAAGAACCAGAGCAAGAGCAGGGCCAGTGATGAGAAGGAGCCAGCAGCCTCCGCCTCACCGGCACCCTCGCCTGTGCCCTCGCCCGCCCCAGTCCTGCCCCAGAAGGAACAGCCCACTGCGGAGACCCCTGCAGGTGGGCATAAGGAGAGGGTTGGGCTGGCCAAAGAAGCCAGCTTCCCATGTGTGGGCGAGGTGGTCAGGGATGTGGGCCGCCAGAGATGCCTGGGGACTGGGGTGAGAGACAGGAAGAGGGCACACCTGCCCTCAGCAGGTCCAAGCCCAGAACACAGGCCAGTCTTTTTTTTTTTTTTTTTTTTTGAGTCGGAGTCTCACTCTGTCGCCCAGACTGGAGTGCAGTGGCACGCTCCCGGCCACCGCAGCCTCGACCTGCTGGGCTCCGGTGATCCTTCCACCTCAACCTTCCGAGTAGCCAGAACTACAGGCACGCGCTACCACGCCCGGCTGATTTTTTGATTTATTGTAGATGAGGTCTCGCCAAGTTGCCCAGGCGGGTCTCGAACCCGCGGGCTCAGGCAATCCACTCACCTCAGCCTCCAAAGGCGCGGGATTACAGGCTGAGCCACCGAGCCCGGCTTACAGGCCACTCTTGAGTTGATGGCAGGAATTGAGTGGGTGGGTCTCGCTGGGGTCCAGGAAGGGGTGGCGGAGGTGCCTGTGCTGACTCCTGATCCCGGATTCCCTCCAGATACTGCTGTCTTGACCTCACCCCCAGCCCCTGCTCCCCCGGTGACCCCTAGCAAACCAATGGCCGGCACCACAGACCGAGAAGAGGCCACTCGGCTCCTGGCTGAGAAGCGGCGCCAGGCCCGGGAGCAGCGGGAGCGCGAGGAGCAGGAGCGGAGACTGCAGGCAGAAAGGGACAAGTGAGTGCGCCCTCGGGGACTGAGCGGGCCCTCGAGTGAGCTGCAGAAGAGGCACGGGATCTACCCGAGCCGTTTCCTCCGTCCTCCAGGCGAATGCGAGAGGAGCAGCTGGCGCGGGAGGCCGAGGCCCGGGCCGAGCGGGAGGCGGAGGCCCGGCGGCGGGAGGAGCAGGAGGCGCGAGAGAAGGCGCAAGCCGAGCAGGAGGAGCAGGAGCGGCTGCAGAAGCAGGTGCCCGGGCGGGCAGGAGCCGGCGGGGCGCGGGCGCCTCTGGCCGGGAGGGAAGGCTGCAGGTGCCCAGCGTTGCTCACGGGGGTCTCTGGCAGAAAGAGGAGGCCGAAGCTCGGTCGCGGGAAGAGGCGGAGCGGCAGCGTCTGGAGCGGGAAAAGCACTTCCAACGGGAGGAGCAGGAGCGGCAAGAGCGCAAAAAGGTGGGGGCGGGCGGGGCCGGGGCTGGTGGGCGGAGTCAGCTCTGGGCGGGGCCGGGCAGGAGTTCCTGGGGCTGGCGTTGCGGGGGAGGGGGGCGAGGGGGAGCGGACCGAGCCTTGGGCACTTAGAGGGTAGGACTAGAAGGAGCCTGGGCAGGTTTGGCTCCTGGCCTGGAATTAGCTGGGAGGGCCCTGAGACTTCAAGGCCGGAGCTGGCTGGTGGGAGGTACAGGATCAGGACGCCACTTGGGTGGGTCTGACTGATGTGGGGCCTCCACACAGCGTCTGGAGGAGATAATGAAGAGGACTCGGAAGTCAGAAGTTGCAGAAACCAAGGTTAGGATTCCCCAGGGACGGGGTAGGGAAAGGAGGCGGCGACAAGGCACCCAGAGACAAGGAAGAGGCTGTGGGTGGGAGGCCGCCGGGCCGGGCTGAGGGAGAGACGAGTTCACACCAGAGCTGGCCCTTGCCATCCTTGGAGCCTGACTGCTCTTCCTCCTCAAAGCAGAAGCAGGACAGAAAGGAGGCTAAAGCCGACAACTGCGACCCAGGTAAAGTCCCTGTTCCTCTCACAACACCCCCTTTGCCACCGCATCCGCCAACCTCACCCCTCCTGCCAGCCCCTGGCTGATGGTCCTTCCTTCTTGGCAACAGACCCTGTGAAAGCTGTGGAGGCTCGGCCCTTAGGGCTGCAGAAAGAGGAGGCCCCCCAAGAGCCCCAGTGGAGGTAGGTACCTGCTCCCAACCCCAGGGACCCTGAGCAGGGAGGCAGGCTCCTGCTGGAGGTGTGGGGTGGGCTGGGCTTTTCTAGAAGGCGATGTGCCGAGCGTTGGCCCCTGAATCCACAGCCTACCAAGTAAGGAGTTGCCAGGGTCCCTGGTGAATGGCCTGCAGCCCCTCCCAGCACACCAGGAGAATGGCTTCTCCCCCAAAGGACCCTCTGGGGACAAGAGCCTGGGCCGAACACCAGAGGCACTCCTGCCCTTTGCAGAGGCAGAAGCCTTCCTCAAGAAAGCTGTTGTGCAGCCCCCGCAGGTTACAGGTAGGTCGCCTGATTCCTGGACCCAGCTCTGTCAATCCCAGCAGCCTTCCCCGGACTCCTCAGCACTGCCCTCTCTTCTTCTAGCCCTGCCAGAGGCCTTTTCCTGCTCCTCCCTGAAGACCCCCAGCTGTCTGGGCTTAGGCACATGATTTGCCCTGACTGTTTTCCCTCCCCGTTTCTCCCCAGAAGTCCTTTAGGAGGGGTTGCCTTGGATCCAGGTACAGCTATGAGGGCTCCTCTGTATCGTCTACCAGGATGTCTGGAGGAGGAAGAGACAGAGCAAAGATGGAAGTGGCCTGGGCCCCCGGGGGTGGGTCCTCTGTTGTTTTTAATCTGCACCTTATAGACTGATGTCTCTTTGGCTGGAGCCAGACCCTGCCCCTCAGTGCATTTGTGTACTCACATGTGCGGACACCCCTCTCCCCCAGACACACACATACACTCACAGCCTCTCCCCTCCCCCGGGGAAGGGCCGCCTGTAGTATTTGCCTTGGTTTGGTGGGGTACAGTGGATGTGAATACTGTAAATAGCTTGTGCTCAGATTCCTCTGCGTGGAGAGGGTGGGTGCAGGAGGCAGACCCTCCCCCAAGGTTCCTGGGGAGACCTTCCTCTCTCTATTTAACTGTAACTGAGGGGAAAACCCAGGTCTGGAGATGGGGGGTACCTTGGGCCACAGAATACTGGTTGCTTCAGGGGTACCTATGCCCCCTGCCCTCGCCTGGAATCAGTGTTATTGTATCTGATCAAATGTCTCCGGAAATAAAGTGAGAATAATTCTGTCAATCCTGCCTATTCCTGCAACTGGTGGGGGCAGGGGAAAACAGGAGCAGATGGCCTCCTGAGTTCTAAGAAGAATTGAGGAAGCCTAGGGCCTGGGGATATCTACACCGCCACTGCCCTAGGGCCTTCCGGTTTAGTTCATTCATTTAGTCATTCAGCAGGGGATGCAATAGTAGGAAGGATGTAGCCTGTCCTTGTGGAGTTTACATTCTAGTGGGTGAATGGTGTAGACTCTGTGGGCTGCCTTTCCAACATCCATTCCCATCACCCCTTCCTCACTCCAATACAATCCTGATTTGTTCAGGTAGTTACCTTCCTCTTAGAGGCCACCCTGTGCTCCAGCAAGGTGAATCCTTATCATGATTGTGTTGAGCCCAAATCATGGCTATAACCCCCTCATCAGTGATTGGCTCGGGCATGATGGGCGTGTGACACAGTTCCAGCCAGTAGACATGAGGAGAAGCCTCCTGGGGGCTTCTAGGAAAGGCTTCCTCACTTTTGAAAAGAGGCAATGCGGTAGCCAACCTCTAAGGTGACCTCAGTGATGTCCCCTCCCTTCTAGTGTTCATGCCCTTGTGGAGTGCCTTCCTATGTTATATCAGGGTTGGGCTAAGTGGCCAGTAGAATACGGCAGAAGTGACAGTGTATCACATCCAAGAGTAGGTATACGAAACACTGTAGCTGCTTCTCAATGGCTCTCTTGCTCTTGGGTTACACACTCTGGAGGAAGGCAGCTGTTATGTCATAAGCAGCCTTATAGGGAGGCCCACGCTTGAAGGCAGATCCTCCAGTCCGTCGAGCCTTCAGATGACTTCAGTCCTGGCCAACATCTTCACTGTCACCTCATGAGAGACCCTGAGTTAGAACCAACCAGTTTAGCAACCCCTGCGTTTCTAACCCTCAAGCACTGTAAGTTAATAAATGTTTTAAACTGCAAAGTTAGGCCGGACTTGGTGTCTCAGCCTGTAATCCCAGCACTTTGGGAGGCCAAAGCGAGTGGATTGCCTGAGCCCACAGGTTCGAGACCCGCCCAGGCAACTTGGCAAGACCTCGACTCTACAGTAAATTAAAAAATTAGCCGGGTGTGGTAGCATGCACCTGTAGTTCCGGCCACTTGGAAGGCTGAGGTGGAAGGATTGCCGGAGCCCAGCAGGTCAAGGCCGTGGTGGCCAGGAGCATGCCACTATACTCCAGTCTGGGCGACAGAGTGAGACTCCAACTAAAAAAAATAAATAAATAAAACTGCAAAGTTTTGTGATAATTTATCGTACTGTAACAGTTAACAAATACACAGGAGAAAACCCTGCTTAGGTGACATGAGGTCTGACTGGGATGCCTGGATTTGCTGCACACATCCTACCAACCAACCTGAGGACAAAACCAACCTCAAGGACAGCAGAGCAGCGAGATGGGAAGAACCTAGGTCCCTGAGAACACCACTGAAATGACATACCCTGAAACCAGGCCCATCTCTCAACGACTTTCCTTATTGTTTAGGCCATTATGAATTGGATTTTCTGTTACATGTGGCCAAAAGCTTCTAATTCACGTAGGGACACAGACAATAAAATGTATGCAGGCACGTCTGTTGTTGAGAAACTGAAGGAAATGAACTAGGAGAGAGCAAGGGTGATGGTGGGGAAGGTGTCCTCTAAAGAAGCAGCACTAGCTGGGCTCGGTGGCTCAGCCTGTAATCTTGCGCTTTGGGAGGCTGAGGTGAGTGGATTGCCTGAGCCCGTGGGTTCGAGACCCGCCTGGGCAACTTGGTGAGACCTCGTCTCTACAATAAATAAAAAAATTAGCCGGGCATAGTAGCGTGCGCCTGTAGTTCCAGCTACTTGGAAGGCTAAGGTGGAAGGTTCACTGGAGCCCAGCAGGTCGAGGCTGCGGTGGCCGGGAGCAGCCACTGCACTCCAGTCTGGGCGACGGAGTGAGACTCCAACTCAAAAAATAAAAATAAAAAGAAGCAGCACTTAAACTTGACCTGAAGGAGGAAGAGGAAGAGCCAACCTTGCAAAAGGAAGCAGGAAGAAGAGTTGCAGGTGGAGAGGTCAGCATATGGGAGCCCCTGGGGGAGTAGGAGCGAGGGCAGCATTGCTGGGGAGAGCAGCTAGATGGGGTTGGGGAGGTGGGCAGAGGCCAAGTCACAGCATGTTGGGGACAAGGAGAGGCAGGAAGAAACAAGTGCTCTCAGTCCTCTCCCTGGTGAGCACTCCTTTGTTTCCCCCCTTCCAGCTCCCTCCCCTTTGCCCAGGCTCAGTCACCAGCTCTGTGCACACCAAGGCAAATGTACCAATGTTTCCCTGAAGGACAGAACCCTCCAAATACTCTTGTGGGGGAATCATTTACTCATCCATTTGTTCAATCAATAAATTGCCTGTGGGGCACAGTGAAGCACCAGAGGGATGCAACAGTAAGCAAAAACCAAACACAGAAGCTCCTGGAGCTTCCTGCTGGGAAAGATAGGTATTAATCAAATAACCACACAAACAAATGTAAAAATAGAAAATGTGGTAAGTGCTATGAGGGCAAAAGCAGGGAGCAATAAGAGCATATACAGAGGGACTTGACGTGGGTTTAAGGTCGGATAAAATACTCCTGAATGAATGGTGTCTATTCCAAGATCTGTTGGGTGAGTAGGTGGTCGACTAGGCAAAGTCAGGAAAGGTGGAGAAGCACTTTCCAGACAAGGGAAACCCTGTGTCAAGGTTCTGCATGGAAGGAGGTATGTTTGAGTATCTGGAGGACTGTAAACAGATCTGAAAGAGTCTGTTTCTTCTCACCCTGGTCCTTGATAGAACAGCACTCAGTATCTGTTGAATTAAGAAAGATCTGGCCAGGCATAGTAGCTCAAGCCTGTAATCCCAGTACTTTGGGAGGTCAAGGTGAGAGGATTGCCTGAGCCCACAGGTTCAAGAACAGCCTGGGCAACTTGGCAAGATCTCGTCTCTACAATAAATCAACACCACTACAAGTAGCGCACGGCTGTAGTTCTTGATACTTGGAAGGCTGATGCGGAAGGATCACCTGAGCCTAGCCTGGCCACTAGGGTGGCCATGAGCGTGCCACTGCACTCCAGCCTGGGCGACAGAGTGAGACTCCAACTCAAAAAAAAGAAAGAAAGAAAGGTTCAATGAGGAGGTGGAGTTTAGCATGAGGTGAGCCTGACCATACAAGGCCTTGTAAGACTGTGGTCTGGAGCTTGGATTTTATTCCAAGGACCATGGGCAGCCACTAAAGGCTGATTCAACAGGGGCTGAGAAGGGTGACATGACCAGATTGGCAATTTTATTAGACCACTCTGGCTTTTGAGTAGGAAACCAATTGATAGGGATTTGATTATAAACTGGGAAATAAATCAAGAAGTGATTGCTGAGGTCCAGATGAGAGAGGATAGAGTGTGTGACATGAAGTGTGTGACATAATTTTACTTATTCAATCAAGAAACATTTATTGAGTATCTACCATGTGTCAGGTACAGAGGTGCTAGAGTTTTTTTGGGTTTTTTTTGAGTTGGAGTCTCACTCTTGTCTCCCAGGCTGGAGTGCAATGGAATCCTCATGGCCATCCCAACATCAACCCACTGGGCTCCAGCAATCCTTCCACCTCAGCCTTCCAAGTAGCCAGAACTACAGGCGTGCACCACCACGCCCGGCTAATTTTTTGATTTATTGCAGAGATGAGGTTTCACCAAGTTGCCCAGGCTGTTCTCGAATGCGTGGGCTCAGGCAATCCCCTCACCTCAGCCTCCCAAAGTGCTGGGATTACAGACTTGAGCCACCATGCCCATCTGAGACTTTCAAGTGAGCAAATCTTTTTTTTTTTTTTGAGTTGGAGTCTCACTCTGTCGCCTAGATTGGAGTGCAGTGGCCGCTCCCAGCCACCGCAGTCTCGACCTGCTGGGCTCCGGCGATCCTTCCGCCTCAGCCTTCCGAGTAGTCGGAATTACAGGCACGCGCTACCACCCCTGGCTAATTTTTTGATTTATTGTAAAGATGAGCTCTCGCCTGCCCAGGCGGGTCTCAAACCCGCAGGTTCAGGCAATCCACTCACCTCAACCTCCCAAAGGCGCGAGATTACAGTCTGAGCCACCGAGCCCGGCCGTGAGCAAATCTTAACATGGTACTTACCTTCATGGATAAAATGTATCAATAAATAATTAGGCAACCCCCTTTGGGCCCCCTCCCACTGTAGGAGCTTCTCTGTCTTCTCAATAAATCGTGCTTTCAATAAATAAATACATAAATAAATAAAATTACAAACACATGTACAATTACAACTACGGACAGTTGATAATGAAGAAGTATGATATGTTAAGAAAGAATAATATGCCGGGCTTGGTGGCTCAGCCTGTAATCCCGCGCCTTGGGAGGCTGAGGTGAGTGGATTGCCTGAGCCCGCGGGTTCGAGACCCGCCTGGACAACTTGGTGAGACCTCATCTCTACAATAAATCAAAAAATCAGCCGGGCGTGGTAGCGCGCGCCTGTAGTTCCGGCTACTTGGAAGGCTGAAACGGAAGGATCGCCGGAGCCAGTGGGTCGAGGCTTCAGTGGCCGGGAGCGGCCACTGCACTCCAGTCTGGGCAACAGAGTGAGACTCCGACTCCAGAAAAAAAAAAGAGGTAGCGCACGCCTGTAGTTCCAGCTACTTGGAAGGCTGAGTTGGAAGGATCGCCGGAGCCCAGCAGGTCGAGGCTGCGGTGGCCAGGAGCATGCCACTGCACTTCAGTCTGGACTTGCGTGAGACTTCAACTCAAAAAAAAAAAGAAGAAGGGATCTGACCTAGTCTGGGAAATCAAGGAGGGTGTTGATTCCTTTCTTAGAAACAATGAAAAAGCAATGCTGAGATCTGAAGGAATAGTGAACCCGCCTCTGTAAAATTAACATAGAGCCCTGGGAAGTTACAGCTCTGGGTAGAAATCAACAAATCTTTTGTTTCTAAGTTTGCTTTTGCTTCAATAGAGCAATTAGCTGGGCACGATGGCTCCCACCTGTAACCCCAGCACTTTGGGAGGCCAAGGCAGGAAGATCACTTCAACCCAGGAGTTTGAGACCAGCCTAGACAGCATAGGGAGACCTCATCTCTACAAAAGAAAAAAAATTTTAAAACTAGCCCGGTGTGGTGGCACATACCTGCTGTCCCGGCTACTGGGGAGGCTGAGGCAGGAGGATCACCAGAGCCTGGGAGTTGAAGACTGTGGTGAGCCATCCCACTGCACTCCAGCAAAAAAATAAAAAACAGAGAGCAATTGATTATCTTCATGCCCTGATCCCTGGGGAGCAGTGGAGCTACATGAGAGGCTGATAAACATATTTTTCCTTAGACTATGAGCCTGAGATAGCCCAGATCTCCATGGTATCCCCATGCTTGCTCTGCCGAAGGGCACAAGCAGCTTTGATCTCTGGGGAACTCACCTCCTGCATGCCTTATCTCTATCATGGCTTACCGCCCAGGGGTCAGTAGCCAATGGTTGGTGCTTGAGATGCTTTTCAGACGTTACACTCTGACGGACCCATGGCCCCACACAGACCTGAGGTCCATACCAAGGAGCTGGCTCCACCGGTCCTGTGACCCCCCTCCCTGAAGCTGGCTCTGCGTATGAGAACAGTTTCTACAACCCCCACCCCCTATGACTTCATCCCCAACCAATCAGCAGCTCCCTGGCTCCCTGCCTGCCAAAAAGTCCTTAAAAAACTCTAGCCTAAAATTCTCAGGGAGGCGGATTTGAGAAATATCTCCCATCCTCCTTGCTCAGCTACTTTGCTATATTAAACTGTCTCTCTACTGTCAGCTGCATCAGTTTTTCTGCACAGCGGGCATAACAACCCAGTCAGGCCGAAACAACAGGAGTTAAGGCAGAGTGCTGGGATGCCAGGAAACAGCACATGCAAAGGTCCTGTGATGAGCATGGGAGGTGTAGCTAGAACTCAGTAAAAAGGAGAGGCAGGGGCTAGGCTCGGTGGCTCAGCCTATAATACTGTGCCTTTGGGAGGCTGAGGTGAGTGGATTGCCTGAGCCCGCGGGTTCAAGACCCGCCTGGGCAGCGAGACCTCATCTCTACAATAAATCAAAAACTCAGCCAGGCGTGGTAGTGCATGCCTGTAATTCCGGCTACTTGGAAGGCTGAGGCGGAGGATTGCTGGAGCCCAGCAGGTCGAGGCTGCGGTGGCCGGGAGTGAGCCACTATACTCCAGTGTGGGCGGCAGAGTGAGACTTCAACTCAAAAAAAAAAAAAAAAAAAAAGGGAGAGGCAGGAAGGACCAGACTGTGCAGGACCCATGGGCTATCCTAAGAGTTTAGTCTTTCTTTCTTTTCTTTCTTTTTTTCAAGTTGGAGTCTCACTCTGTTGCCCATGCTGGAGTGTAGTAGATGCTCACAGCCACCACAGCCTTGACCTTCTGGGTTCAGTTGATCTTCCACCTCAGCCTTCCAAGTAGCTGGAACTACAGGTGCATGCCACCATGCCCGGCTAATTTTTTGATTTATCGTAGAGATGAGGTCTCTCCAAGTTGCCCAGGCTGGTCTTAAACCCCTGGACTCAGGCGATCCTCTTGCCTTGGCCTCCCTAAGTGCTGGGATTACAAGTTTGAGCCACTGTGCCCAGCCTCTTTTTAAAAATTTTTAATCGAGACGAGGTCTCACTATGTTGGCCAGGCTGGTCTCAAACTCCTGGACTCAAGCAATCCTCCCACCTCAACCTCCCAAAGTGCTGGGATTACAGGTACGAGCCACCATGCCTGGCCTTGGTCTTTCTTATGAGAGCCTTGGGAAACTACTGACAGGTTTTGGCAGGTGGATGACATGGGCAGATTCGCAATTTGAAAAGATTACGAGAACGACCACCTGGAGGACAGACTGGGGGAGAGGAAGGGTGATAGTGAGGAGTCCAGGCAGGAGCACCGACGACGAACCCTCGGCCCAGGGAATAGTGGAAGCCAGAAGGTGGACAGAAGAAGGGTGCAGATGGACGAGACGGGGAATGGAAAAGAAGGACGTGTCAAGGATGAGTCCAGGCTTTCCAGGCCAAACAACCAGAAGGATACTGAAATCATTCACTGAGACAGGGAACTTTGGAAGGGAGTCAGCTTTAGGGGGTCAGGCTGTGAACATGACTTGGCACTCTGTGGACAGACAGGGGTCTGGTGCTCTGGGGAAGGATCTGATCCCCATAGCCTGGGAGGGAAGAGCCCCAAGGAGGAGGAGGAATATAGACATTCTAGGAAGGAGCAGCCTTCAGGGCTTAAAGTGATGCTCCCCTGACACAGCAGGGCACTCAAGGAAGTCTTGGGACAGGAAGTCTTGGAACAGGGCGGGCTTTGGAAGTGCTGGCCCAGGCTTCAGGGAGACTGGCCTCCGGGTCTGATTTCCTGGTTTCCAGCCGGAGACTTAGGAATGTCCGGCCTTTTCCAGGCCCTGAGTGAGTCTGACAAGCTGGGCCCTCCCCTCAGGAGAGCCCTCCCTTTCCCCAGCGCTGCCTTTCCCCAACAGGACCAGACAAGGCAGGGCCAGAGCCAGGCAGCCATGTGCCCTTCCTTCCTACTCCCTTCATCCCAGCCTCCAAAATGCTCCTGAACCCCAGCTCTCTGACAACACTCCCCCAACACACACACGCCTTTTCTTTAACAGGACTCTCCTACCGGTGGGCCCTCTCAAAGGAATATTCATTCCAACTCCTTAACCATGGCCCCGCTTCCTCGTGAGTGGCTATCTGGCTCCCCCTGGTGGTTAAATGAACACATTGGCAAGTCAGTTGTCAGACCTGCCGGGACCACTGTTGACCTGATACAGGGCTGTGGCCAGTGTCCTAGCCGCAGTGATGTATGCTTTCCTTGACTGGCCAATGACTCAGTCTATAACTGAGCAATTCCCCTGAACTTTATGAGCTTCAATTTCTTCATCTGCAAATTTGGACTAGTGATATGGGTGAAGTGTTTCTTGAACTAACACATAGAATGAGTCGCAGTTGCAGGGTACCCTCCCCTCCGTGAGAGGCCATGACACCCCAAGACAGCTCAACAACACCTCCTATGTACTAGCAGTCCTGTCCCCAACCATTTAACTTTGGGACAGCCATGTTAGACATGTCCCAATATGGCCAGAACACTGAACACTAATTGATCAACAGGACATTGTCTCTGCCTCCAGGGTGCTCCGTCTAGATGTGGAAGGAGACAAATAATTATAATTCAATGTGAATTTCATGGCAGAACTAGGCACAGGATGCTCTAGGAACATAAAAGAGAACTAGTATTTTTTTTTTTTTTTTTTTGAGTTGGAGTCTCACTCTGTCACCCAGACTGGAGTGCAGTGGCCGCTCCCGGCCACCGCAGCCTTGACCTGCTGGGCTCCAGCGATCCTTCTGCCTCAGCCTTCCAAGTAGCTGGAACTACAGGCACACGCTACCATGCTCGGCTAATTTTTGATTTATTGTAGAGATGAGGTCTCGCCAAGTTGCACAGGCGGGTCTCGAACCTGCAGGCTCAGGCAATCCACTCACCTCAGACTCCCAAAGTGCTGGGATTACAGGCTGAGCCACCAGACCCGGCCTATGAAAGTTTTTAAACAATCTTTTTTTTTTAGTTGGAGTCTCACTCTGTCACCCAGACTGGAGTGCAGTGGCATGCTCCCAGCCACCACACCCTCGACCTGCTGGGCTCCGGCGATTCTTCTGCCTCAGCCTTCCAAGTAGCTGGAACTGCAGGTGTGCGCTACCACACCCGGCTAATTTTTGATTTATTGTAGAGATGAGGTCTGGCCAAGTTGCCCAGGCGGGTCTCGAACCCGCGGACTCAGGCAATCCCTCCCAAAGCATGGGATTACAGGCTGAGCCACCGAGCCCGGCTGAATTTTTTTTTAATGTATTGTAGAGACAAGGTCTTGCCCGGATGGGTCTCGAACCCAGGGCTCAAGCAATCCACTCACCTCAGCCTCCCAAAGTGCTGAGCCACCGAGCCCTAAACACTTTTTTTTTTTTTTTTTTTTGAGTTGTAGTCTCACTCTGTCACCCAGACTGGAGTGCAGTGGCTGCTCCCGGCCGCTCCCAGCCACTGCAGCCTTGACCTGCTGGGCTCCGGCGTTCCTTCTGCCTCAGCCTTCCAAGTAGCTGGAACTACAGGCACCCGCTACCATGCCCGGCTTATTTGGATTTATTGTAGAGATGAGGTCTCGCCAATTTGCCCAGGCGGGTCTCGAACCCGCGGGCTCAGGCATTCCACACACCTCAGCCTCCCAAAGCGCAGGATTACAAGCTGAGCCACTGAGCCCGGTTCTTAAAAATAAATTTATTGGTCTGAGTTCTAAATAGTGGCTGGAGGTTTTTTGTTTTTGTTTTATTTGTTTTGTTTTGTTTTGTTTTTTTAGTTTGAGTCTCACTCAATGTATGCGTAATCCCAGCACTTTGGGAGGCTGAGGCAAGTGGATTGCCTGAGCCCGCAGGTTCCAGACCAGCCTGGACAACTTGGCGAGACCTCGTTTCTACAATATATCAAAAAACTAGCTGGGCATGGTAGCGCGTGCCTGTAGTTCTAGCTACTTGGAAGGCTGAGGTGGAAGGATCACCTGAGTCCAGCAAGTTGATGCTGGGGTGGCCATGAACGTGTCACTGCACTCCAGCCTGGGCAACAAAGTGAGACTCCAACTCAAAAAATAAAAAAAAAACAACCCCCCCAAAAAATAAAAAAATTAGCCAGGCGTGATGGTGTATGCCTGTAGTTCCACCTGAGTAGCAGGGCCAGGCTGTGGTGGCAATGAGCGTGCCACGGGACTCCAGCCTGTGTACAGAGTGAGACTCCAAAGCCAAGCTCAGTGGCTCAGTCTGTAATCCCGCACTTTGGGAGGCTGAGGTGAGTGAATTGCCTGAGCCCGCGGGTTCGAGACCTGTCTGGGCAACTTGGCGAGACCTCATCTCTAACAAACCAAAAAATTACCGGGCGTGGTAGCGCGTGCCTATAGTTCCAGCTACTTGGAAGGCTGAGGCGGAAGGATCGTGGAGCCCAGCAGGTCGAGGCTGTGGTGGCCGGGAGTGGCCACTGCACTCCAGTCTGGGTGACAGAGTGAGACTTCAACTCAAAAAACAAACAAACAAACAAACAAACAGAGTGAGACTCCAACTCAAAAATAAAAAATTGTGTAGTATTTGCATATAACCTACACACATCCTTTAAATCATCTATAGACTACTTATAGCACCAAAGACAATGTAAATGCTATGTAAGTAGTTGTTAAACTGTATTGTACTTTTATTTGTACTATTTTTAATTGTTGTGTTGTAATTTTTTTTTTTTTTTTTTTTTGATTTGGAGTCTCACTCTGTCGCCCAGACTGGAGTGCAGTGGCCGCTCCCGGCCACCGCAGCCTCAACCTGCTGGGCTCCGGCGATCCTTCCGCCTCAGCCTTCCGAGTAGCCGGAATTACAGGCACGTGCTACCACACCCAGCTAATTTTTTTATTTATTGTAGAGATGAGGTCTCGCCTGCCCAGGCGGGTCTCGAACCTGCGGGCTCAGGCAATCCGCTCACCTCAGCCTCCCAAAGGCACGGGATTACAGGATGAGCCACCGAGCCAGGCTTTTTTTTTTTTTTTGAGTTGGAGACTCACTCTGTCACCCAGACAGGAGTGCAGTGGCCGCTTCCGGCCACCGCAGCCTGGCCTGCTGGGCTCCGGCGATCCTTCTGCCTCAGCCTTCCGAGTAGCCAGAATTACAGGCATGCGCTACCACGCCCGGCTGATTTTTTGATTTATTGTAGAGATGAGGTCTCGCTGCCCAGGCGGGTCTCGAACCCACAGGCTCAGGCAATCCTCTCACCTCAGCCTCCCAAAGCGTGGGATTACAGGCTGAGCCACGAGTCTCACTCTGTCGCCCACATCGGAGTGCAGTGGCCGCTCCCGGCCACCGCAGTCTCGACCTGCTGGGCGCCGGCGATCCTTCTGCCTCAGCCTTCCAAGTAGCCGGAATTACAGGCATGCACTAGTATGCCCGGCTGATTTTGTTATTTTTATTGTAGAGATGAGGTCTAGCTGCCCAGGCAGGTCTTGAACCCGCAGGCTCAGGCAATCCACTCACCTCAGCCTCCCAAAGGCGCAGGATTACAGGCTGAGCCACCGAGTCTGGCTGTAATTTTTTTAAAAGTATTTTTGAGGCCGGGCTTGGTGGCTCAGCCCGTAATCCCAGCACTTTGGGAGGCCGAGGTGAGTGAATTGCCTGAGCCTGCAGGTTCGAGTCCTGCCTGGGCAACTTGGCGAGACCTCATCTCTACAACAAATCAAAAGCTAGCCGGGCGTTCTAGCGCGCACCTGCAGTTTCAGCTACTTGGAAGGATCGCCGGAGCCTGGCAGGTCGAGGCTGTGGTGGCCAGGAGCGGCCACTGTACTGCAGTCTGGGCAACAGAGTGAGACTCCAACTCAAAAAAAAAGTATTTTTGAGCCAGGCGTGGTGGTATGTGCCTGTAGATCCAGCTACTTGGAAGGTTGAGGCAGAAGAATCGCCTGAGCCCAGCAGGTCAAGTCTGTGGTGGCCATGAGCGTGCCATTGCACTCCAGCCTGGACAACAGGGTGAGACTCCAACTAAAAAGAAAAAAATTTTGATCTCCAGTTGGTTGAATCTACGGATACAGGATCTGTGGACACACAGAGCTAACTACACTTAGCTTTTAATAAACATTGTGTTCTACATGGAAGTTAATTGGGACAAATGCCATTTGTATAATTGGCCTCTTGACACACACAGACTCAGCTACATGCTTTCATTTTGAAGGTAATTTTTAAATAGTTGGGAACCATTCAGGCTCACTTTGAGTTCAATTGGTGTCTCCAGCTCCATCAACCAACATATTCTTGAGATTAAACAGTCATTTCAGAATAAACGAAGACAACACAGTAATTATAAAGGTGAAGAAGCAAAACTTGTTACTTTAATTCTATCATTCTATCTAGGCTACTTGCGCTAATTTAAAACTTACATATCTGGCCAGGCTCGGTGGCTCAGCCTGTAATCCCGGCACTTTGGGAGGCCGAGGCAAGTGAATTGCCTGAGCCCATGGATTCGAGACCAGCAAGGGAAGTTGGTGAGACCTCGTCTCTACAATAAATCAAAAATTAGCTGGGCATTGTGGTGTGTGCCTGTAGTTCCAGCTACTTGGAAGGCTGAGGCAGAAGTTTCACCAGAACCCAGCAGGTCGACACTGGGATGGCGGTGAGCGTGCCACTGCCCTCCAGCCTGGGTGACAGAGTGAGGAGACTCCAACTAAGAAAAATAATAAAGTAAAAAATAGGGAGAACTGAAAGGTATGATATTTTTATTTGGTAAGTGCAATTTTTAATTCAAGCATGAAGTTTTGGGTTTTTTTTTTTTTTTTTTTGAGTTGGAATCTCACTCTGTCGCTCAGACTGGAGTGCAGTGGCCGCTCCCGGCCACTGCAGCCTCGACCTGCTGGGCTCCGGCGATCCTTCTGCCTCAGCCTTCCGAGTAGTTGGAATTACAGGCATGCACTACCACGCCCGGCTGATTTTTTGATTTATTGTAGAGATGAGGTCTCGCTGCCCAGGCGGGTCTCGAACCCGCGGGCTCAGGCAATCCACTCACCTCAGCCTCCCAAAGGCGCGGGATTACAGGCTGAGCCACCGAGCCTGGCGAAGTTTTGGGTTTTTTTGAGTCAGAGTCTCTGTCGCCCAAGCTGGAGGGCAGTAGCGTGCTCATGGTCACTGCAGCCTCGACCTAGTGGGCTCACGTGATCCTTCCACCTCAGCCTTCCAAGTAGCTGGAGCTACAGGCACGGGCTACCATGCCCAGCTAATTTTTTTTATTTATT